>JAVKLA010000054.1:2654216-2709388 GCA_034782735.1 Sagittarius serpentarius | reverse complement strand
CAGGGGGGGCGGGCGGGGGGCGGGGCCTTGGGGGGAGGGCCGGCGAGCGCGCCGAGTGCGGCCCCCGGAGTTTCTCCACGCAAATCAGGGCGCGCCGTGGGTCCCGCTCAGCGAGGGGTGCCGGCGTGGCCCAGGTGGAGCCACACCAGCCCCTGTTACAAACAGAAATAAGCGCTGCCTCACGAGTGCGTTTCTTTCTTCTCTCCCCCGCCCCAGGAGGACCAGCAATGTAATCTGTTAAATGCCAGGGTTGCCTCCTGATGCCGTCGTGGAAACTGCGCTGCTCAGTCAGGCACTGAGCGACAGCTTTCTTGACAGTCATAATTTGCTTTATTCAGAGTGTCATCCCAGCTCCACTTTCTGTAGCTGCCCAACACTTCCCTGTGACAAGGCTCCTTTGTACTACCGTATTTGGTAGTCTTCTTCTGGGCTCTGAGGACGATCCGTGACCTGTGCAAAAATGCTGCGATATTGGGGTGAGATTCCAGTTTCATCTAACCAGGCCAACCGCAGCTCCTTTGACCTGCTTCAGCGTGAGTTTCGTACTGTGGAAGTCCAAGATCCTCCACTGCATCAGCCGTCTGCAAACAAACCCCGGCCGACCACCATGCTGGACATCCCCTCGGAGCCCTGCAGCCTCACAATTCACACCATTCAGCTCATCCAGCACAACAGGCGGCTGCGCAGCCTGATCGCCATGGCTCAGGCTCAAAACCAGCAGCAAGCGGAGGGCATAAAAACTGAAGACAACGACCCTCTGCCATCTTGTCCGGCCTCTCCACCTCTCCCTGATGACCTGCTTCCTCTGGATAGCAAGACCCCCAAAATGCCATTTCAGCTGAGGCACAGTGACCCAGAGAGTGATTTCTACAGGTGTGTTGGTATTTCTCTGGGTTAGTTCTTGGCTGAAGGAAAGCTGAATGTTTTTAAATGTATATGTAGCTGTGTTGATTCCCTTAGGCTGAAGGGTCAAACAGTTGTATGTAAAGTATAAAACAGGCTTCGAAAAGGAAAGATTTAGATTTGTCCTGTGTGGATAACATGCACATTCTTTAAAATAAATGTGCTTTTGTCATCTGTCTATAAAATGTGGATATGTAGTGCTGATTTCTGTCTTGTTAGTGCTACGCTAAACATTTGTCAATGGTTTTGCTATCTTCAGTGGTATTTTGACAAGTTTAGTTATAGGATGTGAAGTCTTCTATTTAGGTCACTTACTCACAACTAAACTAGCGTTATTGTAACTGAAAATCCAGAATACACATGACTAGGTTTTGGCTGTTTAGTTGTAGGTTTTGAAAAGATGATCTGATAACATATTTGTAAGATTTCAGTGGCCAAGGACCTGTGACATAGTAACTATCACATGTCACCCTGTTTGTTGGTGTTATGCTGGTCAGAGGTGGTGATGAGTATGGGTGAAGGGAATTCTTGTCTCTGATACTGGCTCCACTGGAAAATGTAAAGGAAGGTTGTATTGCTTCTACCTGTGCAGCCAATCTTTGATTAAACAGCATTGCCAGCACCTCCCTGTCTACCCCTCTGACAAGCACTAAATTCACAAGGAGATGTTGCATTTCTTGCAGGATCTGATGATACTTTGTAGGTTATGCACATTTAAATTCAGGGATTAATCCTCACTACCGTAACTTTCTATTCTTAGATTAAAGGCTGTGCACCAATGAACATGATGTGGGAAAGGATAATACGTTTTAGTTTTTAAAATGGGGAAAATGTGCGTCAGTGAAATATAATTTATCAGTTAATGGTCTGAGGTGGTATAAAATGCATTTTATTGAAAGATGTTGCTTTGGGTAACATAGTCTCTCTGAACAGTAGAGTGATTCTTTAGTGCTGTTTGTGGAGGAACACCGTCATCCTTCTCAGAAGAGATAAAGTAATTAGCCAAGAGGGGTAAATGGAAATACAGTCCTGTGAGAATAGTCTGAGCGCTGTGACTCATACGCTTTCTGGCCCTGTGTTTTGTAGAACTGAGCAGTGTTCTGCTCTATCCTTCCCGTTAGCTTCAGCTTTAAGTTCCGTTTTCTGCGGCTCTGACCATGTTTTGGGGGCTGCTTTGTCTTTTTGTTGTCCTTTGCAAGTTTCTGGGGTCTGAGTAAAGAAATGTTATTTAGCCGTCAACCACATGGGGGAGTTTAAGGACTAGACTGTAAAAACTGGATAGACAAGTTTGGAATGAAATGTTTTGTGGCTGACAGAGAGCGGATTTATAATGAGCGGCAGTGTAGGCTAGAATTTAATTGTGTGCTTGCTAAACCCAACACTTTTATGCTTTTCCAGGAGGAAGGCTTTGAGTTTGTTGTTGCATGTTTGTTCTTAACTGTTTTAAGACAGATGAATTAAGAATAGCAGGTGCTATTATAGTAGTAAAAATAAAGTTATATGATTTGCAGACGCTTGTTCTTAGTGTGTAAAAACAAATTAAAGACCACTCTTCTTCTTGATAAAACATGGTAGTGCTTAATTTTATGCTGCCTTCTGAGGTGCCATTGGCAGAGTTATGGTATTCGACTAAATCCATATTTTAATTCCATTTTCTTTGGCAGTAACCTGGGTCTGAGAAGCAGTGTAAAGGTATATTTAGACATAGGAAGAAAGGAAGATAAGAGCGGCCAGCCTGAATCAGACCACAGGTTTCTTTAATATAGACATGTCCTCTTCTGTTCCCTTGTTATTCATTTTCATCCTTTGACCTCACATCCTTGTCTTTTATTTTGTTATCCCTTGGATTCATTTTGTTTTTCCTCCCCTCTGCCCTGCTCTATACCTGTAATCCCTACCTCCTCATCCCTTTTGATATGAGGGAGAGGCAGAACCTAATTTACTGCTCTTTTTCAGTTGTTCTGGTCTTTTCAACCCCCCAAAACCTGTACCACCAGCAATTTTAATAATGATGCTACTCCTCTCCTCCATTTTTCCAGACTGTTTATAAATATGTTGAAACAAACCTTGATTCTGGCACCAATCCCTGAGGGAAGGCCTGGACTCCAGAGCGGAGATCTCTTACATACTTGCTTGGTAATGGATTTGGAGGACTCTAGTAGGTTTGTGAAGCAGGTTTTCCATTTACAAAAGCCGTTTGGCCTCTTTCTGAGGGTAACATATTTACCCATGTGTCCTCTAATTCTATACTTATCATTGCTTTGAACTTCCCTGATGCACCAGAATATATCAGGCTTCCCAGCCTGCAGTTCTTCACATCTCTTCTGAAGCTATTAAAAGAAAATGTTTTCATGTTTTCTGTCTTCTGGTCCTCGTGGGCCAAGGCAGTTTAAAGCAAGAGGTGACTCACCGCAGCTATTCAGCTATTTCATCCTTGAGTTCCTGGATGAATTACCATCTGGTCCTGGTGATTTGCAACTGTTGATGTTACAGTTCTTAGAATACACAATAAGGGATTAACATTTGGGTTTGGTTGGTGTAGAAACAGAAGGTAATCTTAAAGCATAATTGATGAAGAATGAGTAAGGAACTGTAGACTTGAAACTACCATTTGCACAGGAGGCTCTTACCATAATACGGCTGCTAGCTTTTCCTTCTTCTCTGTTCAGCTTCCTCCGATTAGAATGGTTCCATCTTCAAAAGAAACCTAACCTACTCATTATGTGCCTCTTCAGATGCTTTTTCTTGTGTGTGCATGGTTGGTTTCTTAACAGATTTCTCTGCCATTCTCTCATTTGCGTTTCTGACCACATCGGATGTATGCTTTGCACTGAAAGATAATCTGTGAATGAAATGGAATGCTTTTAATGGGAAGACAGTTCATAGAAGAAGGGTTTGTAGTTAAGAAATGTCTGTACAGAAGCAGGGATTGGTGTAGGTGGGATAGCAGGTTTAATGTTGGGAAAGATTTGGAGCAGTGGAAATTAGAGCAGGCAGAACATACTTCCCCTGCTGGACTAAGCACTTTGTCTTAGCCTCTAAATTGTCTGGTCTTCTGGGTTGGGCCACTGGGACTCAATTTATTTTCCAAATGATATCTATTACCTCTTTCCATTATCTGTTGAGCAGCTTCTTTTTATACCTGTGCAGCCTTCTGTAGACATAGCAGAGATATTTAAAAAGATGCTTACTCAGGATGAGGTGGAAAGGGACCCTTTTCCAAAATGAAATAACTTTCTGGTTTGAGTTAATGTGTTGTGTTCTTTGCACTGACTAGTGTGATCTTGTTTTTCCAATGTTCTCCTTTATTTTACTGTTTTGGGGGACGTGGCTGTGAAGTGACCTTGTTGCACCTCATTTGGTAGAAATTCAACTCCACAATGTAATGTTTGATAAAATTGATGTGTTCATAGGAAAACCAATCCCTCCCTCCATCGGCTGCTAGCTTATGCTCACCTACAAGGGAGCAGAGCACTTCAATCCGTTACTGCAGTTAAGTGAACCTCACCTGTCGATCCTTGTACTGACTTAGCCCAAACACTTTCCCCTGAATATAGCTGCATGGGAGATGAACCACGAGATCTCCTTCCCTCTAAGAAAAACAGCCTTACGGGAGAGAAGTTTGGGTGAATGGATTATGGTGCCTTTGGGGAATGTCTTGTTGACACAGAGGATGGGCCTTTTGTGAGTTCTGAAACCTTATTGATCCTGAAAATAAGCCTGGTTGGTATGAATGGATGCTTTTTCCTGTTGTGAAGTTCTGCATGTTGCAGGTTTGCTGGCAGCAGCGGGAGAAAGCTGGGCTTTGGGTCTGATGAATTTGTGGCTTGGCAGGTAGATTTCTGTCGGGAACATCATCTAGTGTTGGTGACCCATATGTAAAAATATAGATCCTATTGGAAATACCAAATTTCATACTATATATTCTGTCCAAGTCACAAGCCTAATCACCAGTCTTGTTAATCGCTGGTAACAGAATTTTAGGGATTAAAGTGCTCTTGTTTACTTGCAGCTGTATGACCCTGGTAATATGTTAAATAGGCTTGGCTTTGGATGGTAGCTGGCTGGGAGCCTTTCAGGAAAGCAGCAAGTCCTGCAGAGGGTGGCATTCTGCATAATGATAGTATCTGGAAGGGTGCTTTTGTAGGTGCTGGGTATCTGGATGGGATCAAAGACCAAGGCTCTTTTCCTATGATCATCAGGTAAAAGAAGTTTTCTGCTCCTTTTCTGGAAGGCTTGACATTAGGTAGCTGCTTTCAACTTAAATGTGTCTATGTCTGCTTTTGTTTATGTGCATTCTTATCAGACAGTACCTGGAGGTTAAAGGAGATGAAGAAGAAAAGATATTTTCTCATTTGTTGTTTTCCATTAACGCCTATAACAATATTTCAACTTTTGCTGTCTAATCAGGCTTTTAATCATCTTCCTCTATTGTTTGTTGTGGGAAACAGGAAAACAAGAGAAGAAAACATAAGAAAAATAAAACATAATTGACTGACCTTACCAAGAACAAGAGGTGGGGATTTGGATTTGAGTACAGTACCTGAAATTTCTTTTCTTTCTGTCTTTAATTCATTAGACTTCAAGTTGATTATATCCCTTTCAGCATAGTGACCTAGCTGCATTTTAATGCTGGCAATTAGTTTCTTTTCCTCTAGGAGTTTAAAAGAGATGTAACATTCTCTGCTGCTTCTGAGCAGTGATATGCATTGCTAAGTGGTTGTTGTGCTCAACTTTACAAGGGGTTGAGTGTCCTGCTTGGGCTTGCCAAATTCTTTGTCTAGTTTAAGTTTGTCCATAGTGTTTTGATTGAACGGCAGAGCGTCAGTAATGGCTCGTTATTTGTCTCTGTATTAATAGTAGTCTGGTGTTCGGTGTTTTTGGTAGCATAAGTTGCTCTGAACTGATGGCTACTGGACAGCTAAGTGTGTCCTTTATATGTGTTAAAAAAGAAGAGGTTCTTTTTTGTAGACATAAAATTTGATGCTTGTTTTCTGGTTGGTTTTGTTTGATGGTTGTTTTTTTCTGTTATAACCTCCTGGTCCCCGTGTTGTATGAGACATATGGTTATTTGTGAACTTCAGAGATCTGTTGCTGGGAGGTGGAGGGGGGAGTGAAGGAGATGTAAAACCAGTATGGGTGACACTTGGTTTATAAGGGAACTGATGATTTTTTAATTCATCTTGTCAGAGCGCCTGCTGTCTTCTTTACAAAGTAGCTACATAATTGAGTAGGAATTGGGATGTGAGTCATTTTCCAGCAATTAATAACTGGGATGAATCCATGACCTGAAAGCCACATGCTGTTCTTAATATCCACTTAGAAATATCATCATCTGCAGCTCTTAATATAGTATGATCCCCCCCTTTATTTGAATAATCAGAAAGTGCTGAGCTGGTGTTCTTGAAAATGGATGGTTTTGGTCCTGGTAGCTCTGAGTTTAACCTTCCATTTTTACTCCCCTGAAATGTTACATTTTTTTACTGCTGTGTTTTGGTGGTTTTCTGTGGGTCAGTTCTGAGGATCAGGGGGAGCTGAGGCTCTGTGACCCAGCATCTCAGCGAGACGGAAGGGTACCTAATGCACTTGTTGGAGAAACAAGAGTAGTGAGAATTTTATCAAGGCATCAATGCTGTCTGTGTACTGTTTGGTCAGGTCTTGTTACTGGAAAGAGTATGTGGTGATACACAAGTAATATAGGGTGAGAGTGAGGCGAATCTCAGGGTGGGCTGTGGAAGATGTTGGGAGAAATTGATCAGAAACAAATGAAGGGTGAAATTGTTAGCTTAATTCTGCCATTGGTGCTGAGTGAAGTGTAAAAAAGTATATAAATACCATACTTAGCAGAAAGGAAATGCAATTTTTTGACATCAGCATTTGAAGACCGTCTTACTGATATGGGCAGATACGTCACATGCATTTAATTGTGAATTGAGAAATCTGGTAGAAATACATTTAACTTTCAGAGGCCTTGCCTTATCTTATCTTCTCTTTTTCCTATGTGGAATTTCTATTTCTTAACTCATCTTCATGAAAAATTTGGTTGTCTGACTGTAAATGTATGATGTTTGAAGTGCTCATGTCAGTTGTGCTCCATCTTCTCCATCCTGCACGGTCACTCTTTCCTGCTTAGCAGCGCCGAGAAGACAGGTCTGAAACCCAAGGCTGGAGAATGCTGCTCTATGGCAGAACCTCTCCAGGCCTGGTGTTCACTTCTTAGGTTGTATATGGGGATACTTCTCTCAGTGTCGTGCTTAGTGACTACTGGAAATGAGGGCAGGGAAATGGTCTTTTTGGCTACAGTGTACCTTTATGAAATGTATGTGTATCCCATTTCTTGCTTTTTATGTGTGTCTTTTACATTATAAATTCAGATCTTGTCTATCCCGGAAGCCTTTGTATCTGACTATTAGGCCTGTGACATCAGAGATAATAAGGAAGGGAAATGTAATTAACTGAGAGGGGAAATGATTTGCATTCATGTTATTTAAAATGCATTTTTTTGTTTGTGTCAAGGACCCATTTAATTCACATCTCCAGGAGAAAAGCTCTTGGGTGGGAAGGGAGTTGCTTAAGGGTTCAGAAGATTTGCATCCCACATTCATGCATTACCCAGGGAATCTTTGGGCATTGGAAGGGAAAATGAGAATTGGCAGTGCTGATTTGGAGGGAGGGGAAGAAGGCAAAGCAGATAAATGCTTCCTAGGTAGTGTTCATATGTAATGGAGAAGCTGTGGAGAACCCAAATGAACCTGCTTTCCCTTTGTACATTACCGTATTACTGACTATCTCTTCAACTGATGCATTGCTTCAGTTTTTGGAGGTGTGCTATTTTTGTCTTTCCTGGTTTTTAGAGGAAAAGGGGAGCCAGTGACTGAGCTGAGTTGGTCCTCCTGCCGGCAGCTTCTCTACCAGTCAATGGCCACCATCCTGGCTCACACAGGCTTTGAGTGTGCCAATGAGAGTGTCCTGGAGACCCTGACAGACATTGCCCATGAGTACTGCTTGAAGTTCACCAAACTGCTGCGCTTTGCTGTGGATCGAGAAGCTCGACTTGGGCACACCCCTTTCCCTGATGTCATGGAGCAGGTCTTCCATGAAGTGGGCATTGGCAGTGTGCTCTCGCTGCAGAAGTTCTGGCAACACCGCATTAAGGATTATCACAGCTACATGCTTCAGGTGAGAACAGCAGTAGGGACCTGACGGCACTGATAAATGTGCCCCCAGTACAATTGCTTATTCCTGTAGCAAATCCTGGGTCTTACTGAAGTAAAATCAGATTAGAAAACCTCTTGGGTGTGGAGGGGAGTCATCAAGGAGAAGAGAAACAGGATTTTTTTGACTGGAAGACAGAGCCCCTTATTTGTGTCCCTACTGAGGCTAAGAATGCTCTGCTGATGGTTTGTCTGGGTTTAAGAGGAGGCCCCCAGCTGTTGAATGGCCCAGACAAAAATAGCAAGTAGAGGTAAAACCAGTACTGATTGATTAACAGAATTTTCTGCTTTAATGGCATATTTGGCTGCTTACCATTTCAGAATACCAGTAAGCAGATGAAGAAAAATTACTTGGCTGTACAGTGGCTCATGTTTGCTTATGCAAGGGGTGACTTGCTTAAACTTTAAGAGTATAGAGTAGTGTTGTGCTGATCTGAGTTGTCACATAGGTGCTCCCTTCCACTCTAGAGGGGACTGTGCTTCTGTGGAGAAAGAAGAGGAATTGTTAAATTTCTTGGAATAAGTGGTGCCATATCAACATAGGTTGTAATAATAAGGGTATGGTTTGTCTTGGTCCAGGTATTCTGTGAAATTAAACATAGGCATTTTATTTGAATGATATAAGACTGTCTGCCTGTTGTGGACTTACAGAAATACAAGGATTTGAAGTGGGAATTTTACTCCTCCTCATCAATAAACAAGACTTGAATCAAGTAGGTGGCCCGTGACCAAAGGCAAAAACTAGCATCCCTTCCTCCTTGTCACATTATCTGAGTGCCAGTTCACTCATCTTGAAGCAGCTGCCTTGTGCTCCTTCTTTTCCCAGGGTTGGCAGCTTGTGGCTTACAGAGACAGTATAAATCAGAAACACTTGTAAGTGCATGTAATAAGTAAATTGTGATAGACTCTGAGGTTTGTGCGTAAAACATTTTTGTTCAAAAAACCAGTTCATTTTTGTTCAAGTGTCTTTGCTCAGATGTCTCCTTTTGGAATTTGGTTTCTCTGCATCATTCTGCTGATGCAGTTCGTTGTCATCCTGCAGCTGGTCATTGTCTTATTTGTTCTGTTCTTCATGCAGGGCTGAGGTCCACAGTAGCCTCTGTATTTGGAAGTATATCTAGAAGGGGGAAATAGCCTTTGCTGTTGTTTTTCCTTCTTGCTTCTGCTTTTAAAAAGCCTTGGGCTTTTCCTGAGCACGGTTCACTGACTGTTGGGGTTCAGCGGTATAAACAAGCATGTGTTAGAAGCAAATGACATCTGAAAATTTTAATTTAATTGCTTACAATTGTTAAGTTTCTAGAAGTACAGGGTAGTTCTAAATCTCATTCCTGTGTTTGTTCACTTCTCTGACTGGGGAAAACTTCTGTGGCTTTTGCTGTGAATCTGACAGAAGGTACCCAGGCTTTGCCCAGTGGTGACTCCAGGGCTGATGAATATCTGAGCTGCTTGTTTTTTAATGCTGGAGTAAATTTGCTACTGGCGGATAGGGCATAGTCCTATAGGTGAAACCACAAAGAAGGACTGAGACACTTTGCTTTTGTTTCATGCTTTGTTTAAATTTCTGGGCCTCATCATCACTGTGAAATAAAGGTGCTCATATTTATCAAGCAGATATGCTAATGGATTAAACCTCTTATTAAAGTCCCTTATTACAGGACAGAAAGTGTTCTTAAAGGGGAAAAACCCCATCTTTCCTGTGTAGGTGATAACCTGTTTACATGTTCATTCAGGTCAGATGTTAATAATATTCTGGGAACAGAGCACACTGCAATGTAATTGCCATCAGAGTCTCTGAAGTCACTCTGACCTTCCTGGCCTCTTGTTCACCCCCACTGATCTTTGACAGGTAAGCAAGCAGCTCTCTGAAGAGTATGAGAAGATTGTCAACCCTGAAAAGGCAGCAGAAGACACAAAGCCTGTGAAGATTAAGGAGGAACCTGTTAGTGATATTACTTTCCCCATAAGTGAGGAGCTGGAAGGAGATCTGGCTTCTGGTGACCAGTCTTTGCCCGTTGGAGTCCTTGGAGCTCAAAGCGAGCGCTTCTCTGCCAACTTGGAAGTAGAAGCTTCCCCGCAGACTTCAGGTAGGGGTTTCTTGCTACTGCTGGAAACAGTTTATCAGCTGTTCCATGTGATCTTGTTTCCATTTTTAATAGCAGATCCCAATGTGAGGAAGAAGAAGGAGAAAAAAAATTTAGGTTTTAATGAAAAGATTTGGATGGGAGAGAAACCCTTGCTTGCTTTCTAAATACAAACCCAAAGAATCAAAGGTATCAATTATGAGGATTTGTTAAATATTTACTCCATTCGTGGACCCTGTAGAACACAAAATGCTTTATATGGTGTTTATTTTTAGGTGATGTTTGAAGTTCTTGTCTTTGTTATTGGTGTGAGGTAGATTGTTTTTCTACAGTGATGGCCCAAGGGCTTTATTTTTGTTCTATGAACTGGGGTATTTGCTGCAGATGTGAATACTGTGTTTTTTTTCCAGTCTGATGTAACAAAGACAAAAATAACTTTTGGGTTTATATGTATGTATATATTTTAGTTTAAAAGAGACTAGAATTTTGTCCTTAATTCTAGTAAGGAGAGTACTGGATATTTTTTTTCCCTTTTTTTTTTCCCAGGTAGTTTTAGATTCTTGTCCAGAGATTCACGTTACTGAAAAGCTGAAGGTCATGTTCCCTGTGACTGGAGTAAATTCAAGACCCTATATAGGTTAGGCACTGAATGAGTTACAGAAAATCTAATGATACTTGGTGCAGTCCTCCATATTCAGAAGTCACCCTGGTAGGACAATCATTGTTTTGTGAAAGCTTATCAGTGACTTACGTGAAATGGGCTTGTGGGAGTCTCTCCTGTTCTAGCATCTCTACCCCAAAGCCTGCTGTAGTTAGCTGAGGCCATGGAAAGTGAAATGGTGAGTGAAGTAGTGGGGTTATGGAGACTGCACTCTTTTCCTCAAAGTGTCATCCCTTGATGTTGGTAGTGAAGCACACTGGTGGCCAGCATGGGAGAATCTGCTACTGCTGTGCCTTTTCTATATCTATATGCAAGTTTTATTCTGTGCACCATTTAGTAGCGCTGAATTTTCTGGAAAATGAAGAAAACATTCTTCTCCCAAAGAAAGCCAGTTTTGATTTTTGTATAGAACTTTCTGAACTCTGGAAATCCATGCAATAGTAACTGTTTCACTTAAAAATCTGGTTAAAGAACAATGAAGCCTGTCCCCTTATTAACCCTAAACTAAATAGCATATATAGTGAGGTTAGAGTATACTTCTGAGTCTATTAGTTGTTTTTTTAAAATAGCACGTTCTGCTGAGTTTTAAAAAAGCACTAATCCATCTGATATTTTTCTGGAAGTTCATATTGTTTTCCATAGTACCTCTGAAATGTGAAATGCTCGCATTTTTGTGGGAGAGGGAACAGCAGACTCCTCTGGCCCATCTGGGGTTGCAAGTCATTCATCTGGAAACCTTGGTATTAGCATCTACCACTTGAGACCCGGAGGTTAGCATGCTAGCTGTATATTAAATGCCTCTTGCCTCTCTGATACCAAATTGATGTTTTCTAATTAAGAATACAAGTGCTCTGTTCCTCCCTGAAAATCCCTCTTCACTTCACAAGGGCCTTTGGAAATTTCATTACTGTGAGAAATCTGGAAATTTCATTACTGTGAGAAATCTCAGTCTAGAGCTGGGCAGGCTGGAGAGCATAATATCATAAGGAGCGAGAAAAAGCTGCTGCAATTAGGACGCCACCATCTCGAACAGACAAGTGTGAGGCCTGTAGAGAGGGCAGCAAGGCTTCAGTATCTGAGGGCAAACTCTCGTTACAGCTTTCTGTGTTCTGCTTGTGTTTCTGCTTACGCCTGATGTTGCGGTTGTGGGCTAGCTGCTTAATTTCATTGCAGTTGGGGAAATGGAGGCAAAATTGGGGACCTTATTCCTCCATCCAGCAGGATGACATGAGCATTAGCTGATTTGTAAAGTACTTTGAAGTTAAAGTGCTTTGAAGATGAAAAGTCCTGCGTGGATGCCTAAGTACTGTTAGTCATTAGTGACATTCTCAATGACAGTTGATAGAGCTGAAAGGAATAAGGCTGAGCAATGAAGAGCAATTGATGAAAGAAGGACACAGTAAGTTTAGTGAGCACCTTTGATTATTGTGTAGACCGGAGCTGTAATTCTGTGGAACTGGTAGTGTTTTAATGATGTGTCCATTGTTGCTGAGAAGAATACATTTACTTATAATGAACATAAAAAGGACTTTTCATTAAGGTAACTGGATACCAGCAAGCACATTCATTCTGGCTTGCTGTCTAACTGCTGAGCTAATGTAGGCTGTGATACCACAAAGATCTCCTAAATCCTGGTTTGGGCTAAGCTGCTCTGGAAAAGATTCCTGACTCCTTCATAAGGGGAAATTCACACCACAAACATGTGGTGGAAGATTTGTTCTCTGTGTAATTGCTAGTAATAAGGGACTATTGTTAGTAGTATATTGATAGTAGGGAATAGTAGTAGGTTTGGCTCAGTACAAGAGGGTTGGTTGTGCTTTTCAAACTGTAGCCAAGCCTCTTCAGACACAAGGTTTGGAAAACCTACTAAAACTGGTTTCCTAGATTTTTTTTTTATTTTCCATGTGAATTTAACACCACACAGAAGGGACCAGATTTAAAAGTGAGAAGATTTCAGGCTTTGTTCAGTTCTGGGCTGTTTATAGCCATCTCAGCAAGGGGCCCAATTAGGGTATTTTCAATAGGTTTTTTATCTCTCTTAAAACTGTAAATAAGCAGAAATAATGCGATCTGTAATTACTGCTCTTGGGGAGAAAAACATGTGGTGTTATCAAGAAATATGGTTTCATGATCTTGTACAGAAAATACTCAATCTGCTCAGATTGCACACTAGTCCAAAAGTTTTTTTTAAAAAAAAAAAAAGGAAGGGGGAGCTATTTTCCAGCAGGGTATCTGTGAAGCTGAGCCAAGAGGCTTTCACTCTGCTGAAGGATGGGATGAGACCTGTGGGTGTTGAGTACAAGGAGACAGGCAGTCAGATGGCTGACTGCAGCTCTGATATCCCTGCATTTCAGTGCTGGAAGTAGTGTTTGAGACCGTTCATCTACCTAGTCCTCTGCCCTCTCACTTCACCTCCCCTGCAGAGCTACCAGAAGTCCAGTATGTCTGACAGCTTAAAGAAGTTGCTGACATTGCAAGGACCTCATCATCATGAATGACTCTGGACTGCCTCTAAGTCCTGCTTATGCAGGGTCTAGTCCATGTGCTGTTGGTGCTCATCGATGCTGAGACACTTTCTGGAGAGTGATGTGGACTCTTTGAGTTGTTTCTCATGGAGAAAACCATGTGGAGGACTGCTCTGAAAGGATAGCATCATATGGTTTAGGGTGGCAATTACTGGGCTGTTAGGAAAAAAAAGCCAACAGGGTTTTTTTTTATTGTTTCACACTGGTTGGTGTGTTTTGTTTTGGTTTTTCCCCCCAGCCTAGTTCACCGGTAGCTTTGCTTTTGCTCCTTCTTTACCAGTGCTGCTGTCCCTTGCACCTGCATGCCGTTTGTAATTTGTCTTTTTACTCAGTTACTACTGTGTGCTTTTTCTTTCTCTAGGGGCTGAGGTGAATGCTTCCCCACTCTGGAACTTGGCACAGGTAAAAATGGAGCCACAGGAAAATGAGGAGGCCAATGTACACGGCCACGGGGTCCTAGGCAGTGATGTCTTTGAGGAACCCATGTCAGGCATGAGCGAAGCTGGGATGCCACAGAGCCCCAATGGCTCCGAGAGCAGCTACGGTTCTCATTCTGCTGACAGTCTGATGGGATCCTCACCTGTCTTCAACCAGCGTTGCAAGAAAAAGATGAAGAAAATGTGAAAAGAGACAGTCTTTTCATTTAATCTTGATGGTATGTAATAGACTTGAAACAAACTAAGAGAGCACTATGACTATGATTTGTAAACAGGGCTGGCCCTGGTGCACGAGGGAACTTGCATAAAATTATTATGAGACATTTGATGTGTAGTGCACTTCAACTCCCCTCTTTGCTGGCTTCTGTACTCCATCCTGACTCATGAGATTGAAGATCACCCTATACATTTGATGGTGTCATGGCTTGCTTTGGCAGATTAATGAGGAAGTTACCAGTGGAAAGTAGTTGTGAGGAGATTTGCTAAGTCATAGAATCATTGAATAATTGGGGTTGAAGGGACATCTTGAGGTTTCTAGTCTCTAGTCCAGCCCCCTGCTTGAAGCACAGCCAATTAGGTCACGTTCCTCAGGGCCTTGTCCAGTGGAGTTTTGAGTATCTTCAAGGATGGTGATGCCAACCCTCTTTGGGCATTTTCCTGTATTTGTCTACCCTTATAGTAAGAAAAAATATATTCTTGCATCCAGTTGGAATTTCCCATGTTCCAGCTTGTGTTCATTGCCTCTGTTCTATCGTTGTTCATCTCTGAGAAGAGTCTGACTCTGTCTTCTCTAACCCACCTGTTAAACGGTTGTATACAGTGAGATGTCTCTTTAGCCTTTTCTCTTCTGAAGTCTGAAGAAACCCAGCTCCTTGAGCCTCCCCTTGTACATCCTGTGCTCCAGCCCCCTAACCAGCTTTGTGGCCTTCCACTGAAATTGCTGCAGTGCCCTTCTTGTAAAGGGGAGCACAAAAGTTGATGCACTTCTCCAGATACAGTCTCGTAAGTGCTGAATAGAGAGAAATAATTTCCCTCAATGTGCTGGCTACATTCTTGCTGACTGTTGTGGGCAACAAGACAGTCTTAAGTCAGGGTATTTCACTGGTTGGGGAGCTGTTGCTGCTGCTGCTGACCTTGCAAAGATGCTGTAGAGTGGCTTCACAGTGCCATCAGCCAGATCCTTCAGTGCCTTGAGATGCATGCTCTCTGGTTCCATGGACTTAGGTATGTCCAACTGGCTTAAATTCTTGCTAACTCGATCTTCCTCTGCTATAGCTAATACTCTGTTAGTAGACCCAGGGACCTGGCAGACCTTACCAGTGAAAACAGGCAAAAAAGGTGTTGAGTACATCAGCCTCAAAGTACAAAGTGCATCCTTTGTCACCAGGTTGCCTGAATCATTGAATAGTAAACCCACGTTTTCTTTAACCTTTCTTTTGCTTCCAGTGTACTTAAAAAGCCCTTTACATTTCTTACCAGTTTCAACTCCAGCTGAGCTTTGGCTTTCCTAACTGTCTCTGCATGCTTGGGCTGTGTCTTTATATCCCTGCTGGCCAGCCTATCCTCACTTCCACCTCTGTGTACTTTTTTCTCTCTGTTTGAGCTCAGTCAGGGGTTCCTTTATCATCTGTGCTGGCCTTCTGTCATGCCTGCGTTACTTTCTGCTCATCAGAAAGGACTGTTCCTCTACTTTGAGAAAGCTGTCTTTGAAGATAAGGCAGCACTCTTGGGCCCCTTTGGGAGGCCAGGGCAGTTCCTCGTGAGATCCTGCCAAGGTGTTCCTTGAATAAACCAAAATATGTTGTCCAAAAGGTCCAGGACTCTGTTTATCTTGTACACGTTTCTCAGAATTTTAAATGTCACAGTTCCATGTCTGCTGCAGCGAAGACCTTCACATTCTCCGCCAATTCCTCCTTGTTAGTAACAAGTTCAGCAGAGCTGCTTCTCTAGCTGATTTCTTGATTGTCTAATCAGGGAAGCTGCTGTGGTTTTCTGGAGAGAATGAAGCAGCTTTTACTATTTGTGTGAACCAGTACTGGCAATGCAAACTTTTCCTTTGCTCTCATCGGATTGAGTGCAGCAACTGCAAACTGGTTGAGGCTTCCTATTCAAAGTTGTTATCTTGACAACTTAGTCTGAAACAGAATCTATTTTGTTGCTTGCTTTTATGGCTCAGCTGACTGATGGCATTTTTTTTGGTCTGCACAATCCTCAGTTGATCAACTCAGTCTTTAACTTGATTCAGTGAGTATCTCTCTCAAAAAAGCTAGAATGAACATGAATCAAGAATGAACAGCCACTTAAACTGGCTTTATACCTGTAACCCATTGGGATGTTTGAGGGAGATTTACCAAACCTCCCATTTGTCCTTAGAATTGCAAGTTTATCTTTTGAAAGAATGAGCTCCAGGCATAGTATTTTTGTTTCTGTATAACATGCCTAGCCTTAATTCTTTTTTCCTAACTGTATTTCTCTTCCACTTTATAGAAGTGGAAGCCAAACATAAAATTCCTCAATGTCTAATAAGAATGTGTGACCGCAGGCTTTTATGGGCATTGGAGTTAAAATTGTCCATCGCAGTTTTAAAGGTTTCTCCTGGGGGGTAAATTCTAGCTATTTGAAGCCAGTCAGTAGTAGCACCGTGGACCAGTGTATCAGGAAGTCTTTATTTTGATTTCCTCTGAGTCACCATTAGGTCTGCTGCAATGTCCCTGTTTTCTCAGCTGTAAAAAAGAGGGTAGTAGTATTTGCCTCTTAGAAGTGTGTTTGAGATTAGTTACTATTCAAAAAAGTCACCGTGATCCTTCAGAGAGTTTTGTGAGAGTTGAGAGCGTTTCTTCCATTTGGGTAGGACTGTTGCTGGCCGGAGAATGCTTAGATGGACACTGAAATGTTACTGACCTATATGATGCTGGTTTTAAGCAAAACTGCTTATCATGAAGAAATACAGCACAGTTATGCTCTTCAACTGCCCAGGTACAAGGAAGGCATTTGGGGTGGTATCTTCTGACTCAGCTTTAGATGTCTGCAGCTAGATTTGTTCCTCTGGGCCTCACTTGCAGCTGAAGAGAAATAGTCATTCTTAGGTCACCGTTCATCTGGCCTTCAAGTAGAAGTATAAAGCAGGTCAGATGAATGGTGGTTTTAGAAATGTCTGGTTTTCCTTTGTGTGCCCATAAAGTGAGTTCAGCTTGACTACCTCAGCTGAAGACATCCACACCGTCAATGTCTTGAGTTAAGTGACCTGACTTTAGCCCTTCCTGTCTGGGAATCAGAGGAGGCTTCCTCCTGCTGGGCTGGTCATTTTTCTCTTCTACGCATTTTGTAGAGCTTGCTGTTGAAATGGTAGTACTGGGCTAAAAGCAGACTCCTCATCTTACCTAAACTAGCAGATCCAGTGTTCTCCACAACACACAGAACGTGCTAGGCTGCAGCCTCCAAACTCAGCTGGATTTGGCCCTTGTGTCCTTGGTGCTGTGTGAGAACACCTGTCATTGGGCCTTTCTCCGTAGATGCTCTGCCAAACTGTTGTAGTAAAGTATTCTTGAGGCCAGGGCACCTAAGCAAAGTCCCTTGCACTATTTTCAGGAGCTAGAGGACAGAGCAGCTGCTGCCAGCTTTGCTTGCTCACTGGCAAGATTTCAAGTGGGCTAAAAATTAAAATCTGCTGTTCTCCAAGGCTTTGGTTAAAACTCCTAAGCGTCAGTCTTAAGTGCTTTCTTTATATTGCTCATGTACAGATGTTCTGTCTTATTTTTAATTGTGTTTTTGTATTTCACATCCCTTTTCCACAGCCATTTCACCCTGTAACACACACTCTGCAACAAGCCAAGCCTGAGTGCTTCAAGTATATTTAAATATAGTGGAAATTCACCCTTCATTGATTCAGCTGTGTCATTGCAGCGTAAGAGGGAGGTGTTACCGATTCTCTTTAGGATGCATGCTTACGCAGGGGTGAGAAATGCATCAACATCGCTTGTACATTTAAAAATGATAGCAGATATAATCTATATCTCTCATTCCCCCCATTATGATAAGTGTTGCTTCTCACATTTGTGTGCTTGATGCTTCCTTTTATGCATGTGGAAGCTTTACCTTCTGGGTGAGCCCTTCCCCTCCGAATGTTTACTGTCCTTAGATTTACAGTGGTGTTCACTATGCATGAAACAGTGAAATTTCAAATCTAGCTCACAAAGTCAGATACAGACAATATGCTTTTTTGGTGAATCAAATAAGATTTTGCTAGGTGTTAATGCAGCCTTGGACAACTAGTGAGGAGTTCACTGACCATGTAATCCCCAAATTTCAAGCCACAGTTAGATTATGCAGTGGGTTGGAATGAAGCTCAGCTTTCGCAGTTGTCATTTTTTGCTGCTCTCTGGTAAAGTCCTCTGCCGACCCACCTGCTTCAGCAGTCTGCAGTTTGGTTGGTTCTTTCATCTTTCTCCCTTCACTTGCCAAAGGTGGGTAGACGGCAAATTGGAATATTGAGTATTGACCACGTCCGTATCCAGTAGCACTGATGTCTTTAGTGGTTTATTTTGCCGTGATTGAAATTGGTGGGAACTTTGACATCAATTTGGAATGCAAGATCTGTGACTTACTTGGCTTTTGAAGTATTTTGCATGGGAATCATACAGGATTGTAGTTGAGAGAGCACTGTGTATCATATTCCTTTTTCCCTCTAGCAATACCTTTCTGTTCCTTTTTGTGCTGGTTTTGGCTGGATAGAATTAATTTTGTTCATGATAGCTAGTATGAGGCTATGTTTTGGATTTGTGCTGAAAACAGTGTTGATAATACAGGGATGGTTTTGTTATTGCTGAGCAGTGCTTGCACAGAGCCAAGGCCTTTTCTGCTCTTCACCCCACCCCACCAGCGAGGAGGCTGGGGGGGCACAAGGAGTTGGGAGGGGACACAGCCGGGATGGCTGACCCCAACTGACCCAAGGGATATTCCAGACCATATGGTGTCATGCTCAGCATATAAGGCTGGGGGAAGCAGAAGGAAGGGGGCATGTTCGGAGTGATGGCATTTGTCTTCCCAAGGAACCGCTACACGTGAAGGAGCCCGGCTTTCCGGGAGGTGGCTGAACACGAGCCTGCCCGTGGGAAGTGGTGAATGAATTTCGTGTTTTGCTTGCTTGCGTGTGCAGCTTTTGCTTTACCTATTAAACTGTCTTTATCTGAACCCATGAGTTTTCTCACTTTTACTCTTCCGATTCTCTCCTCCATCCCACCAGGGGGGAGTGAGCGAGCGGCTGTGTGGGGCTTGGTTGCCGGCTGGTGTTAAACCATGACACTTTTGAAGAATTTTGCCTGGTATCCAGCAAAGTTCACTGTATAAATGGCAGTGTAACAACTTTAGTATACAGCTGTATGTCAGACTGTGTTACCTAGTGATTTAATTCCAAGACCATCCATGCTAATTTGAATATCCATAATGCAGTGCAGAGAGAGAGATGTTTCCTGCATAGAAATTTACAATTTAAAAAGAAAACAGGAAAATAAGATTAGGTAGGGTAGGTGAGGCCAATCTGATTATGTGTTCAATTCTGAGACTAATGCACATGTTATGTGTGAAGAATGTTTTACTTAAAATGTTTTTGTACATGTATGTGAATGAAATATGTAACTTTGTGTTTATATGGAACAAAATGGCTTGGAAATATTTTGGTTGTTTTTTTTTCCCTTGCTCTCCCGGAGAGAGTTTCTTTGTAATTTCTAAGAAGATAAAATAAAAAAAAAAATTCAGAAATAAAATTCCTCATGGTGTTGCATGGCTTTTTTTGTTTGTTTTGACAAATGGTGCTATGAATGCAAAAGCCAGTCTTGGGGTTCTGTCTACCCTTATGTGGGATCTGGAGCAGACCTTTTGCAGACCTGAATAAAATACTGAGATATCAGTGTTAGTGTCACGACTAGGGAGACAAGAGATGCTATTCCAAGATGTGACCAGAGAAAATGGAAGCCTTATTTTTCACAGGTGCCAGTTATAGTGAGCCCCAGAAGCGATACTAGTACCACAGTACTGGTATTGGTATTCATCTCGCATAAGCAAGTGCTACTTCTGAAGCAAATGCTTATGTATACTTCTACTGCTTAGATGACCAGACTGCCTAGAAGCCCTGCTCCAAGCCTTGTGCTCTGCTCTTTTACGTGCTGGTCTACCTCTTGCTTGCCAGGAGAGAGGGAATAATCATCACAGTGCTTCCCATCACCCCTCATACCTGAGAGCAGTCTGTCCACACGACTGCTGTCCTCCGAAGCATATACTGCTAAATTAATTTCACCCCGTGGGTGAGTCTGGGGGTGTGCTTTCCGCTTCCCTGGCAGGGCGTGGGGGAAGAGGACATCAATCGCCCGTTCGGGTTGCACCCCACCCCATTAAAGCACGAGCCCACTTGCATCCCAGTTTTACTTCCCTCCGCTCCAGCGGCCGGAAGGGCCTTGTGCTGCGGCAGCCTTGAATGCGCAGGCTGCCGGCAGGCTTGATGACCCAGACGATGGCAGTGGGGGGACCCTGCTTGCCTGCGCTGGCTGGTGGGCTCGCCTCTGCCCGAGACTCTTGCCCCCTGCCCTGCTGTGGATGCGGTCGGGGCTGGTGGTCCGTGGGGCTGGGGGTGGCTGCGTCCGCGCGGTGGTGGTGGTGCTGGCCGCACGCCGCTGACGGGGGGCTGCCAGCCAGGCCAGGGGGATACTGCAGCCCAGGGAGGGCTGCTTGCAGCTGCAACAACAACCTCTTCCCCCCCCCCCCAAAACCCCAAACCCCAAACAATGTCATTTTTGCCCTGTCTCTTATATTGGAGATTAGAATCGCCTCTTTGTTGCTATGGAAATGCTCATGTGAAAGAAGATGACCTCATTGTGAGTTATGATGAAATCTTTGGGGCGGGCTTGGCACCCAGTACCCTTGCAGCAGGGAGAATGGGGCTGGGGCGTCTGTGGCAGGGGGGTGGCGGGGTGGTTGCCCCTTTGGCACTGGTGCTCAGCAGTTTCCAGGGCTCGTGGGTCTTTCCCTCTGGGCTCAGCAGGCCAGAAACAGCCCCTGCTCTTGGACCAGCCCTTCCCCTTGGGAACCGGCTCAGGAGTCGTGGCGGCATCACTTTGTGCCTGGGCTGCACGTGCCCTTGCTGCGGGGTGTGTGTGGGGTGTCATTGCAACAGGCAGCGGGGCCCCGACAGTGAGCTGGATGGAAGGCTTGGGTGTCATGAGGGGTCTTCTTTGCTTCTGGTGTCTATTAGGGCCCTGGCATCCACTCCGTGTGCTTTTCCCTCAAATCTGGGTTGCTGCCTCTGAGCCCAAACTCTCCCTATAGCTATGCCTCACTCCCAGCTTTGTGCCCCATCCCAGCATTGCACTGCCTCTGCTCGCTCTCTGCTACCCCTGGCTCTTCACCTAGGTTTGCCCCCATCCCTCCCTTGACCCGCATTGCTCAGTCTCCTCTCGAGCTCCTGCCAGCGTTCCTGTGCCCTCGCTGCCCAGCTTCTTCTGGCACACTGTTGCTGCCCGTCTTGTATTGCAAAGCAGACTTAGGAAGCAACTTTTTTCTCCAAGTGAAAAAAAAAAAAAATCTGATAAGATTGTTTATCTCGGTTTTAGCCAAAGTTTTCTTTTTTTTCATGGAGGGAAGGAAGATGGAACTTGTATATGCTTTGAAGGAGGGATGCTCTCTAAAAAGGCAAAGTTTTGTTGTGAGGAGACTCTGGGGAGATGACCCTCCGTCCTTTTGTTAAGAGCATTATACAGTCCCCTGGGTTAATCTGTCCCCTTGCCCATGGAGTCCATCCAACTGGGAGGCAAGGGAGAGGTAGGATACTGGAGTGTGGGGCAACTATGGATTTTCAGGTCATGTGCTGAGATAATCTGGGCTGTTATTCACGTAGAGCGAGTGTTAACGACTTTATGTTCCTCTGAGAAGCTGTGGAGGTTGGTGAGAAATGACCCTCTTGTCTCTGCTGTAAATGCTGGTGGCTTTTCTCAGCTGCTCCATCTTGTTGCTGCTGGACAAGCTAGTGGCCCAGCATGGAAGGTGTGCTGGACTCCAGCTCTGGCATAAAGCTCCTCCATCCCGGATGCCTTCAGGTTGAAGGGGGGGAGAGGCAGGACTTGCACAGTAGGAGAAGACAAGGCAGGGGGTTACTGCGGCAGCCTGGGCCGGGCATGGAGCACGCTCTGGGGTCTGCGCTGCCCTGCTTTGCCAGACCTGGCATTTGTTGAAATGTAACGCCGTGACAGATTTTGTGAATTATAGATGCTTACCCTTTCTGGGTATCAGTCTTAGAGTATTTTGAGAAAGGCTGGAAAAATGATAGTGTTTGCCAATACCAACACAAACGAACAAACAAGAAAAGCAGGCCTTCTTTTTTTGTTTTTTTTTTTTTTCCTTTTCATTACATTTTCCAAGCATGGAGCAGCCACAGTGTTGGTTTTGGTGTTCCTGATTTTGCTGGAGGAAATTTAGTGTGCTTGGGAAACGTGACGTGTCTGCTGCTGCTGCAGCTCCTTTGAAGACAGTGATGCAAAATGTTTAGCAAAACCATTCTTACTCATCTGCAATGACCAGTAATGAATGGACTCAAATCAATGTAACCACACCAGTTTAACACTCTTCATCTTCCCCCATTGTCATTCGCTTGACTCTTGTAATACCGTAATTTTGCCATTATTCAGGTCGATATAAACTCTTCTATCATACAGCAATCCTGGATTTCTCTAGTAAAGAAAAGAAGCAAGGAAGCCAATTGCTGGTAACTCTTAATGCCTAAAGAAAATGACATGAAACAATTCTAATCTAAAAAGCTTTAGTATCTAAACCCCTTCTAAGATTTCCTCATACCCTCTGAAGAAACAAAGGCACACCTCCATTTCCCAGCTTCTTTGATGGTTACATTGAAAGCAAAGTAGTTGCATTTATACTGTGGTATCTGAATTAAATTAGTCTGATATAGCTGAAATGTCACAGCGCTATTAACTACAGATGCTCTATAATACAGTATTTTTAAACAGGCAGGTAAGATAAAATATAATTGTTTGTCTACTGAATGGATTTTTCTGTGGGAAAGAGCAAGCAAACCAGTTACATCTCAGTATATCCAAATCTTCCACAACGACTTCAAAGAAACCAGAGAAATTAAATGCATAAAAAGACACTCTCCTTCCTGTATTCAAATCCTCTCGCCCAAAGCTCAGAGACCTTCCTGCACTCATTTCCAGTCTTTAAAAAAATGAGCTTTGCACAGCAGGTCAGGGAGAGCTCTACAGCTCTCAGCACTGATTTCTGTTACTCTTCTCTCTGTGCCTTGCAATTCTGTTTGCATGCTCAGGTTTGATAAGCAGTGTTCTTCTTGGGTTGGGTGCAAAATGTGCTTCCATAATGAATGAATGTACTTCTTATAGAGCATCTAATAAGACACCCTATAAGATGCCTATCTTATAAGGCATCTAATTAGACAGAATCACCCCTTGAAAAGGTGCTAACTAATGGCCTGGTCCTACTGAGTACTCCTGAAGCAAGTGGCAATTAAAGGTGCCCGGTCTTGCAATTGCAGGCCAGAAAGGAGATTGCTTGTTGGCCTGGCACAGACCCTTATGCATAGACTCTGTTTACTCTATTTCATAAATTCTTCATGAGTCTGGCATCTTCCAGAGTCTTAAGCAGTTTCAGAACCTACAGATGCAGACTCCAGTGCTGTTCGTGGGAGTTTCTAGGGTGCTTTAATGAGGCACAGAGGTAATTTTGCAGAGTCATGCTGCAAGTAAATGCATACCCGTGAGCGCTAGTGTGGGACTGTGAAAGAACTGAAGTTTCTTTTTGGAAAGGCAGATGGAAGAGACAGTGACAGTCTGTGCAGAAAATCTGTGGGCAGCCTCACCTGGAGGTGAGCTCTTGGAGTGCCCACTGAAAATTCGTACAGGGGTGAAGGATCTAAAAGTGAAAGGAAAGGCAGAGAAGAGGAAGATGAGGTAAATTCTTCGAGGAACTGCAAAAGTTTAAAATTGCAAGTCTTGACTCCTCCCTCTCCCCCCACCCTGAATCCTGCTGCATCCGTGAGATTTCAGTGATTCAAAGTGACATAGGAGATTCAAAGTGACATAGGAAAGGCTGAAGAGATGGAGAGGGCGATCTACGTAGGTATGTATTTGGGAAATACTGATGTAGTTAGTATTCGTATATGTGTTTCTCTATGCAGAGATGTACAGAACAGTTATATATGTGGCTATACAGTTACCATCATATAATTCACTGTTCCTGAAGGACCGTGAGCAGTTCCCATGCTACTTTTGTCAGCACCTTGGCTTCATGGGATGTGCGACCAGAAGAGTTTTGGGTGCTTGAGATAACCATGTAATGCTCCTAGTCTTTCATCTAGCAATACAGATAAGCACATCTGTAATTTTAAGTATGTGAACAACAGGGTGTGGATGTGCTTTGAATTATGCCTATGCCTCAATGCTTTGCTGGATAAGAGCAGTACAGCAGAATAATGAGCAAATTAAACAAAAAAAGGGCTCATCAGGCTACATTTAGGTCAGAATCTGCAGTTCGTCTCTCTGGACAGCTGATGCCTCTAGCTAACTGGCATGACTGGGCTTCTCCAGGAACGATTTTTTATTCCACTGATCTGACAGTCATTTCTTGTACACAAGTGTCCATATCACTGAATCACCTCTGCCATCGTTAGTGCTAATTGGCTCCCTTGCTGTACCCTCGGAGGAGCGTGGAAAGCCTGAATGGAAGCTGAAGGCCCATCTCCCCACAGAACAGCACTGGGACAACCTGTGAATATATAACAACTTATGCTTTCGCATTATGCTCCCTGGTCTCCCTCCAGAGAGGCTTTCAAAAGCCAGGGCTGTTACTCTCGCCATTTTCTGTCAGGACTGAGTTTGCCCACGCAGAAGTTAAAGCATACTAGCCACTAGTAATCGTTTGCTTTCAATCCTACTTTTCTGCTAGTGGATGCCCGTGTGTGCCGTCTGGTGCTCTGGGCGGGCTCCAGCCCCTGGTAAACGAGAGAGACAAAACAGGGACGTGAGCGGAGTTGGAATGCAGATGGGTGCTGGCATGAGGTCAGTCGCTTTTACAAAATACCACCCTTCATTTAAGCTGTGTCATGCTTCCTGATTTATCATATCTTATGATGGATAAGACAAGGCTAGTAATTTTTTGGCAGACTGAACAAAGCTCATGCAGGAATAGGTATTTTTACAAAAATTTCTGTTTCAGGACCCATCTGAGAAATCCCTAATTGTTTTGGAAATTCTCTGTTTTACATGCAGATGTTCAGCACGTAATCCTGAAACAGATCTTCATTTTTGAGCAATAATTCTTTGAAGACTAAGTACAAATACATATTTTGTCTTGCAAATAAATTTTTATACCCTTTTCCAAAAGGAGCGATGAGCTTCTCACCTTAATAAGGCCAAGAGAGAGGGAAACGGGGAGAAGCAGAGCTGACATCTGTAGTTCATGCATTTGAATTGCGTTCCATTATTTATTTTATATAAGCAGAAAAATCTTGAAATCTCCTTCTGAGAAAGGAGAAATGGAGCAGGTTGTGGAGAATGGAAGTGTCACGATTTTGTTCTAAAGAAAATGAGGGAGGAAAAACAGAGTCCTGCCAACAGAAAAACAGTGCTGTTTGTCCTCTGTCACTTCCAATGCCATCCCACCAACTACGGTGGAGTCCCTAAGGGAAACAGAAGTAACCAGAAGGCTCAGAAATAATTTCACATGTTTTCAAAGTCTGTTCTCAGTCAAAGCTATTTACGTTCTCTCTTTATCTTGTCAGTTCTAGGCCCTGAGGGTCTTCCTGGCCTTTTCCTTTCAATGTGTGTGTGTGTGTGTGTGTGTGTGAATTGCGGTATCCTTTCTGCTCTCCTCCATGTTCTTTAAGGTCTCCACTTGATTTCCCAGTGAGATGCATGTAGATTTGCTGTCTGGCAAAACGCAGCATCACTATTCCGTACTCTGCTCTAAATCTTATGTGTCAGTCTCCTTCCAGCTTTGCAGGTTTTGTTTGCATAAATGAGCCGACTGCTACCGAAAGAATCTGGATTGGCAGTTCTGAAGGCTTTAATCCTATTTTCATCCGCAGAGCAAAAATAATGCAGCAGCAATGTGACTGGGATGACTGCTATGCTGGCTAACACCAGGGACAGAACGGGGCAACTTACAGAGCTTAAAAGCGTGACCCCCTTTATGACCTGAGCTGGAGGCAGGAGGGCTGTAAGAGACCTGTAAGCTCTAGGGGCTGGACATGCAGCAGGAGAGCTAGATCACAGACTGGCTGCTCAGTTACATGAGTTTCCTCTGAAAATAAACTCTTTCCAAGTGTCTGGGCTTCACAGCATTGCAAATCCTGTGCAAGTCACTACCTAAGTGATGACAGTCATCTTAGTGGCCATACCAGAAACTGCGATTCAGTCCTAAACTAGAGGAAAAATAATCCTTAGGCCAAGATAGTGTTAGATTCTCTGCAGATGCTACTGGCAAATTCACCAGGCTTGTTCTACAGTAATGATTCTGTCGTGGTTACAAGATTAATTGTGCTCCTGGCTGTCCCAAATCTCAAGCCTCTGGCCGTCTCCAGGCCTTGGATGAACTGGGTAGTCCTCCTTCTCCCGTGCCCTGGCTGGAATCCCCTGTGCAGCAAGGGAGCTGTCCTGCAACAGGTCTAGCTCATCGCTCCATAGAAACATAGAGCTGGAAGAGGTGTACAGGGTCCTGTAGTCCATTGCCTTGTCTCATCCGGGATCACAGGTACACAAGTCGTTCCTGACTGACATTTGTCCAAATCTCTCCCTGAAGCTCTTGAGTGATGGGAGACTCCCCAGATGGGAGACTCCTGGGCAATCTGTGTGACCAAGCGGCTTTCCTTACTTTTTAAAAAGTATTTTCTAATAAGCAGCCTGTATGCTTCTTGCTGCAGGTTAAGGTACCATAGGGTCTGTTGCTGATTTTCTGTAAAACTCCTGTCATCTAACCCGTATGTTTCCACCCTGTTTTTGTGCTGCTAGTTATTCAACAGTGTAAAATCTCGCGCTTACCCCTTCTCTAACCTGTTCCTTCCCCAGACCATTTCTACAGCCTGTTAAAGTCATTCTGAATCCTGACCCTGTCCTCCATTGTACATGCAGTCCCTTGCAGCTTAGTGCTAGCAAATTTAATAAACATAATCTCTCTTCCATCATCCAATCTGTAGTGAAAAAAATGGGTAGAAGCAAACTGAGGACAAGACATGCAGAACAGTTTTGGAAAAACAATAATGGCAAATAACTTAAGGCAGGTCGGATGATTCTCAAAGCTAGTACTTTTTGTTTTTTTCCAGTAAGTGCCAGGATGTCTTTATCTGGGAAATCCCGGTTTGAATTAACGATATCTATTATTAATAATATTTTCACTAGCTGTCATCCCACTTGGGTCTCAATCACTAGGTTACATTCCACTGTTCTTAAATTATTGCACAGGACAGCATGGCTCAGCTCATAGCTTGGATCAGTCCTTGGGTCACTTCCATCCAGGTGGCTTACCTCTCCCTGAAGCGTGCCGCGTCCCTCTGCGGGAGGCAGTGCACCGGCTCCAGGTCGGCCGCGCCAGCCAGGCATCGCGCTGCCTTCACCAGCCAGAACCGGGGCAGCGCGTGGCAGCCGCTCTCCAAGAGACAGAGGCAGTGGCAGAAAACACAGGGCCTTCCCAGGAAGGTGGGAAACCTGCCATGGTGTAAACCTTGGCAGGGTTCGGCCCCAAGATACCAAATCTGGTTTGGATGGGAGATTCCATTTTGAGGAGCTCTGGCACGTAAGTTTAACAGCCATAGCTGATAACTGCTCATTCAGAGAATAAATAAAGCTGGATTTAAGAATGAGTTAATTCACAAGGAATTTTTTTTTTTTTCTGAGTGCTGATGTCATTCACTCAGGCCTTAAGAAACATATCTGAAATAACTACTTGTAGAAAACTACGGCAGGTATGCAGCTTCCTCCTTTGTCCGTCTCTTCCTGCTCCCAAATTAGGGGGGCGGGGAGCAGAAATATGCAGCTGGGGACCCTTAGGGGAGCTGCCACAAAGCAGGGATCAGACCTTCTGGTTTCTGCTTTGCCTGGGTCATTAATTCACTCTGTAACTATAAGCAAATCTCTTATGCGTCCTGAGCCGCAGTAGTAAAATAGGGCTAAACAACCATCCAGCCCTCAATAAATTACTTGAGAGACTGGGGGACCTTCTGTAGCCTGGCTGCTTTTACAGTCTCCTGAGGAGTTCAGGACCATCCCACAAGCTTGACAGCTCGATGAAACACAGACCTTGTGCCCAGCCTGTGGCCAAGGGTTTCAGCAGTCCTAAAAGTATCACTGGCCACCTAGCCCTTCTTTAGCTGGCAGGAAGAAAAAGATGCCGGCGATGCACATCTCAGCCCAGATATGTGTGAGTTGTCGTGCTTATCATTACCATTGTTCATTTGCTGCAAAGCAGGTGTTAGCTCAGAAAAAAACATAAAAGCTGCATTCTGGATTGTTTGTTCCTCGTTAAAATGATCTGGGCCCTGTGGGCATGTGTTGCCTTAATATTCTGGTGATGAGAAGTGCCGCATTTTCATAATGAAAGCTGTTGCAGGAAAGCAATTCCAACCTCAGATAAAAGGAGAAGATTACACTTGCCACTCGAGTTATGGTATTAGAACAACTGATTTTATTTGTTTTCATTTCATTTTCCCTGTCAGCTGCTGCTGAACCTCTGTGCAACGTTCTTCAGTGATGTTAATTGTATTTTGTGTGTCTGGATCCCCCTAAGAAATGACAAATGTTTTCACTCACAAATTAGATGTCTCTTTTCATTTAAACACCAACAAGGAAAGCTAATTTAAGAATGGTGGAGCCGTTGTTCCAGCAAGGGCCCTGAAGTGTGATAGAAGCTGACAGATAGATTTAGGGACATAGAGCAACAAACTCCGCGTTGGGAATGTAAATCTATAAGATACTCATTTAATTTTTCCCTCAGCTGGTTCACAAGTGAGAAAAAAGGGCCACATCTATGCAGTAGGACACAGTAATAAACTAACTTCATTCAGTTTTCAGGAGTAGTCACGTAATTTATGTCCAGCATTGAAGTGGCCACAGCAACCTTCAGACAAAGTTCCTGGGGACACCTGTAGATACTTTGCCTGAAGAAAGACTGGAAGGCTTTTTCTAAGTCTTGAATGAATGAAAAGGAGGAAAGAACTGGAAAATAACATGCAAAGAGATGGGGGGGGAGTGTTGAGTACATGGATCTGTGCAAAACGGGACACAGGGAATATATTGGTGGTACTCTGAACAGCTGAGCTGCTGAATGGAAAGGGAAGATGACCAGAACAGACTCTGCTCTTCTGGCAGGGGGACCTAGGGAAATTCACCCAACATGACCAAAGTCATGCTAGAGTTGCACCTGAGTGTAGTCAGTTAGCTCTGGAAGCTCAAGCCCAAACTTGAGTCTGACAGCAACACAAACAGGTATTTCAAGAACAGCTCCCCTCCCCACGCTTGTTACTAGGACTTTGCAACGGCCAAACAGATGCAATGCAGGTGCTCAGCAGGCGTTAACGATTCTCTCCATCACCCTGGAGAAGAAAAGACACCGGCACAGCATGCTTTCCTCCTTCAGGTAGCTCTCCCTTCCTGCTTTCTGATTCTGCGTGGCCAGAGTGCAGGTGGAAAAAGAGCAGACGAACACCAGGGAGGCAGTGGAGTATCTTTCCCTCCTTTGCAGGTCAGTGTCCAACACGTGTTTCAGAGCTGGAGTTCGCCTCCCAAGTGTTCAGGGTCTGTGCCTTGTGGTTCTCAGTTTTTGTGAGCTAGGTTGGGTGTGCTCCACGCAGAGGCAGCTTTGCAGCATCTAGGAAGCAGACACTTTCTGACAGGCTTTGTGCTCCCCCTGTGAAAAGCGCAACAATCCTTGACTAGAGTCAGTCGCTCTACATCAGTAAATGCTTGAAGGTGACTCCAAATGCATGTCCTAGCCACATTTTTCTTGCCTTGGTGCTCAAGAGAAAAGAAGTAATCCTGTAGTTACTGGAGCAGGACTGCTAGCCACTGTGGAACCTGTCGGACCGTGGCCTTGGCTTATCCATTGTGGAACGGGCCGTCTTACCTGCATGTTGGCCAAAGCAAGTTTCCAACTTCATACTCCATTGTCTTTCCCTGTGGCTCCAATAACTTGTCAAATAGGAAGTTCAAAGGAATGTAAAGCAACCTTGGTCCCCCTCTTTGACTTGTGCCACGAGTAGCACAGACCATTGTGGAGAACGATGGCCCATTAACATGGAAATTAGTTAGCCACCGGGTACCTTGTGCCAGCGATTGGCCAGGAGGCTGAGGGGACAGGGACCACCGCACTGTGAAGTCTTTCTGCAGTAGCTGCATGTTCAGCCCATGACATGAGAGTCGCTAAGAGCTCTCCTATTTATTTTCAAATGCCATCGGGCAACAGGCAGAGCTGCAGGAAAGCTCATTCCCAGGGGAGATGGCTTTGGCTGCCTGCATCCCCCATCTCCCAGCACAGCCTCTGGACTGTAAGCTGGGTTCTGGCAATTTTACCTGTTCTAAGAGGCATCTTCCTCCATGTAGTGGTCCTACCACAAATCAGCAGAGTAAGTTCCTACCTGAGCGAGGAAGTCGGGCAACAGCTGGTCCTCGAGAGCTGTGAGTTAAAACTCTAGCAAGCAAGCTGATTTCCATAAAAATGGAAATAAGTCAGTGTGGGGAGAACCACATTTGAGTGAGAATGCAAGCAATTAGCTCAAAGCCATTACTGTAATGGCTAAAAGACTTTTTTTTTTATTATCGTTACTGAAATGCATTAGCAATATCTTTTTTAAAAATGTAAATGTACACAGTACAATCCCATCTATCTGCCAGAGCATGAAGTAACCCTGTTTCAGTGGTACGTGCCGAGGAGCCTGTGGAGGCTCTTAACCACAAACACAGAACAGTACAGGGGAATATGAATGAAGGCATTATGAGGGAGCACTTGAGAAAGGCAGCTGTGATTCCGTACCAAGACAAGAATTTGCTCAAATCGAAAGCTGGACTTTTAGGATAATTTCTAGCAATACCTGCCTGGCACTACCTGCCTTCCTAGCCTTGACCTGTGCTGATGCCCTTCTTCCCCAGAGTACTGCTTGTCTCTCCTTCCCCAGCAGGCCCTTCAGAGGATGCCTGGCTCAGGTACGGGACTTACAGGTCCCATCATAGGTATGGCAGCACTGGGGACTTTCAGGATCCCGGTGGTGTGGGGAATGGGTGTTGAGTGCAATGGAAGTCATCCATCAGTCTCAGGGTACTCTTGGACGGCCTTGGATTTTTGTTCAAAGAGAATTTTGAGTCCTATCTCTCCACTTCATCTAATCTCATTGTGTTTGCAACTACATGGTTAAAATAGACGGTCAATGAATTAAAACTCTTTTCTATGAAAAATGTGATGAAAGTGAAAAGGTTTGGTTTCATTCAAGCTGGGAGTACATGGAGGACTTCTCCCTGATTGTGAGTGGAAGTGGTTTGATTCTCAGGTTGCTTTTCTTTCCATCTTCTTTTTGCCCTTGGAACAAGAAAACAAAGATAACAAAAGAGGAAAATGCCCAGTCACATACTATAACAGTTGTTCTGGCTGGATTCAAAGAGTGCAGCTCAACATTTTAGAAGCCTGTTATCCACCTACAAAGTGGATAGTGCAACCCAGTCCCCTGCAAACCACTTTCACCCACTTCTACATCCCCATGGTGTTTCTTTGAGAGGAACTGTAGCATCAGACTGAGATAACAGCACGAAGTACTGTACCTGTATGAAACCAACCTTAGACACACACAGGAGGTTCTTAAGTATAATTCAGAGATGATAAGTCCCCTGAGGGAGACACACTATCCTGATGTAAAGAAGATCAACTAGCCGTGTAACTCAATCCAGTAACCATGATTACAGCCATTCACCTTTTTTCCAGTGCTGGCAGAGGCTAGGACATCCAGAAAATTGTTCCTTTGGCAAGCTGGGGAAAGTATCCATGCTTTCTAGGTTCTGAGCATCACTTCTTCAGTTATAAATTTGGGACCTAATCTGTGCTTTCCCTGACAAATATTTGCATTTGCAGAGTTTTGCTTGTGTGGCTACGGTGGTTGGTGGCACAGGGGTACAAAGCTGTGCTCTCACAGCTGTGCAGCCCTGCTGCGGTTCTGGAAGAACTGCCCTATTCCTGACATAATTTGGTAGAAAAATATCCAGAAAAGCATAGCATTACCAGCAGGTGCATCTTCCTTGGCAGTGCCTTGTCCATGCAGAAACACTGAATGGCTCTTCTGGCAAAGTCACTATGTACAAGTATAGTTTTATTCGCACCGGTAGCTCTGCTGGTATCTGAGCTGTTAGTGTGATGAGAAAGCAATGCTGCGTGACAGTCAGCTTGTTTGAAAATATAGGGTTTTGCTTCATTAGACAGGTAAGGTGGAGACTTACCTCTGCCTTTGAGTACACGTTCATGGTTCTCGCTGAAGGCAGTAGAAAGAAATAGGCAGAAGCGGAGTGGGACAGGCTGTTTCATCCTCTGTGCAGCAGTTTCCCCTAAAGGCAGATGGTGAATTCTCTGGGTTGGGTGCTCGTGGAAGTACCCCTGTGCATACGTATGCGTGTAATTTATACCTTCCTTCAGGGGCCTCAGTGGGTCTGAAACCGGCCCGCAGGTGATACGGAAGACATTGTCTGCTGGAGAAAGACATATCATATTTTATACTCGTTGTTTTGCATTCAGTGAAGTGACAAATGTAAGCCTGTTTTTTATTACTCTGTGCCTGCTGTATTTCTCACAACTGCTTATCGAGGGTTGTCTGACAGAGACAGAAAGTCCTGGGTTGTACATTTCTGTTATTTATATGCAAGGCCACTCTCTGTAATCCTTTCAGAGAGATGACTGATGCCCTCAGCCCAGCCAGCTCAGCCTGGCGCTCATTTCTCTGCACAAGGTGCTTCCATCCCCCAAAATGACGTGGGGTCTGGGGCACTCCCTGTGTCTTACAGGCCCTTGATTCAATGGTGCTTCGAATCATGTGCTGAATTTTGGGCATCCAAGCAGCCCCACCAGCTTGTGGTTGAGTTCGTGGATGTGGCTGTTTCCACTGAACTCACACTGTGGACCAGCAGAAGACCTTCGAGCAGCCCTGGTGGATGGCCCCGTGCAAAACCAGTCCATGCCGACGCTGCTGCTGTTCGAGCACCGCTCGGAGCCACTGGCTGTAAGCACAGAGAGCATCCTGTGGTCTGTCACGAGCCCGACAGCTGCTACCCCCTAAGGTGGGCTTGAAGTCGTGGCACTGTGATGCTTTGGTGACGGAAACCTGGGGATGTGGTCCTGGAAGGATCCGACAGCAAGAAGGGAAGGAGGGTGCCCCTCCCTGCCTGTGAGAGCTTTGCCGGGAAGTTCCCACTTGATTCAGTCTCGTCTCTGGACTCAGAAAACTGGGGCTGGTTTCTGGGATGGGTCCCAGAGAGCCAGCGGCTGGGGTACTGGCTGGATGGCTGGGTGTCCTCGGTCGTCCTCTTTCCGATTTGCCTTTGTGAGAGGCGTCTTCCACTCCTGGCGTGTTTTCTGCGTGAGAGTGGTAGCAGGAGGGGGCTGTCACCTCCCTGTGCTTCCCCAGCAGAAAGCTTCTGAATGGAGACGAAACACGCTCTGGAGCCTCTGGCTGGGGGTGGCTGCCCTGTGCTGTTTAAACAGGATAAGGAGTCAGTACCAGATGAATGAACTGCATCTGCTCATTGCATGCACCACAGCCCTTTGGGGGGAAAAAAATGGTGACTCTTGCTTTGAGAGAAGAGGCCTGCACGGTGGGTCTGGAAGGATTTCATGAGTCAGTATGTGGACTGCTGCCGGAGAAGGGAACACCGGGCTGAAACAGGCAGAGAAGGGTGCAGTTCATTTCAGCTCAGGATGGACATCAGTTACTGACACAGTCCATTAGTGGAGCTGTTTGTTATACCAACTTAATTGCATTTTCAGAAAGAAAAGGGGTAAAATAATCAATATGCCCAGTTCATTTTAAAATGATAAATAACCACAGGTCTCTCTCCTGCCTCATTTATAGCACTGCTCTCAGCTGGGAGCGAAAGGTGCTGTGCTGGGCTGTTTGGCCAGCAGAAACAGGCACTACAGCTCTCTCTGAACTCTTTTCCTGCCTCCATGCACTGGAAAGAGATCCGCTTCTCAAAGGTGATGCATGGAGCAGCTGCAATACCATTCTTTGACCTGAGCTTTCACATCTGTCACTACTCCTTGCTGCAAGCTGCTTTTTCTGCTCTGGCCATTTCAGCATAGCAGGTTGCAGCAGTCACTGCCCCAGTCCACGGCCATGGAAATGACTTCCTCGATTCATTATGTCTAAAAGAAGGCTCTGAACCAGAAACTCCAATGCTTGGTGCAAGGACTGTGAAGGCAATAAATAAAAACTCCTAGTGAGCGCAGTCCTTGTCTCAAAGCTTGGATTGTTTTTCCCTTTGCAGTGCACAGGGGCTACATGTGCCCTGAGATACCGTGGTCAGAGGGGGGGGGGGGTAGGAACAACACCAAGCCCAGACCCCCAGATTGGAGACTACCCAGCGCACGCATGAACCATGCACATAGTCCGGAAGAGATCAGAGAGCATTTCTTCCGTATACCCTCATGTAGCACAAGCCACAGTATAGGAAACACGATCACGCATATAAAACATTGGATATTAGGAATGGATATTAGGAAGAATTTCTTTACTGAAAGGGCCGTTAGGCATTGGAAGGGGTTGCCCAGGGCAGTGGTGGAGGCCCCATCCCTCGGTGTTTTTAAAAGTCATGTAGGTTTAGTGCTTAGGGACGTGGTTTAGTGGAGGACCTGTCAGTGCTAGGTTAACGATTGGACTAGAGGATCTTGCAGGTCTTTTCCAATCTAGGCAATTCTATGATTCTATGATAACATGGGGTATTTCTTTTTGTCTTGCCTCAAGAGTGTAACTTTACCACTATTGGCTTTCATTGGGTTTTCTCATGAGTCTTCTGTAGTTCTTGAAAAATCATGGGATTTGCTGGGACATCATGTGATTAATAAGAAAATACTAAAGACTTTTCCTTTTTTCCTTTTTTTTTTTTTTTAAGACCTATTAGGTTTCTAAGTCTGTTTTATCTCATTGCAAACAGGAGAAGAAATGTCCGTAGAAATGAAGAGAAAGCTGAAGATCTAGCTGGTAGGCCTTTAAGACATACTGTAAATATTGCAGAAATTATGATGAGCTCATAGCAGTTTGTGAGAAAAATCTGTCTGCTTAAAATACAGCCTCTCAAAGATCGGGACCATAATTTAGTCTTGTGTGTGTAGAAATATGCTGTGAGTGCTTAACAAATTATAAAAATAATAATAACAATTAATAATAGATGAAACCTGAAAAAAGATGGATCACTGCATTACAGAACCCAGTAAAAATCTTTCGTTTCTTGTCAAAGGATCCAGTGCTGACAACCGCATCTACTACAGCAGCATATGCTGGAAAAATGCTCCTAGATAGGGCTTGGTCACACAGATTTACAGCCTGCGTGGTGGGAATCTGGTCTGCAGCACGACAGTCTCATGAATCAGTGATTAAATCTCTCTCTGCACAGCTTGCTGAGCAGTGAAGCAAGTGCCATCTTTGCGGGGGTAGAGCATGGCTTGGCTACATGGCGATGGTGTGTCTGGTCCCGGGATGGCTGGAGCAACGTGTGCGGTAAGGATTTTGGAGAGACTAGCGTTACAAAGGGGGGCCTGCGGTGACCAGGGTTGTCAATTGTGGAAAAGACCGTCTCCTGATCAGCAGATCTGCACAGGTAATCGAACAGAGAAATGTTTTCCCAGTGTTTTCCATGGGAAAATGAATGGGTTCCCTGTGGACTTGCCAGGAGCTGTAGTTGGGGCTCTGCACGCTTGCCTCCTCCGGCCGGCTGCGGGAGCTGCCCAGAGCCGACTGCTTGTCTCCCAGGGTGTACGCGCAGATGTCATCCTGTGTGCTCAAGTTAGGGTGTATTTGTCCCCTAAGTGAGTTTATCATCCACATGGGAGCCCGCAGCCCACAGCGGGTTGCATGCATAATGCCGATCATTCTCCTGCTTGGGGCTTGAACTCTCAGTGCGCTGATCCCGGAGAGAGTAACGTACAGTGCAGATGCTGAGCAGAGACGGCATGTCTCGGCTTTGCCAGCAAAGCCGAAATCCCAGCTAAATGGCTAGAAAGTCTGCCCAGGGCACACCTGAAGGCAGAAAAAGCCAAAGGTGTGTGGAAACATTGGATGTGTGGTAGCATTTCCCTTTTCACTTTTAGCATCCTTTTAGAGACACATTTCTGCTAGGTTGTCTACTTTGAACTGAACAGATCTGTATATTGGAGATTGATTTTTAGTTATAGAAAAATTTTTTGCTATCTTGAAAATATGAAGGAGCCATAAAATAATAATAAATCACATTTTTTACTATGCGAAGTCCTCTGTACCTTGCCAAAGCGATGAAAAATTGGCCTGAGTGTAAAATGAGCCTTAAACCTAAATTATAAATTGTTGTTCTTCTCTTAACCTCTGTCATCTTTTCTCAGAGTGTGAGACCTTGAGATCTGGCTCCATCCTTCTTCAGTATTTGGAAAACACTCAGCATGCATGGCAGGCTGCTGTAAACACATAATAAGTACAGCACAACAGGTTACAGCCTGGGCTTTGAACTGGTTTGGAGAGACAGTGGACACAATGCCCATCTCAGGGCTCCTTATCTTTCAAGCAGACAGAACTTTTAATGAGAAATTATCAATACAAAATGTACTGCAGAAGATTTCTAAGCTGGCTAGAGATTTCCTCACTTCCTCTCCCTTGTTTCTTGATGAAGCTCTCATATTTTTTTTTCCCTGTTAGAAAATTCTCTATTATTACATAATGCTTTCCTAGTTTCCTTGATGCAGTCCTTATGCTATGTTTCAGTTATACAGAAAAAAAGATCTTTAAGTATTTCCGTTGCTCTTCCACCACAGCTAGACACAAAGCTCTTTTCCCTCAGTTTTTGATGGTGTTTGCATACAACAAGGCGTTTAAGCCCCATTTTAATATTTTTTTTTTCCATAGAAGCGGAAACCTTTCCTATACCTTTGTTTCCACTTCAACTTTTCCTTCTTTTTACCCAGGAAAATTTCTTTGCCTTCCCTCCTCTTGAGCTGACCTTTCCATTAGGATCCACTCCAGGCTCCACTCTTGCTCTTTTTTTCCGCTCACAGCCTCGGAGACTTAGCACAAAGTGGTGAAACCGGTAAAAGAAGGGATATCAAATATCCATCGCTGTTACTAATGGTTACTGCAGTTTCTCAGGATGATAAAATACATCTGTTGGCAGACCAAGAGCATCCAGGAGACCCCATCTGTGGCCAAGGTCACTTTGGCCAAGCTTTGCACAGACACAGGGCAAAAGGGCAGTTATTGCTTCCAGATGCAAAAAAATCTCAGTTTATACTATGTGGTACAACACAGAGAGGGGTGGCACAATGAAGCAGATACGGTCAGTGTGATTTCAGCATGGCAGGAAGGAGAGACTCCCCTATGGAAGGATATTTATTCTTGTGAGCTGAAACCTGGAGCAGAATTGGCCTGTAATGGACTGGAAGAGAAAATCAGGGGCATATAAAAGTCATCTGGATTTAAAATTGCATCGCACTCGATGAGAGCATCTGTCTCTACCTACCATCGTTGTGCTCACCCTGGTCCCAGTTACTCAGGGCTTTTAATGCAACCTCTTTATCAGCTCTTAACTGTACTTGAAGGGAGAGAGAGAAGGGGAAGAAATTCTAGGTCGTTTCCATAGCCGTATCTCCTTTCCCATAATCTGGATGACAATCTGACACCAAAGTTTCTATTGTCAGCTGTTCCTGAGACGGGATGAGGGAAGAAAAATTTCTTGAGGTTTCCAATTACAAATGTAATGATCTCTGCAGAACAGAGAGCAATATCTGTCTGTAATGCAGACGGTTGAAACACAAGATATGGAAGAAGAATAATAGAAACGAGAGCATGACACACACATACAGAGATGCTTCTGACATCTATCCCCCAATGATCCTCTGTCATTATTTGCTGAAAGACTCAATTTACTTGTTCGGGGATGAAAAAAGGAAAAAAAACCCCACAACTAAAACCCAGAAACAAAGAGCCATGTGGCTGAAGAAGAGGAATGTTGTTCTTCCCTCCCACCACCTCCATGGTTTTTGGAAAGTTGATCCCTTTCACACAGCTGGACATCCTTGTGGGTATCTAACAACATGGAACTCCTAATGACAGGTAGCAGTTGGCATTTTTTCATTTTATCAGAATGTTGATGTTACTGGTTTTGTCAGCTCTTGGACCTGACTCCCATCACAGTTACGCTAGCGAAGTCAGGCCCTTGCTCTGCATCTTCTCTGGGGCTGCCAAGGACAGAGCGTGGTTCATTTTGGGCAGTCAGGTCATGTATCATCTTTCCCATTTCTCTGCTTGCAGGAAACATTTGCCCGTGTCTGGAGGGAATATGATCAGTGTGGTAAACTTGCTGCCATGCAGAAGGTTGGAGGTTCCTCGTTTGGTCACCTGTGGCATTTTTGGGTTCCTGTTTTTGAAACAAACAAATCAGCAACCTCTTCCTCTCTACTAATTTAGCCTTATCCTATTTGTTTTCCTGCTTCCTGAGGGCTTTTGTAACCAAGCCTTACAGGGCTGTTTGACTTACCAGATGCAGTTGTAGGTGATAAGCTGATGACTTATAAGAGCAATTAGTGCAACCAGAAGAGATACCAGGCACAGCATGGTTTTGCCAGTGGTTTACGGAGAAATGTTATCTACTTAGACACTGGTGTTTCCTGAGCTTGTTTTAACATTTCTTTTGAATATTACACACACACTCCCCCCCCCCCCCTCCATAATCCCTGATCCTGGTATTTCTCTGTGGAGGGGGCTGTCCCTGCCTGTGCTGAGAGTGTCAGTGCTATAGGTGTGCCCAGGGATAAGGGCAACAGGAGTCTTTCAGTTAACCCCATAAAGCATTCCCTGCTCCCCTTCTTGGATGAGAAACCTGAGACGTGCTGAATATAGCGTCAGGTGTTCCAGAGCTGAGTGTCGGAGAACACGGGGCACTTCACAGAGCTCCTTGCCAGGAGCTGCTGGCCAGGTCTCTGTGCACTGGCAGCCTGGGTACAGCCTTGGTACTTTACAAACAGTGGGTGATGTCTGGAGAGCTGGCTCCAAGAAGTCAGCGACGCATGCACAGGTATGCCCAGCCCCAAGGAAGGGAGGCTAGGGTGACCATCAGCTACCCCAGTATCTTATCTGTTTTGGACTTCTTGCCAGATAAAGGCTCTGGCACAAAGTTAATCAATTCCCTTTCCTCTGCCTGACTTGGTCCTGCTTGGTTTTTCATCCTGCCTCTGTAAAAACTCTCCACAGCACTGTAAAGTGGCAGGATTCACATCCCAGTGTGGGTCTACCTTCAGTAGCAGCCTTGTAAGGTGGCCTGTCCTGCGGTGGCTGGAAATGCAAAGGAAGGGCACTGCTTAGTTCAATTCTCCTTCAAGTTTATTCCTGCATTGAAGATTTTCCCACCTTGTTTCCTGAAGTGTGGGGAATTGCAGGCATTTTCATCCTTTTTCATAATTTCACAGGGACCTGCTCTTTGCCTGTTGGCTCTGTCCTTGCAGCCAGGTGGGGTGGGTGAATCAAGTCAACAACACTGTTCTACCAGTTTAAAAAGCTGTTTTGTGGACTTTGCTGCTTATTTTAGTTTGGGAACTGCTCTGAACCAGGTTGACAAAAACAAAGATAACCTGTATTTCTAGCAGGAAGACTTGCTGGGATAATTACAGCTCTGTGCATATACTGACCAGCCCCTTTCACTCCAGATGCAACTTTCAAACATGTGGAGTGACAGCTTCTTCGGGCTCTAGCCAAACGACTGGGATGCACTTTTCCTTCACGTTTTAGTTAAGTGGAAAAGAACAGCCTTCTCCGCACATAGCGTGGCACGAAGCCTGTCTTGCAGGAACTATAAAAGCCAGGGTCTGGGGTCTGTCTCTGCTTGAGTGTTTCAGATGCTGACCTGGAATATACGGAAATCTACACTAAAGCTCTAACTGTGACTATCAGGTTGTCTTCAGGCAGGCTGTGGGTACCAGGGCCCAGGAGTGGTGCAGAGACACGTGGGTTTGGCAGCAAGGAAGGGCCTGCTCAGCCATAGGGTCCACAGGAGAGCCTGACCTGTTTTTTCTGCTTAGACAAGGTCATGCACCATCTAAATTGGTTAAAATTCCATTTACAGCAACCGAGGCGAGCGCAGCCTAAATACTCTGATCTCTAAGGATGGCATTTCAGCTCTAGCATGTAGCCTTGGTTAAAATGCATAGAATTCTGGGCTGGTAGGCTGCTGCTGGGAAAAAATTTGTTTCAGACTTTGTCCTGTACTGCCATGAGCTCAGTGTAGCCACATTGTGCACTGCCGGAAAACCGGGGAGGATTAACGGGGAGTGAAAGTGATTCAACCCCAGGGCCTGAGAAATTCTCCTCTAATGCCGGTTTTCCAGCTGAGCAGTACCTTGACTTTAGTGGAATTACCCCTGATTCATACCAGTGTACTTAAAGGTCCTGGGAACAGACCACACCGGTACGGGTTTTGTGTCTGACTTAGCTGGCTGCTCACGTTTTAATTTTCCAAAATCAAGGGTGACTTGGATGCCAATCCTATTTTCTCTCAAATCCCAGAATGCAGGCCCATGGAAATATGGTCTGGATTTTGGTCCCATCTCTGACAGCCAGTTCCGTCTAACTTCACCATCCATCTTAAAGAAAGCATAAGCCTGAGCAGCCAGTGTCGCTGAGGAAAACAAATGAAATTTGAAGAATGTGTTAGGTTTAAGATCAGAGATGGAGACTGGAATGATGAGAGGTTTACAAGCCCAGCTCACTTTGTTAATAGCTCAAGAGAGGAGACATCAATTCTTTTAACGTGATTTCTGCCCTGGTAATTTTCCTTTAAGAGCAAAGCGTAGTGAGATACTGTAAGGTTTCATTCCTGCTGATGGGGTCTTTGCTGTGGGCTTTGTTATTCTGATCAGCTTTGACATCGTATAAAATAGCACTTATTCTCCAAGTAATCCAAGAAGCTCTTCAGAATTCATGAGGTTTAAGTCTAAATAATTACATTTATTGATCTCTGCTATGTGAAGAAAATTTCCAATTTATTGCAGACCTGCTTGGTGTTAGACCACAAATTAGGCCATGTCAGGAATTTCTCTTTTTCTGTCTCTATTTTCTTGATGCTTTTGTTGACCGTGAGATTGTTCACCTGATAATAAATGCTGTCAAAACTGTTGTCACTGAGCAGGTAAACTAGGACGCCTGGTGCCAGCAGCAAGCCCCAGGTCAGATGGACCCTGCATTGGTCCAAGGGGAGGAGCGGGGGGTTCAGGTCTGCAGCTCACATCTCTGATGCTCTGCTCCTCACCCTGCCATGGCCTCATGGCAGGAGGTTGGGTGCTAATTGCTCTGGTCTCCTCTGGCGAATAAAACAGGGATAGTGCTTCCTCCAGTACAGTGAGGTTAAAGCCCAAGCTCTTGGAGATCCCCAAATGCACCTTCTGCCCAGAGGCTGCCTCTCTAGGAAAGGGCGGCTGGTGTTCCTGCTGGTGACGCCAGAACTAAAGGGGAATTGCCAGTACGGCTTAGCAGGGACTAGAAGATCCATCCATACTACATCTCTATCTAGATTAATTCCCGGAGGTACCAGATCTTAATCTTTGCTGGTCTGGGGCTTCTGTAAAGCACAAGTGGATTAAAGGTGTTTGCAGGTAGTCCTCATCCTCCTTTGCCCACTGCTAAAGGATCTTGCAACCCCAGTGAGGGAGAGGAAGACTCTGTACCTGAAAAGCAGATGTTGTTGCAGATCAGGCCTGAGGTACACAGACACAACTCCAGGTGTACGTACACCTACCCTGGAAAAGATGAAGTCAGGCATCAGTGAACTCATCTGGGCAGCACAGTGCTGTCAGGACCAAACTTTGGTTTTGGAGTCAACTACAAGAGACCAGCCCAGCCGCCTGCTTGGGGCCCAGGATGGATGGTAGGGTCTGTCTGGAGAGCTCAGCTTCTGGACAGACATGTTTCTGCTTCTGAAGGTAGGTCAACAGGTCCCCAACAGAGCAAAACACTGTGAACTTTGCCTTAAGCATGGAAATTGTCCAGGTGCTTAAAACAAGCACGTTCTACAGTTTGCTAGCTCAGGCGTTCAGAAGCCAAAGCTGATGCATATAACAGCCATGGCAAAAGTCACAGGGATGTCTTAATATATGCTACATCACGTATTGGCTTTCTGTTGGGGGAAGCAAGGACTTCACAGGTTGCTGCTTGCTGTCTCCCTTGCTGCCGGGCTCTGCACCAAGCTCTTGGGCAGGGAGGCTCGGCAGGGGCTCCCCGTGCTGGGACCACAGGTCTGGCCTGACAGTGGCCATGGGAAGACCATCCCAGTGCCCCAGGGCCATGCAGCTCCCTGCCCTTCTGCTTCGGCAGGGTAGCGTGGGCTTTGCTGGGGCTGGTGAGCGATCCTGCGGGGCAGGAAGGGGGTGTTTGTGCTGTGGGATTCCTGCGAGACGGGAAGGTGTTGGCAGCAGTTTAATAAATGATGCTATTCCCCAAATATGCCTTTAAATTTAGATCTCTATTTAATAAGGTAGTCCTCACATGGTCTTTCAGGGCACATGTATTATTTAAAAAACATTTATAAAGGATTAATGTACTCCAGAGCCCCACTGACACAAATCTCTGTCATTTCTAGTGCCAAAAGCCAAAACAGTCCAGCTTATTCTAAGAAACCCTTTTCATCTGTGTGTTTATCTCTAAATCTGGCAGTGGGAAAAGTGCTAGACTCGCAGTCTTTTGTTTACCTATAGGAGTCCTTTATCTATCCAGCAAACAGGCTAATGCCATTTCTTCCCCTGCTCAGTCTATCCTTTCTGTTTTGCACATGGTTAGTATATTTGCACAGAGGGTCTCAAAGTTTCTGATAAATTTATGCTGACTTCTGCCTTCTCTGACCGTGCAGGCTGGTTGCCTGTACCTGGGGTGTCCGGAGTGACGATTTGTAAATTGGGAAGCGTGTCTGTCTTTTGCAAAGTGTTTGTGTATCTGCAGGTGTTGACAGCTAGAGGGCTCTTGCAGGTGGAGCTGTCATTATTTTTACATGGCAGATAGCTGTGCAAGAGGGAGCAACAGCTTTGTCTCCCTCTGTGACCCCGCACTGGGCTCCCTCTGTCCTGACAACTGCAAAGTGTTGAGCAGTTTTGTTGTTCGTTTAGCGGGAGCGGGCAGCATTTCCACGCGCAGCCCAGTTTTTGCGTCCTTAATCTGTGGAGGGGGTGACTGAAGTCAGCGGTGCTGGAGGTAAGCTTTTGTGGGGAGCAGCAGCTCCTCTCAGGAGAGGAGCAGGAGGTTTGCAGGGTGCCTTAAACACTGCTGCTCTTCTGGCACACTTCTGGAGGACGGACTTGTGTCAAAACCACCATCGTCAGCTGTTCAGGGCCAGCAGCCACCTTGCTGGGCGGTGGGAGGGTGGTGGAGACCGGCTACCCTCTCTGGTCCCATCTGGCTCCCCTTGCGCCGCCCTGTTCTGCCGCGGTAGGCACGCAGCTGGCGATGGGGTGCATCAGGGCTCGGGCTGGCCTTGCTCTCTCTGACCAGCGGAGCTGCTTTGTTTGGCAGGGGGGCGGACATGGCAGGAGGGGTGGGAGGTCAGTAGTTTTCCCACACGGGTGAGTTGAGAGGCGGGACGAGAGGGAGAGCGAGCTGGGCTGTGCCTGGGGGTCTCACCCTTCCTGGGGGTGTCCCTGTCTGCACGTGGGGAGGGTGACAGCCCTCGAGCTGCTGGCTGGGCTCCGTCTCGGCTGCCTGCCTGACTCCACGTGCCAGGGGAGGTTGTGGGGCCGGGAGGCTGGGGAGATTTCTCCTCACCATCAGCGCCGCAGAAAGTAGCCGGTGATTAACAATCGATGTTTTGCTGGCACCTAAGATCTTTGCAAATTATTGTGCGCTCCTCCCCTCCTGCCCTTTCCTTTCTCTGTGCTCCTTCCCCCTGTCCTTTGATTCAATAAATCAAAGCTTAGTGCCAAATCTTGTTAAATTCCAACTTCCCTGATATTCCCTCTCTGCCCTTTGGGAGATGAAAGTTTGGAAATGTGTATAATAATGAGGGTTGTGAGATGTGAATAAAGACATGAAAAATGTAAACTAGGAGGATGATCAAAGATGATGCGTTAGCTCTGATGAGGAACTATGTTGTCACTAATAGGGTGGCCAGACCAATACAGAATGACAGAAAAAAATCCCTACTGTGGTACTGCTGATAAAGTCTCAGTCTGCATTGGGAGGAAGGAGAGAGGAGTGTCATGGAGAGGGACCTGTGATATCTGCACTTGTCTTTGGTGGCAGAGGTGGATAATCTCAGCTCCTGAGGCAGTTGAAGTGCTAAAACATCCAGAGCTGCTGAAAAATACCCAGTTATGCATTCATAGAAAATAATAGGAAGTATTCCCATTTGTTTCGTATTTTTTAATTAAAGAGAAAATAACAGTAATTATTTTGATTTTTATCTTTTAGTGTTTAACTGCCATCTTTGAAAACTGACAAGACAACAAGTTTTTAGATTTTTACTTTTCTCTCTCACCTGCTCTTTTCATTTTCATCATATTTTTTTCCTCAGTAGAGTGAAGAGAAAATAATAGAGGAGTGAATCTAACCCTCCACTAAGCTCTAAAACAGATATGATGAAAGGATGTGTATTTTTTTAATTTATTTTTTAAACATCAAAATGGCCAAAAGGGAAAGAAAAAGTCAATTTCCTTTGGAAACCTTTTTCTAACAACTTTTTCTGAAAAATACCTTTCCTGTTTTCCAGGCCAAACCATGCCATGTCCTTCACCATCTCCTCTGGTGCCACACTTCCTTAGTTTTTATCTTTCTTGCAGCTGTCTTCTACATTTTCACCAGCTTCGATCTTCATGTCTGGTGCACAGCCCTGGATGCCAGACACCAGCACAGCCCTTACTGAGGTGGAATAGCACAGAGAGGTTTCCTCATGATTTTTGCAGACAACACTGAGTAAGACTTGCCAAAACGAGACCGGATTTGCCTTGAGTTTGCATTTCCTTGTATGTTGAAATATATGCTTCTAACTTATCAGTTATTCCCTGTCTGATGTCTCAGCATTTGTTTTCTTTTTTCCTAGTTTCATATTTTGTGGAAGGCTTTATTGAATTGTGCCTTGTTGGTTTCAGACCATTTCTCCAATTTACTGAGATTATTTTGAATTCAGGTCCTGTTCTACAAGTGTGCTCTTAAGTCAGAGTGATCTGCAGATTTTATAATGCACACTCTCTCCCGTTGTTCAAGTTACTGATGAAGAACTGGAACAGATGCAGGACTGGGACAGATTCTTTTGGGATCCAGATGAATCTCAGACTGGTAGTTAATCATTGACACTTTGTCTCTTTGGTATTTTTTTCTACCTCGTTTCACTTATAGGCAATTTCATGTAGGCCAGTGACTCCCACACCATCATCCGTGAATTGCTGATGAGCCGCAAAGCCATAGCACGTGGTCTGCAGTCGATCCAAGGAAGCATTCTTTCTTATGAATGTTTTCCTGTTAAAAGTTTGATGGTAAGGCCGGACAGCAAGGGAATTTATGGCCAGCTATGCTCAAGGGTCCAAAAAGCTAAAGAACTGCTAAGCTAGACTGTACTTCCTTGGTTTGCTTATGGCCATGTGGGACAATATTGGGAGCTTTGCTAAAAATATTTCAACTACTTCTTGCTTACCTGCAAAGCTAGTTACCTTGTCAAAGAGGAAAATTAGTTTTCTCTGGAATGAACAACTGATTTGGTGTACTTTTCATTGAAATGAACAACTGAAATGATTTTTTTCTTAATAAATTTGTTATGCTGAGCTGTTTCTTATCAACTGGTTTTCCTTTGAGTTTTTATATATTGATCAGGTAATAGTCTGTTCTAGTGGTTTTCCAGGGAGACTGACTAGTCTACATTTTTCTGTGTTCTCCTTTTCCCTTATTTTAAATAGAGATATTGTATTTGCCCTTCCTGTGTCTCCTGGGTTCTCTCCCAAATGGTGAATTTCAGGGATGATTTCTGAACAGATCAGAGATTTCTACAGCTGGTACCTTCAGTGCTTGGGAGTGGATTTCAGAAGGCACTGATAATTTGGCCATATCTCATTTGTCTCAAGATTTTTTTTTCCTTCTGTGCTCTGGCTTGCATTTCTGTCCCCTTGTTTGAATTAATTTTTGAAGTATGTTATGAAGCCTGAAGCATAGATGGATTAGGCTACTTTATCCTTCTCTATATCAGCCACTGTTTCCTCTTTTCCCATTAAATAATAGCCTGCATTTTCTCTTTTTCTGCCCCTGCTGATACCCTATCACTTTTACTTGCAGCCTTATGTCCGTTACTAATTCTAATTAATTTTGTGCTTTAGCGTTTCTGATTTTTATGCTGTTCTTTTATGCTGGTCCTTAGCTTTGTGGTCTAGTTTTCACTTTTTCTGTAATTTCTTTTTGATTTTCAGGTCCCTAAAGAGTTCTTGACACAGCTATAATGGTCTCTTATTCTGCTTCCTATCTTTCTATCACAATAGGATAGGTTGCCATTGTGCTTTAACACGGTCTTTCTCAGCACCTGCCAATTTTCTTGCTCTCTTCTATGCTTAAATTCCCTTCTCAGGAGACCTTATCTGCCATGTTGCTGCATTTGTTGGAGTCTGGGAGGGAGAGTCTGCATTCTCCTTGGGCTCCTGCTAGTTCTGCCTCTCTTTCAAAGAGAGGGTGCCAGCATGTCAGAATTACTGCACCCAAATGCCTTCCCAGCTGAGATTTTTAACTGGTAGCTACCTACTGATTGCAATCAAGCCTGGAAAAGCTGCTCCACCAGCATCTTCCTTCACTGTTTGAATCCCCCAAACATTTGAACAACCTGGCATACTGTCTGTCCCTGCTCTACTCCTTTCCTTCTGTTTCTAGTGCCGGATGAATATTGTTGCGCATTGCCAGTCAGTTCTGCCCTTTTGCTGCCTCTGTTAATTTGTAAACACAAAAAAGCCAAGCTTCAGCTTCTCCTTGGTGAGATGGGATGTAGGAGCATTGTCTCTTGGTCTCAGCCTTAGTTTTGTATTTGCTTCACTTAAGGAAATTCACAGACTGGCTTCTTTCTTTTTTTTTTTTTTTGGACTTCAGAGTCAGGTTATGTGCAATCTTCCATCTGTTTTCAATCTGCCAGTCTTTTCCTGGGCAGTCTGTACCTTCCCATCCCATCGTCCCAGGGGTACCCCAACATCAGTGACCTGTGCTGTGACTGCCTACTAGGAGCTCCCATTCTTCCTCACTCTCTCTTATGCTCCCCGAGTGCCTACCGGCCGCTCACCTGCGCCACGGCTGCCCTCGCCCCTCCCTCGCCTGACATTTCGCGTCCTCCGTGCAGCAGGTCCTTCTCCCTTTCCTCTCCAGTAGGTTTTGATCCTGTGTCTTACCAACTCGGTGAAAAGCCACCGGCACCCGGAGGTGGGCAGGTGAGCGTGCGGGAGCGTGCTTTTGCTGCTTAACCGGTGGATGACTCCTTCCTGCAGCCACCCACATCGTCCTGGGAGCAAAAGCGGGTCCTATAGATAGCTAAAGGACAGCATATGGGTCAAGACTGTTAAGAGTTTTTCACAAGCGATCTAAAAAAACTCTGGCATTTTAGTGTCTGCCATGAAATTTATTGTTTTCCAATAAACTGAAAATGCTTTGCTTACAAAACAACCAACTTCTCTTTTTTATTTTTCCTTCTCCTCCTCTGGAAATTGTCCAGTAGTTGGATTTTTTTTTTCCCTCACAATGACACCCTTAAAACATTGAGAAAAGGACACTTTTCTGGACAAATATCTGTTTTTCTGTAAAATGGCTTTTATAGAAAATATTTAGCTGGCGCTATAATTTAGCGATTCCCCTCTGCTAAGTACAAGTTACCCCTCTTTTTATTTATCTTGTCTCCCCAGCTTCCTCAGAAGGTGCTGGGAATCCATCCTGCAGATCCAATGATGCTAACAGCTGCATTTACAAAGTCAGGTAAATATATTTGCCCTTTTCATTCTCAGTTTAATTTTATCCCGGCTTGTATTAATACGAGCAGTTTTTTTTTTATCTGGGGGTGGGCGGAAGGAAAAGAGAAACAAAAATCCATACCAAAATGCCTGCTAAGCAGGGGCATTACCTTCTCCTCTCCCTGTCTCCTGTCTTCCTGGTGCATATCCAGGAGAGACTTAAGCAGAGCAGAGGAAATCCTCAGTGTTCCCAGCTGAAAAGTGGGAAGGAAGGGAAGGAAATGAGGTGAAGAGAAAGGCGGAAAGACATCAAAATGAGGGCCAGGGAGAGAAAAAGAGTACAAAAAGTGAGAAGGAGTGCAGAGAGGGATAGGATGAGGAAAATAAAATCATTGGAAGGTGTCAAGAGCAGCCCCAAAGAGATCTTGCCAAGCAGTGTGAGGAAAGACAGGAGAAGGATTGGAGGAAACACAGTACTTCGCTGGTGCTTTGTCTTGGGACTCTGCGGCTGAGGGTGAGAAGGCATCTGAGAAAATTGTGGCAGAAGGCAGTCGGGGAGAAGGGACAGCGAGCTCAGGGGCTGCAGCCCCGCAGTGCACGGCGAAGCAGAGCGGTACCTGTGAGGGGGGCTGGGGGAGCCTGCTGCTGCTGTGCAAGGGGAGGAAGGCCACTGAACACGGGGCAGGGGCAATGCCCAGCTCCCCATCACACGCTGCTTTTTAAAGTTCATGTAGTACAGCCCTTGAGACTGTAGCTGATGAGTTTTTGCCCTCTCGCTGGTCAGCTGATTTCTGATTTCACACGGCAAATGCCTACAGCGGTGGTACAGCCGCGAGAGGGGCTGGAGGAGGGCAGGACAGGGGAGGCGTGCTGCTGTGGTGAACCGCTGCTCATTGGGGAACACTGGGGAAACCAGTGCATCCTGTAGAGCATTACGTGTCTCTGGACAAAGTAAATCCTAGAGGTTTTTCAGACAAGAAAGGGAGAAGAGCCTGTGATGTATTGTGGTGGATTGATGACCCAGCAGCAGCTGGGCACTGGAAACAATTTTTGTGACCGTCTGCTGGGCAGCTGAGGGACTCCAACCATTTGTGCTGACTGATTATCTCGGTTTTCAGAGCCATATTCCTGCGTGCCCTGAAATTGGTGCCCATCTTGCTAAGAGGTCCTTGTTTTGCTCTGGTCCCATCTGCCAGCTGTTACCTGACAGCACTCCTGCCCCAAATCTGACACCGCTGGGTACGCCAGGTCCATCTCCGGTGGGGATAGCCCCCACGCCTGATGGTCAAACAGACGTTCCTTTTGCCAGGCTTCACCACAGCGTTCGCCACAGGACACGCTGCAGTGGGGAGCCACCCTGCACGGCAGGCACCCCACGGGTGGGGATGCAGCCTGGGAGCCGGCTCCTGGGGCTTGCGCGAGCTCAGGCAGAAGCCGCCTGTGTTTTTGGTTGCTGAGGCTTCTGGTCGGGTCTCCAGCATTTTGGCTGAGGTGCTGCCCGTGAAATGAGCAGAACGGGGCCTTGGCCAGGGCCCCAAGTTGCAGTTGCAATATTAATAAATACTGCAGGGAGCACGGACTCTCCCTGACTCCTTTTCCAGCCTGGAAGTGCATGGAGAATTCAAGGCAGCTGAGCTGGCGCTGCAGGAGTCCCAGTGCTGCCATGCTGCTGTCCTGACTGGGACCAGGGGACACAGATGTGACAATGAAAGTGCTTATTATTTTTCATTTTTATTGCAGGTGTAACTTCTTCATAGGTTAGTAAAGTCTCATTTTGGGGTCTGGTGATTAGCTCTGATCTGGTCGATATCAGTTTGCCATTGTCTCCACCAATGACACCTCCTTAATGCCTCTGAGAGATACCAGCCACGGGGTCACGTCCCTGTTGAACAGCGGACGGAGAGCTTTGTGCTTCCTCAGTCTGAAAATTAAACATTTGGATGCTGGTAGCTGTTCTGCTGGCAGGTTTTTTTTTAATGATGAAGGATTACCTATTATGCCAGCATTGGGTGGCTTTGACAATTCCATTACATATTACTAATAGTGCTATTAATGTATGGCAGCTTATCCTTGTCATTTGTGCGTGTGTGCGCACGCATAGACGTGCGGGTGTATGAGGATGCCCCGTGGGAGGCAGGGATGGAGACAATAAATCTGTTGGCAGAATGCAGCAGCCACTGCTGTCACCTCTCCCTTCCTCCTGTGGGGAGACCACACCAACAGCGGCAGCGAGTCTGGTAGGGGAAGATGTGGCTCTGCCTCTCCTGGGAGCAGAAGCAGGAGGGAAGTCGACAGATGGGAAAGATGCTGATACCTGGTGCTGTGGCATCCTCCTCCGCTGTGCAGTCTGTCTGTGACTAGGGAAACCGATTCCTGGTCCCTCCTATCGTTCATCCTCGCTTCAGCTCTGCTCCCCTTCCTTCTTTCCTGGTCTTTACACTTTGGCCTGCAGCCAAACAATTCATTTTCTGGAACCTGCCTAAGGTGTTAGACCTCCTCCCAGGCACAGTCTAAAGCAGTGGTACAGGGCTGACCAAGTCACGGAGGGTGGAACTGCTTTGCTTTGCCATGTCCTCAGCAGCAATTTGGCTCACAGGATTAAAAAATGAAACAAAATTCTTGCAGTGCTATCATAATGTAAAAGATATTGATATGACATGCATGCGACTAGTGCAAAATTGATCCCCATTTCAAGGTTCCCTGGAGATCATACACATGCAGCCTTGAGAGGAAGGGGGGTATGGGATTAGGGGGACTGCAAGCCAGAACAATTGGGGTTTGTGTCAGTTCCCACAGGGAGTGTAGGGACATAACAAATCTCCTCCCAGGCGCTGAATGGGCAGGGACGGGTGCCTCGGGTGCCCTGGAGACAGGCTGCCCGGCTCACCTCCTGCAGCCCAGTGGCATGGGGGAGCTCCTGCCCAGCAGGGAAGTAAGGTATCACCAGTGCTAAAAAGAAGGGAGGGTGGCTGCTTTGCTCTTGTTTATCTAAGGCAGGGAGTGAGCTTGCAGCAGCTCTGCCTCTAAGCCCTCTGCCTGACTGGAGTCTTCAAAGACCTGTTGAGGCAAACATCAGAAGTGTGTGTGTGTTTTGTCCACCCCTCTCACCCCTCCAGTATCTGGACAGTCTAATGTATTTAGATTTATCCCAGCAAGAGGGAGAAAAGGTGGAACACGTCTGCTGTTCCCAGAGCACTTTGATTATACAGACCCCCTTCTTTTCCTCTGTACCTGCCTCATTTGCAAGATGTTTAAGAGCAAAACTCTCCCATACAGTGCTTTGCATGATACTGAGCAGCACGAGGGTATTCCAGTCCTGGCCAGCACCTCAGGGGTTTCTACACTGCAGTATGAAGCCTAATGTCAATACTTTGCCTCATTGTCTTCTGCTGGTCTGGGAGCAGGACTCCTCTGCCGTGCAATATTGGCAGATTTTTAAGACCCAGCTGCCATCTTGGGCTCCCTTCTGGGCTCCAGCCCTTGCTGGGGTCATCGCAGTCCTACGGAGGCCAAGGACACAGCCCTCGCTTGATCTCCTGGTCTTTCTTCGCATCCCTGTTGCAAGAAACCAACTTCTGCTGTCTTGTGCAGCGCTGGGAGTAGGTGTAAACGTGTCAGGCCACTTAGGTCTGGCCTGGCCTTTTCTTTTAATGTTGGTGGGCCAGAAGAGGATGAGAATTTCACTTTCCTTTCCCCAAGATTAGTCTCATCATGAAATACATGGGAAGAAGTTTATGAAGCTTCTGAAAAAATACCTCCCTTTCTTGATTTTTCCTTCCCACTGTTTTGATCTCAAACCATCTGCCGAAGAAATATGTTTAGAAATAGCTTGTGCATCAGTGCAGGTGAATTTTTCTGTGTCTTGAAAAATAGAACAATAGTTTTCTACAGCTATTGATTGTCATTCCACATCTATGCTGTCCTCCTAACTTCAAATCAATTTGTGCTTTACCAAGCTGTTTGATGTCATCTTATGACAGAACACTCTTTCCCCCTTAAAGGCTATTTATCTCTGTCTCTTTGTAAGGTCAGTGAAAATCACTGTACTCTGGCCCCCAAAAAAGTAATCCATCTAGTGGAGGAAATGATGAGGTAGTATTATGTCTGGCAGTCTTTTTAAACATCAAGAAAATCCTGATAGGCTTGAACAAGGAGGGGGGAATTTAGGATGTTGCGAGAGTCAGGTCTGAAAGCAATCAAGGGAAAGCTTGAAGTTTATATTCTGGAAATGGCCCCTTTTCTGAATCTATTTACAGATATTTTCTGCTGCTACTGAGGGGGGAAAAATTAATAATAATTCAAGCAGGCTCCCAGGTGGCGGATGGCCATGAGTCTGAATTGGAAGGATAATTTATCTCCTCCACCACTTTGAAGCCTTTTAGCCTGGGGGAGATCCCTTGTCTAATGAAATTAATTGAATGCATCTGCAGCCTGGGTACTTCATCTGAATTTCAGTTTTTACCTCACTTAGAAGTTGCCAGGTATCCACTCACCTCCAAAACGCCCAATGCCAACATAGCACGCGTCATGCACTGCTCAGTCTCACGCCGAATAGAATCTCAAGAACAGAAATGCTGTCTCTACCATTGTCTGTCTATGCTGCTGCTGAACTGCATGCACTGCGTGCAGTCAAATAATCAAATGCAGTTAGAGGAAGTAATAGAAGAAATGGTCACAGGCTATTTTTAAGTGCAGAGCGATAGCGTCACAGAAAACTTCTCAACAGCAGGTTGCCAGAAGGTAGGAGATTGTAACTGGGAAAGGGTCACTCTGTTTTCATCTTTCTCTTACACTGTTCGCCTCAGTGTTAGTTATTGACAGTAATTAGAGACAAGATACTGGAGCAGTCTCATCTTTGGCTTGACTTAGAATAGCCATTTCTGTTTTTGCTACCGGCTCAGGAGTGTCTGAAACTCTCAGTGGAAATGATATATCAAACATAAATCTCTGATGCCCAGTTAAAGTATCCTATGCTCCCTTCCCAAAGCAACTTACAACTTGCGGATCAATCAGACACTGAGAAAAAGAGAAACTAAGCTGTAGGCATTCACGTGGTCGTGGCTGCTTCTGTTGAAGCAAAGCACTGGATCACAGCAGGAACCCCCTTGCCTAGGTGGGAGCTGCCCTTCTGTCGTGGTTTAACCCCAGCTGGCAACCAAGCCCCACACAGCCGCTTGCCCACTCCCCACTGGTGGGATGGGGAGAGAATCGGAAGAGTAAAAGTGAGAAAACTCATGGGTTGAGATAAAAACAGTTTAATAGGTAAAGCAAAAGCTGCACAGGCAAGCAAAGCAAACCAAGGAATTCATTCACCATTTCCCAGGGGCAGGCTGGTGTTCAGCCACCTCCCGGAAAACAGGGCTCCTTCACGCGTAATGGTAACTTGGGAAGGCAAACGCCATCGCTCCAAACATGCCCCCTTCCTTATTCATCCCCCAGCTTTATATGCTGAGCATGATGTCACATGGTCTGGAATATCCCTTGGGTCAGTTGGGGTCAGTGGTCCTGGCTGTGTCCCCTCCCAACTCCTTGTGCCCCCCCAGCCTCCTCGCTGGTGGGGTGGGGTAAGGAGCAGAAAAGGCCTTGGCTCTGTGCAAGCACTGCTCAGCAGTAACAAAAACATCCCTGTATTACCAACACTCTTTTCAGCACAAATCCAAAACATAGCCCCAGACTAGCTACTATGAAGAAAATTAACTCTACCCCAGCCAAAACCAGCACACCTGTACAGTGGGCAGAATAAAATTACTAGGTGTCCCCAGGAGCAAGCTGGTCAAAATATTAAAGAAATCAGTACAGAGAGCAGTCCCACTTTAATGCAGGTCTGATGGGGAATGGCCAGCATTTAATTGACCAAGAGGAAATGGGGGAAATCGGTGACAGGCAGTATAAGTTACCACAGATGGCTACACACTGTAAATCATATGGTGGTGTTTCTTCCTTTTTCTCCTGCTACAAGTCCACAAAAATGTCACAGTCATTTGAATATGCTTACGTTTTTTTTCTGTTCATTTTTTCTGCAACCTTCTTTTCCCTTCCCCCACCAAGCTGCATTCAATTTCTGTGTTTTTCCTTTGGAGCAGATTATCTGATTTTATACAGGTTTAGTTGTACATGGCTCTGAGATCACATAAAAGTGCCAGCAATATGACAGTGGTTTGCGTAGGCATGAATACTGTATTATGTGGATAGCCAGCAGCTCAGCTTCATCTTAAATAGATGCAGATTTGTTATGTATAGATGTGTGCTTATTTGCTGAATACTTATGGCCTCTCAGCTCTGGGAGCTTCCAGGAGGCAGCTGTGTTTGCGTGACAGTCTTGTTCCCAGGGAAGAATAAAGTGCTTGTGCAGAAGCGCTGGCCCTTAGGCTGTCAGATGAGGGAGGTTTTTCTTTTCTCATGTAGGTTGCACTGAAATCAGAACTGAGAAAGCCAAGCCCTGAGTAGCAGAAGCCTCATTATTTTTTTTGTGATATTTTATTTATTTCTTTTTTAAAGGGCCCTCTAGATGGTATGCTCCTCTCCACCAGTGAAAAACAAAATGGAAAAGGGGAAACATAACCCCCATTTATAAAAAGGGAAAAAAGGAAGACCCGGGGAACTACAGGCCAGTCAGCCTCACCTCTGTACTCGGCAAGATCATGGAGCAGATCCTCCTGGAAACTACGCTAAGGCACATGGAAAACAAGGAGATGATTGGTGACAGCCAACATGGCTTCACTAAGGGCAAATTGTGACTGACAAATTTGGTGGCCTTCTGAAACGGGGTTACAGTATTGGTGGATAAGGGAAGAGCAACTGATGTCATCTACCTGGACTTGTGCAAATCATTTGACACTGTGCCGGAGGACATCCTTGTCTCTAAATTGGAGAGACATGGATTTGATGGGTGGATAAGGAATTGGCTGGATGGTCGCACCCAAAGAGTTGCAGTCAATGGCTCAATGTCTGAGTGGAGACCAGTGACGAGTGGTGTTCCTCAGGGGCTGGTATGGGGACCGGCGCTGTTTAACATCTTTGTTGGCGACACGGACAGTGGGACTGAGTGCACCCTCAGCAAGTTTGCCAACAACACCAAGCTGTGTGGTGCGGCCGACATGCTGGAGGGAAGGGATGCCATCCAGAGGAACCTTGACAGGCTTGAGAGGTGGGCCCATGTGAACCTCATGAAGTTCAACAAGGCCAAGTGCAAGGTCCTGCACATG
>JAVKLA010000054.1:2626088-2654088 GCA_034782735.1 Sagittarius serpentarius | reverse complement strand
CCAGAAAGCCAACTGTATCCTGGGCTGCATCAAAAGAAGTGTGGCCAGCAGGTCGAGGGAGGTGATTCTGCCCCTCTACTCCACTCTCGTGAGAGTACCTGCAGTACTGTGTTGAGCTCTGGGGCCGCCAATATAAGAAGGACATGGACCTGTTGGAGTGAGTCCCAAGAGGGCCAGGAAGATGATCAGAGGGCTGGAGCACCTCTCCTGTGAAGAGAGGCTGAGAGAGTTGGGGTTGTTCAGCCTGGAGAAGAGAAGGCTCCAGGGAGACCTTATTGTGGCCTTCCAGTACGTAAACGGGGCCTACAAGAAAGCCAGAGAGGGACTTTTTACAAGGGCCTGTAGTGATAGGACAAGGGGTAATGGCTTTAAACTGAAAGAGGGTAAATTTAGATTAGACATAAGGAAGAAGTTCTTCACTGTGAGGGTAGTGAGGCACTGGCACAGGTTGCCCAGAGAGTTTGTGGATGCCCCATCCCTGGAAGTGTTCAAGCCTGGGCTGGATGGGGCTTTGAGCAACCTGGTCTAGAGGAAGATGTCCCTGCCCATGGCAGGGGGGTTGGAACTAGATGATCTTTAAGGTCCCTTCCAACCCAAACCATTCTGTGATTCTATGATATTGACAGCAGGCTTCTGTTAGCTTCAGTGGGAGTATGATGCACTTCCATTCAGTGGGGTAGCTAGGTGAGTATCTGAGCCTGCCCATGTCCTCCTCCTTCTGAGGCTTGAAGACACACACTCTTACCTCTCTTGCTGTAGGAGGTACTATGCTGTTCTGCTATGCCTTGCCTGTTCTGTAAGGATATGTGGCCCCATTCATGCACAGAAATTTAGAAATTCCCTTCCCCTGTGTCATTTCTTTGCCTTGATATTGGAGAGTGAGCTGTGTCTTGGTCATGTACCGCAGGGCAGACTGTGACCCAGAGAGACCCTCAGGATCCTTTGAAAGGGGTAGTACAGGGAGCATTGCCACAGCAGGGCTTGGCAAACGAGATGGCCCTGAATACGATGTATGCAAAGAAATCTCCCTAATGGGAAGGTAATGTGTTTCTTATTGGAACAGGAGTTCATTTATCTGGGCTTGAATTTAAGTCCTGTCGGTTCCAGCTTAGGTTCAAAGTTTGTGAGTCTCGTCCTGGTGTGCCATGTTGTAGACATTAATTTTTCATTTAATATTTTCTCACCTGTCACTCCCTATCCCATTCCCTGTCCCAACAGGCACCACTATTAGAAGCAATTGAACAGCAGCCCCATTTTCTGTTTCTGTATTCTGTAGCGCTCAAGCACTCTAATCACAGAGCGGATCAATATGGATGCCTGTTCTACTTGCCCTGCTCTCCCCCAGCGAAGAGGCCATCAGCAGCAAGGGTAGTAGACTGTTTTTTTTTTTTTTTCCAAACCTCACCAAGATTAGCCTTGACATTTGCTAAAGGTCCAAGAAAATGTGACATAACCACCCCCCAAAAACACCTGTTTCACCTTTTTTCTGTAAAAGAATATAAACAAGAGAAAATGATGCAACACTTTTCCATTATCTGCACCCCTGTTTAAAGCATACATGTTCTTCCCCAGGCAATGTCTAAGCGAAAAAAGGCCACAGAGAATTGGCTTTTATAGCAGACCTAAAAGGTGTGCCAGTGCCCTCTGTAAATACAGACGGTGTTTGATCTGTCTGGATCTACTGTGCAATGAGTGAGACAGCTTAATGACAAAAGACTATGCCATCCTGGAGAACTTCCAGGTCCTAATCCCCAGGGGGAAACAGCAAGTCCACTTCAGCCCTGCCAGAGAAATTTTAATGCCTTCTTACAAAGCTGCATGGAGGGAGGTGGTGGCGATCTGCCCTGTTGCTGCAAGGATGAGGACCAGTGAGGAAAGGTTCGGGAAGTGCAACAGAGGAGCCGCAGGGCTCTGCTGCCCCATGTCAGAGGAAGCTGTGGGACATGTTCACAGGAGGGAGCCCATTGCCAGAGGGGCTGGAAGGGAGGTGGCACGCGAGCAAATAGCCTTGAACAGGCTTATTTTTCATGCTAAAACTTCTCTCCCATTCTTCCTTTTTTTCAGCTGCTGCAGAGGACTAACTGCTGTCTCTTAGGGAACGGCTTGTAGTTGTCCTTAGATTTGTAAATCTAGTTTAGTTCCTGGGAAAGGATGCTCCTTTGTCCTCTCTGAATCCAATATAACAGTGGGATGATGCGGGAGTGGCAAGGGAAGGATCTACATATTTTTCTCCAGAGACCTCATTTCAAAAGCTGCCCTGGTCACACAGGAAAGGCGTACGACCTGACATAGCGGGGAATCCAGCTCATGAGTTGGGGAGGGTGCTGAGCAGACTCAGGCGTAGTAACGGTCACTGCACAACATGGGCATCAGCAGAACTGAAAGGAAGTGTTGGCAGGGTTTGCTGTTCATATACTGCTGGAGTCCTGCTCCCGTAAACAAAACCACTAAAAAGTAATTCCAGCAGAGTTGTATTTCTCCTTGGTAAGTGGGATGAAGGCTGACTTAGCATGGAAGGTCTGATTGACATAGGTCTGGCAGCTGAGCAGCCTGTCCAATACCTGCAATCAAAACTGATATATCAGAAAAAAAAAAAACCTTTAAGAAGAGGCTTGTGGGACTCAGACTTCCTTTAGGAGAGGTGAAGTTTAAGCAAACATTTCTCCAATTGCCGTTTTGGCTGTTGGTGATCCTGCCCAGGTAGACCTTCTGCTTCTACAGCTTTGTTTCACATCCATATTTTAGAGCTAGAGCTGAATATGAAGGACTCAGCTTTTCAACAGCTATAAATGATGTAGCGTCTTTAAGTCAGACCTAATGCTCCTGATTTATGCCACTGAAGGACCAACCTCCCAGATGTTTTTTGTATAATTTCTGCCTGAGCATCATTCTGAATAAATCTGGACTTGAGTGCAAACCTGGCAGCTTCTCTGAAGGCAGGTGCACACCACGAGGGTCATTGGACCCAGAGGCAAAGGAGTCTATAAATATGTTTTGTCTGAGGATAATGAGGATTGGCATCAAATCTCTGATGGTTCATAGATCCAAGACATACCAAGAACCCAAGAGGAGTTTGCTTCTCTCTTTCATGAAACAGTATCAATAACAGCATATACTGACACTGAATTAATTATGTTTATCTTAGAATCAGAGATTGCAGTTGGGATCCCAGTCCCTTTGTACCAGCTGCTTCCTGAACACACAGCAAGAGGCTTTCTGCTTTACAAAGTGGATTGCCTACATCCCCCAGAGACACAAAAGAAGAAAAGACCGAGAAAAGGGAAACAGTGATGACATAACTGGAAATGAAACAGATATCTGAACGGTAGCCTAGTTGTCCTATCCTCTAAATGCAGCTATTGGGGAAAAAAAAAAATGCAAGCATTTCTTTGTGGCAGGCCAGAGGATGGAAAGGCTGCATTCATTATATGCCAGATCTGGCATAAAATTAAAATTAATGGTAGTCGTCTCTGCTGCTTGAGGCATCTGGATTAGTCTCTTAAGGAAGATCTGTGACTGCTGTAGAAAACTTGAGACAAGTGCTAGTGTAGGAGCTTGGCTTCCCAAAAGCCCAGTGAAAGTTGTATTTATTCAGTTGTTGTTGTCTTTAGTAACATTCGCGTAGGCAGAAGGAATACAGGAAGGGAAATTTTGTTGTAATAAATACAGAAATTATTTGATTTCCAAGGATGGAACAAATAAACCCTGTGCATCTTTCATGGGAAGATAGAACAAAAAGTTGACCTCGGTCAAACTGACTTTATTTCACTTCATAAATCTTTTTTGTTAGGTGAGCTTTTAACATGGCTGTTCTCATGCAAACCTGTGCATGCCGATAGGGAACACGAGACTGGGAATGATGGTGGCAACTGAGTCAGGGGAGTGCCTCTGCTTTCCAGAAACTCTCTGTAGCATGAAGATGCTGGAGACATAAAGGCTATTAATGAGCAATAAGCTAGCTCCGTTATGATGATCCTTCCTGGTCAACAGTGAGAGGTCTTCTGGGAAAGGTGTACGGTCAGGGCAGGAAAGCCAAGAGGCAAAGCCTTTCCTGTACAGACCAGGGCAGTCCTATGGTGGAGGACAGCCGTGGATTTGAGTGGTACTGCCAGGTGCCCCTGTTCCCCTATGTCTCCGCATACTCCTATGGCCCTCCCTGGTCTGCACCTTGCCAGGAGCCACAGAACCCTTGTTTCAGTTCATGACGCTCCTTAGCTAGGAGAATTTCCTGTGTTTCACTGCAGCTAATTCATGGCTTTCCAGTGTCGCTGGAGTGATGGATGGGTGGGAGCCTCTCTCTGAGTGAACAGTGTGGGATGACTAGGACCTCTCCCTCTCCTCTGCCACAGCACCGTCTCACACCCCTTCATCTGGTCTGCCAGAGCTGTGTTTTCCCTCGTGTGCAGGATATTCTCGCTGACCTATACCTATATAATCCCCTCACTGGGTGGCTGCAGAGAGCATGCTTCCAGCTATCTGGGAACAGCAGGAGGGAGGTGTTTAGCTGTTTGCTGAGATAGTGAGAGCCCTCTGAGCTCCCCAGACTCCACAGATGTCAGTTCAGGTCAAGGTGATGATTTTTGTCTACATGTATTTTTATGCTTTGGCTTCTAGGTACCTGAAGGTTTCACTAGCCAAAGCAACAGGGCTTCAGAAGCTGTTCTCTGGACCGTGCGTTCCCCTGGACCTTGAATTGTCTGGCTTTGATCATCTGCAGGGATATTTGCATGGATATCTTGGATGTGTGTGACCTGAATGGGTAGCCAGCTTGATTTTGAAGAGATTTCTCTGGGGGATTGAAATTTTTTTCCTGTGGCTACTACTTTGTCTGCTTCAAGTGTCTCTAAGCTGCCATTTAGAAGTGATGTTTCAGTGTTTATTACTGCAAATGTATCCAGAGTTTAAAGAAACGTTGCGTTAGCTGAACAGCAAGGGAACAGCAGAGATCTGTGAACCTTGATGCTTGCAGTCCCCCTGCTCCTTGCTCAGTAGTAAGACGGTCCAACAGAAGCAGCCCCCACCAAATGCCACATCGTGAGTCACCATATGGAGCCAGCGGGAAGCTGTGGCACAGCTGCTGGCAGCTGCAGCCTTCAGGAGGGAGCCATCTCACAGCAGATGATGATGAGACAGGGTCAGGGCGTGCATCATTTCTGTAACGTCTCTTGGTACTTTCCAGCTTTCCAGGAGCCAGGAAAACAAATTGCCTCTGGGCACAGCAAAGGTCAGGGTTGCCATCAGCTAAGGGAAATCGCTGGCGGTAATAGTCCATCGACATTTCCCTCTGCAGCAGCTGCTGTCAGCACAAGGTGCTTTCATTAGCTGTGGGCTGGGCTTTACTGGGATCGTTTTGTATTTAATTTCAGTGAGAGGCACTTCTCGCCTGTCATGTTCCTGGTGAGCCACTCCCCACGGTGCAGCAAGGACAGGGGACGAGAGGCTCAGAGAGATACTGTGCATTACACTGAGATGCTGGAAGTGGCCAGACGTGCCATTGCTCGCAGGGTGGCCGGAGGGAAACCCAGCTGGTCCCAACAACCTTTTAACTCTACAGGTGTCCCTCTCACTGGAGCAACCCAGAGGAGTTAACATCTCAGAGTGGGTGTTCACATTGCAACGTGATGGGAAAGCTAATTTAGCAGGTGCCCCTGACCCTTTTTCCTTGGCACTGCTTCCTATTTCTCCTTTTACCCACTGCCTTTTATTGCCATTATGGTTTTGATTTTAACCTTTGTTTTTAAGTATCCCCCATTCCTAGGGCTCGGTACTGGTGCATGCCAGGTACATTGAAATGTCAATGAAGGGTCCTACAGCACCGCTGGCTGCTGCTCCCTCCTCTGGTCTTGCCACCTTAAACTGATGAGTGTTGACCAGGGAACGTGGGACCTTCTTCATGGGTCAGACCACTGTTCCCAAAAGCAGCCTCTGCTTGTAACACTGCTGCTTCTCCAAAGAACTGGAGCAGATAGGCAGGAACCTGGATGATGGGATGAGGGGCTTCAAAGATGAAGTGCGAGCCCGACCTTTTCTTCAGTTTGTGGCAGAAACAGCAGCAGAAACTGTGCAGGGGAAGAGGAGGGCTCTGGGGCTGGCAAGAACGCTGCCAGAGTACAGTTTTCCTCTTGCCTGCTTTGTCACCGACATATTGGCTTTAATGCCTGTAAACATGGACCATGCTCTCAGCAAGGGTAACTCAAAATCTTTCTGTGGCTGCTGAAAGTGGAGTCAGGAGAAATGAGTTCTTCCTTATTTTCCCATAGACTTGATAGTTAGGCTTCGATGAATGACTTAGTTAAATGACTTTGTATATTGTGCAGCAATTTGCAAGAGGGCATGGTGTAAGTCAGATACTGATGCCCTAAGCTGGTAGCTTGCTGCCTGACTTAAATGACTACACAAAGTGCATGGCATTAGCCCCTCCAAGCCTTACCACTTTGGAAAGTGGCTATCTGTGGGTACAAGCCAGATAACTGCAAACCTGTGATACTCTGTGCAATGAGATCTTTTATCTTTTACCTGCTATCTGAGAACATACCTTCCCTGTTATACTGAAGTATGGGACTCCCTTAGTGTCAAATAAGAATTCCTTACCTAATAAAACAGCCCAGTGACTTGCAATTGTGTATTTAGCATCTAACTGAAGCATGGCATCCAAAAAACCTTATTTGCATTTCTCCCTGCATCATCTTCCCTCCTTTCCTGACATACTCCCTTACCTGCTCTCACTGCTGCGCTCTCTTTCAAGTAATTTCTTCTGATCTCTCCACCAACTAATTAGAGAAACAACCCTGAGAGGCATCATGGATCTCAGCTATGTGTTACAGCTGTGTAAATTCGTTTTGACGTTCAGACAGCCTTGATTTTTCCCTGCCTGCAATGGGAGTCAGTGAACTGGAGAAGAGGAAATTGTTTGCATTGTGCAGCCATGACAGCGAACCAGTACACGAGCCTTGTGCTGCGGTGGGAAGTGCTTTATGATTTAATTTAACGTCTGGAGGAATGGTAGTCTGGTTAGGTAGCAGCAGGCAGGGAAGCAGAGTTTGGAAAAATGCAGTCCTGGAGTTTGTCTGTGTGTGTGTGTGCGTGTGTGTGTGTGTGTGTGGGGGGGGGTTGAAGCCTGAGCCTGTGGCTTCCAGTCCCATGAGACTGTGCTGCTTCCCTTTGAACAGGGTCAAGCAGTGTATGAACTGGTTTAACTAGTAGCCATCTAAATTGCAGCAACGAAAACTCAAAGCCCCTGGTCGAGGATGAGAGGGGATGACTGTAATTGCACATAATCACATTCATTTAAGTGAAACTTTTTGGTCCATTTTATTTGATGAATTATCATAATTGCCCCACTTGGATGTAGATGCTATGAAATTGTTTCTTAAATATGTTCATCATTCACCTGTCATTAGGAACTTCTTGAAGACAGTACTACTGCTACATTTGTAGATAAAGCTACACACACACATATGTGTGTCCCTACAAACACATTCATACCTATAGTCAGAGAATGTTAACAGGGTCACGAAAGCGGAGACTCAAAATGGAAGCAATGCCTGAATTAACACTGCCCAGGCGACTCCTGTAGTCATTTGTGCACCTGTGCTCTGATAGTCTTTAATTATATTATCACGTATGTTTTATGCCTCCTTTCAGGGCTGAGGATACACAGCGTCCATTTAATGAGCAGCTGTTCAATATTTTGTTTTTCCATCACTGACGAAGACACATCCCCTTGCCTTATTACTGGGAGCTAATCAAACCCTGCTCTGAGGACAGCATGAATCATTTCCACTTGTTTTCTTCTGCAGTGCTTGCCACTGATGTATCTGAACATTTCCCCCTTTAATTTGTCTTCAGGTGATGTGGTGAATTGAACTGGGGTGCTGTTTTCCACTCTCTGGAGCAAGGCAGCTAAGTGAATAAGAAAGTTGAAAGGGGTTGTTGGTTTTGGATGTCCATATGTGATACTGAGAACACCTCGTAAAGTGAGACAAACTGTTCCCAGTGCAGCACCACTGCTGTCTGCAGCTGCTTTTTGTGTGCTTCTGCCAACTGGACCCCCAGATAACATATCAGGGAGCCAGAAAATAGCCACATGAATAAAGATTACTTTAAGTTGCTTGTGCAATGTTCAACACCCTTCTGTGTTTACAATCACTGTCTTAATTCTCTGCAAATCTTTCAACTTAAAGAAAAAAAAAGAGATGACTCTAGGATAAAAAGTAAGAATGAAGGAGCATAAAAGACGTAAAAAATCCTTAGGGACCTGAAAAAATAAGATTAAATTAGCCAGCTAGGGACTGTATTTTAATTGCACAAAAACACTGCATATGCATTTTCAATTCTAACATTTCTGTCCTTTACATGCTTTTGCTGAATTTGAAAGCACAAGAACGTACTTTGCAAGTGGGTGTGCACGTGTGCCTGAATGTATGTGAATGATTTCCTAAATTTAAAAACAAGGTTGCTGAAAATAAGATTTCCATCAGATAGCAATACAGGACTGGGTATGAACCATCACAAGAGCTGGAACATTTCAGTTGCACAGCATGGACCCCCTCCCCCTGAGTTAAAGGAGTGTCTGATAGCTGAAGAAGGTTGTCATCATCAGCTTAAAGTCTCTGTAGGGGGAGAAGAGACACCCACTTTACCAACATCTATTCACAGATCCTTGCCTTCATCAGACTAGCGACAGTTGGGAGCATGGGCTCCTCTTCAAGGTTCTCGAGGTTGGCTGTTCTGCTGGATGCAAACTCTTCTGCCAGTGAAGGACAGAATTTGTTACAACTGCTTCATCTGCCATGGCAGGAAAAAGGAAAGAAAGCAAAAAAAAAGCCAATAGGAAAGACAGAAAATACATGAGTGTTCAACAGGAATTTTCTAAGTGCAGCTGAATGTGGCAAGGGATCTGTCGTTTCAATTTCTTTATTCTCTGTGTGGGACTTGCTGAATATTTGGCAAAAACATACTGTACTGGAGGTTTGATTTAAATACATGTTGTTGCAGGCTTGAATGTTAGTTTTATATAGAGAAGAGCCTCATTAAACTGCACTGATGACCAGAAGTCCCAGGGTATATTGATATATTCATGAACTAGTTAATCAAATATACATAGGAAAAAATACAGTGACCCCTAAGGAAAATTGTACCTGAAGCTCATGTGTTATATTTGGAATTGATTTGAATATGTTTTTTGTTTAACTTATTTTTGATAATACTCGACAGTGAATTAGCGAATCCACTGAAGCACATGTTATAATGCAAGGGGAGTCTGAAAACTTGTGATCCCAGTTCTGCTTTTCGGTCTTTGCTAGAGAATGGGGAGAGGGCCCTGCATCTTGATGAAAACATTCAGGGGGATTCAACAATGACTGTTTGTGAGTGAGCTTTTCAAATCATCTAATCTGTTCATCAAGTAAAACAGAAGTTGCCAGACTGTCAGGCCTATGTTATGATTAGTGTACTAAGTGGTTTTCATGGGTGCTAGATGTTTTCAAGGGAAGAGTAGAAGCCTCACAGAGGACAATTCTAGAATCACTTTTCTTCCTTTCACCTGTCCGTTTTGTGTATCTCAGTTATTATTTATTATTATTATCACAGCTTGGAGGCTACTCTTACTTCTGTACAGAAGTAATGGCAACTGGAGCTGAAAGTCTAGTTACGGAGATGGAGAGATGGAAGGAAGAACAAAAAAGCGAGGGAAGACAGGGACACAAGCAGTGGGACTTCCTGGTCACATTGTCTTTTATGGGACCATCCTATTGGCTCCTGTAGGAGCACTGGGTATCTTCTAGGAGGTATCACTGAAGGAGCATGTTTGCCCAAGAAGACAGCTGCTGCTTAGAGAACACACACCGAGGTGGGGAAATAAGGACAAGGGGCAGTTGCAAGAAGTGTGCATGACCAGATCACTGAGATGGCATTGCAAGTAAGAGAAGTATATTAAGTGAGAAAGGGATGAAGATAGTACATGGCAGGAGGCTTGAGCAGAAATGCAAGCAGGGGCTCTTTATCTGTTTGTATCTTGACTTCATTATGGAAAACTGTGTTGCCTACAGAGATGGCAACGGCATCGTTTGATGCCAAGAGGTTTGCTGCATGGTATTAAATAAATCATCTTCCTGTTGTATGATGAGCTCTCAGGTGTTTTTTTTTGCCTGAGGTCACCCAAGTTCTTCTTGTGAACAGCTGACTCCGTTGCAACACACCAGGCTTTGTCTTCCTGTTTACTCCATCTTCGCTCTGTCTCAGCTGTTTGAGACTTAAATTATTTCCTGCTTTGTGAATCTCATTATGTATCTTCTGTTTCTTGGAGACACAGTTATTGTGGAAAGCAAAACTGCAAAGAAAATTTTTTTCGAAGGAGGCACCACAAGCCCCCAGGAACCCTTTAGTGTTTTGCACAGTGACTTTGTCTCCTACAAGAAGTCATCTCTCTTGGCTGCTCTACAAGCAGTCTAGACAAGCAGGAAGAAGGGGACCACTGTGCTACCAGTAATGAACAGGATGCCACAGAACAGAAGACCTTGAATCTCAATGGGATTGTCAAGTTTGCTCATTTTCAGGTAGAGAGTTTTGAAGTTTAGTTGGAAAGAGCATCCAAAGTTTCCTTTGTGCTTTACAACAAGCCTGACAACCACAGCTGCCTGCTGAGCTTACCCTGGCTTCCAGCACGTGGTGAGATAACCGTAAGGTGGCTTTCTGTATGTCTAGCTGAGGTTCTCTGCATGCCATTGTACTGCTGGGTTGGGTTCAGCCCACCAATTTTTGAATATCTAGCATAAATGAAGTTTCAGCTGTTAATACTGCATTGAATGTGTCTTGAACAGATGGGTTTTGCAGAAGTTACCTACTGTATCCTAGATCTGACAAAGCTGGTGAACTGTGGACAAAGAACAGTTTGCTTTACAAATTACAGTGAGCTGTTTCGGTCACGTCTAAAGTAAAGAAAGAAAATACTGTATTTTCATACACATATTTCAGCCAACTTTCACTTCTTTAAAATATTAGTACTTGAAATAAATCCTCCGGTAACCCTTACCTGCCGATAAATTGTATCTTTTGAAAAAAGGCACAATAAAACAGTCCGAGGTCAAGAAATTAGAGAAAAAGGAGGAGGCTATGGGTGAACTTCGGGGTAAAATTCCCTAGTGTTTCCTCCGCACATACATAACCCACAATGATGCTAGATCATGGGGAGAAGAATCTTCTTTCTATGATTTTAATGATAATCACTGGATATGCATATGGAAATACAGGTGCACATTTGAAGCAGCATTGTTCTCATTTTCAATTTTACTTTGAGTCTGAGTTGAGATTTTTCCCTTTTTCTGTTAGGTGTTTCTCCCCAGCCTAGTTCTGAAATACAAAATTTGGAAGGTTTTGTATGGGATGCCTATCTCGGCTTGAGCAGGACTCATTAGTCTTCTGTGGCACTGAACTGAAAGGATTAATGAAAATGCCTCTTCGGGATTTGTAGTTATTTTGACCCTTCATTTTTATTTCTAATTTCCGGTTTGAATTAATACTAATAAAACCCTTGGAACTCATCACTCACCACCTAATTAATTAATGATAATTTTCCAGTGTATTGGGTCTGGCTGAGATGGAGTTAATTTTCCCCGTAGCAGCCCTCAGAGAGCTGTGCTTTGTGTTGGTAGCTGGAAAGGTGCTGGTAGCACACCAGTGTTTTGGCTACTGCTGAGCAGTGCTCACACAGCATCAAGGCTGTCTCCCCAACCTTCCCTCCGTCACCAGCAGGCTCGGGGTGGGCAAGATCTTGGGAGGGGACGCAGCCAGGACAGCTGACCCAAACTGACCAAAGGGGTATTCCCTACCATATGATGTCTGCTCAGCAATAAAAGCTAAGCGAAAGGAGGGCGAGGCGGGGAGCATTCATTATTACGATGCTTGTCTTCTGGAGCAACCGCTACGCGTGCTGAATCCCTGCTTCCCGGGAAGTGGCTGGACACTGCCTGTTGGTGGGAAGTAGGGAAAAAATCTTTTGTTTTAGTTTGCTTCCACGTGTGGCCTTTGCTTTTGCTTTACTAAACTGCCCTTATCTTAACCCACAAGTTTTATCTTATATGCTCCCTGTCCTGTCCTGCTGAGGAAGGGAGTGACAGAGCGGCTTGGTGGGCACCTGGCGTCCAGTCAAGGTCAACCCACCACATCCAGTAACTGGATTGCCCCGTGGATTAATTTGTAAAGCACTGGTGAGCTTATTGGGAGTCTTGTGATCAGCAGGGTGCTCTCCAAGCTGCCATTACATGAGAGCCTCTTCTCTCCTTAAAAATAAAATACAACAAAAATTAAGGTCTGAAATTCTCAGGTTGTAACAGTAAGCTTGAAAGTCTGATATAGCCATGTGCTAATTCTCACAGTTCAGAAGGGAGACCAAAAGAGACCAGCCTTGATTCATAAGTCTCTTTGTTTTTACAACTGTGAGTCTTGGGTATTTGACTTCCGATTTTTGAGTTCCTCAACCTGGCACCGTCAAGATTTATTCATTTGTTTGGTCATAGTGCTCTTCCAAACTAGGCTGCTAACATCCTGCACAAAAGGACATTAGGCAAACCAAAAAGGAATAGAAGATCTCAGTCCACGTCTTAACCACAAGGTACCAATTTATATTTTTTAATCCAGGAGCTTCAGGAAGGTTGTATTTGTGTTGCAAAGGCAGCAAGTTCTACCTGTTTACAGGATGGGGAAAAAAAAAGAAAAACCGCCCAAAACCCAAGGACACCTCTGGTACAAATTAGCGTATCTCCAAACCAAACTCAGGAGTGATAATATGATTTGTGCCAGCCAAGAAACCTACTCTTAGCCCTCATTGCAGTCAGTCCGACTCTTCTCCGTCGCACTGCGTGAAGAAATTCTATTACAAGGAGTGGTTATTAAACCTGATATTTCAAGAAAGCTGTCTTTTCCACCTAGTAATAACATCTATATATTTTCAAAAGTGGCATACTTCAAGGTTAAACACTGACTATGATTTTACAAAAGCTTGTATTATGGTGGCAACTTTGTGTGCAAACATTTGCGGTTAATTGCAGGAAGTCTGTGTAGTGTCAAGGCTAAAGAAACAGGTACAAGTGATTTACACTTCAAAGATTTCCCAATAAACATCAATCCAAGCATCTTACTCTTGATTCCACTATAGCTTATATAGGTGTAAACCAGGAGTAATTTTATTGAGGGCATGAACTGTGCAAGGCTAAAATGACACAAAGCAAACTCCCTAAAGACTTCTTTGCTTTAGCAGAAGCCTTACTGGGATGCTTTATGACGGGAAATAAACCATTTCACTTAGTGGCTAACACTGAAACCTGTGCCAAAGTGTTTGTATTTATTTGATGATGTCTCTTCAAAGAACTGTTATGGAGAGAGTCTGGCCATATGTATGGTTGGGATAAGGATTTTTGAGACGGGCATGAGAATACCAACTTCCTCTGTAGAGGAAGACCTGGGTGGGGACAACATCAAGTGACCACTTAGTATTCTTGTAATTAAATGAAGCAAAGACACTTGTCAGCTGAAGTGAAAACAGAATTGAATGGAAAATGTAAAACAAAATGTAAAACATTCTCTTAAAATGAAAACAACCTCTACACAATTAATGTGCAGGCTGTTGGTCTTTATAGCATGTTTGTGGAGCAAGTCGTGAGCTCTCTGCGGTGGCATTGATGTTTTGGAGTAGGATATTATTATCTGACCTTGTCTTTCAAGATTCAGGGAAAACATCTGAGTGTGAGGTTTTCTTCTTAAGATTAGAAGGACAGTCCTGAACAGTGTACACATGAGTTAGTCTTTCATTATTGGACTGGTAAACACTGCCATTTTTCTCTGCAAATGCAATAACTGAGTGAGCCTGACATTTCTTTTAGGATGCTTCTTGAGAGACAACATTCACAGGTGCCTCAGAAAAAGGTGGTGTGTGGGGAGAGATTTTGAATGGACTTTAAAATTAGTATAATTAAAAAAATTTTAACACATGCACAGACATACGCTATTTATGTCTAGACACTATCTGTGGTATTCACTAGATTGCAACTGTGCCTGAACAAAGGAGACAAAGAAATTCTGATTTTCCCTTCTTAATAGTACTAGTGAAACAAAATGGGAGTCTGGATGGCAGGGATAAATCCAGTTTTATTGTAGAATTCAACCAATTTAATCTGATGAATAGTTCAGTTGACAAGCTTTCTGCTAGTTACCACAGGTGATTGGTGCTGTGTAAGTTCAAAATATTTTGGGAAGATGTGAGCCCAGTATTTTTTTCTGAATTACAGAAAAAAATTACGCTTGATCATTTTGCTTGAGTGCTTCAGGGACAGCTGATCACGCAGCACCATCTCGTGTGTCAGTGAAATACCTTTTCTTCTCTTTGAGGTAAAACCGCATTGCTCGTGATCCACGGCAAGGGGATTGAGAGGATGGGCATGGCTTTGGAAACATCACGATAATATTGCAGCTTCTTTTACCCCGCAAATTACCTGTGACATTTCATTTAAAACCTAAGGTGCCATAAAAGAATGAATCCTTGGCTACAGCAGTAGCGACAAATACGCAGGACAAGCCTTGTGACAGAAGGTTTTTTTAAAGTTAATCTTGAGAACAAGAGAGCTGTGAGCACAGTGCTCCTCTCGGAGGAGCGAGGGGAAGGCAGGGCAGGCTCCTGGAACCTCTGGTCCTACCAGCGCCGGCTCTCACGCCTGTGCTTGTGCTCCTGCCCGCAAGCAGAGCCGTCCTGCGGCACCGCTGGGCTGACACCTGCCTCTGCTTCCCCTTGCGCTGCTGTCAGAGTGCTGATCCCACTAGTGCTACGAACCTAAGGAGGTGCAGGGTGAGTTCACGAATAAAAGCCCTCCGGGGACGGGGGGGTGGTTGTGGAGTCGAGGGCTGGTTGCAAGGGGTGACGGTCTTCTCAGGGAGGAAAAGGTGCCTGAGAGGACCGGAGACTGCTGTGGCACTGGTGCTGACATCTGACGGCTGCGACAGCAAAATGAAGCTGTGACTGGCCAAGTATCAAATTTCACTTTTTATTAATATTGTACATAACTCAGGTTATTTTCAAACTGCAAGCTGATTAAGCATATTCTCTTCTTAAAATTTCCCCTATAGTTTCAAACAAAAATGTTATCCTTAGTTCTTCCTCTTAAAAAGTGCCAGTGCATAATGCTGTTTGTGCAAACTGGCCGAGGCAGCTGCACTTTAATGCAGATGGAGTATTCTTACATATACTCACAAATTGTCAGTCGGTAAGCTGGTGCAACCTCATTTACCTTCCCTGAGACTCCGGTCTCCAGCCAGTAAACTGCATCTGAAGACTTCAGGCCAACAGGTTTTCTTTTCAAGTCCTTCATTAAAATTCACCTCTTCCCAGGTTCCTGCAGGTCCTGCTCCCTCCCCAGAGATTCACCGGTGAATGACACCGCTCTGCTACTGCCAAATAGGATATTAAAAAACAAGAGTCTCGTCCTGCCAACGAGGGCGCTTCAGAGAGCTCTTGCTGATACACTGGCCAGGTCCTCCAGCCACCTTCTGGTGACCCCAACCTGTGGTGCTTCTTGTGCGGAAACAACATGATACTAGATATTGATAGATGCCTTCAGGACAAGAGGGGCTTCTCTTACTTCTCTGTGAAGCAAGAGGCACTATTTTTGCTCTGTTAACTAAAAGTATATATGCTACTGCACGCGCGGGTTTGTTGCTGTTGCTCTGTTTGTAGTGCAAAGCCAGATTCGGGATTACCGCGACATCTGTGCTGTTGATGCAGCAGAGCAAAACCTGCCTGTTCCCTTTATTGTAGAATAGGGATTATAACATGTAGGGTTGAAGGGACTTTTTAAACATGAGCAAACACAGGACTGGAGCAAACATGTGCCCTGTTACTGACTCCTCAGAAGGTTTTGAGAAAGTAATCTAATCTACATCTGCTCCTCCCCTCTGCACATGCAGAGACTGCAGAAGTTCTGTCCCTAAAGGGAGAGCAGTGTGGGCTAATTAATGAATATTTGTAAAGTGCTTTGAAGAGGAAACCTGCTACATCTTATAATTACCTGATACAAGCCAGATCCCAGGGGAGCACTCCAGATGGCTGGTGCTCCATCCTTCACCCCTGCTGCTGCGGCCAGTATGGGGAGTGATCCTGTGCTCTTCCAGCAAAGCAGATGGGGAGCCCTCAGGGGATGCGCGTGGTGTTTTCTTGGAAGTCAGATTTTATTTTTTAAAATGAAAGAATAATTTTGTTATCTCTGCAGAATTAGATGTTTGAATTCTGCTTGTTTCCCTTTGATCTTCACTGCCTTGCTTTTTTCATTTGCAGCCAGACCACTGGGCTGAAAGAAGCACAGAAGAGGGGGCAGTTGGGAGGAAAGCTGAACAAGTGTCTATCCCAACCCTGCTTTTCCCATTATGCATGTCTTACGAAGAGGTGATCTCCTTTGCTGCCTTGTGGCAAAAAGCCAGAAGGGATTTCTGGGTACTTCACATGTCTTTCTAACCTTAACAGCACTGATTGCTTGGGTTTTTTTGAATGGAATAAAAATCTGTTGATGCAGAATGTATCATGTACAATGCAACAATAAATTGCTCTGAGCACTTGGAGCCTGGCTCAGGTTCCTTGCCGGCTTCTGTGTTATTTCTTCAGCTGTGCCAAGACCTCTCACCACAATTGCCTTTGCTATAGCAATATTTTTTTTTTGCCTTAACTTTAAAGCCTGTCTCTTAGTGAGCTGTCTATGTTGCACAAAAGGAAAGAAACCAGGTTGCATAAAATTTGAGAGAGTGCATTCTGTGATCAATGTGTTTTGTAAGAAAGGTATTCATATAAAACAGGGATGAAACTTGGGAAAGTGTTCTGAGAAGAGCCAAGGGGATGATCAGAGAAAACAGCCCTTCTGGGAGCTTAAGCTGTTTCATTTTACAAGAGAGAAGGTTAAAGTTTGGCTCAAGCAGTCTGATCAGGGCATTAATTTAATTTTCAGTCTCTGCAGTTCAGGTGTCCACACAGGTGTCTATCTCGGAACATAGCTGAAGCATACTGAAGAAGGGTCTGCTTCTCATCCTGACCATAAAGGTAGCTCAAGCAGATGCAGACCTGTGGTTTGGTCTATCTTCAGTCGGGTATTCAGTCCACAAGGTAAAAAGAGTCAAGGACTGGGAATTAAAGCTGGTCTGGTTTATACTGGAAATATTAAGCAGGTTTATTACAATGAGAGTAATAAAAAATTGGAATGATGTAAAAGGGGTATGGTGAATTCTGCTCCATTGTAGATTGGAAAATCTAGGCAGTATGTTTATTTTTCAGTGGTGATTCTATTCAAAGAACAGTAAATCTGAAGAAGTCCTCTGGCTGATGTTAACTAAGAGGCCAGCTTAGACTATTTGGATGGAGCTTTCAGGCCAAATGAATCCCTGTGCTGTCAGTTCCTGTGAAAAGACCCCAAACCTCAAAGTGAAACTCAGTAACTACACAAATTCACATGGCTTCCCACCAAAACTATGTGGGTCAGCAAATACTACTATGAAATGATGCAGCAGTCTGGACTGTCTAAACATGTTTGCAGAGAAAAGTGGATGGGACTGGGTAATTGTTTTCTTCAGTATTTTGTGACCTGACATAAATTAGATTCTCATGCATGCTGGGAGACATGCCCTGCTCCAGCAACTTCAGGCCTGAGGGAATGCACTGATTTTTATTGTCTCCCTGTGCTTTCCTCCTGCATGGCATCATGTATGCATGTGGGCTGAAACACAGAGTCTGACCGGGTGAAATGTGCAAAAATAGTTAAAAACATCAAAACTGCAAGAAATCCTACTCATGGATCAGAGCCCTGATGAGTAGCAAGAGCAAAGATCAAACCTGAGAAAAGTGTTACTCTGGGTGTAAAACAAGAGAAAAGAGTGGAGTCCAGACGCTGGAAATCACCAGAGAGTGACGGGGCAGCAACGGTACTCCCCTTCCCTCTTCCATCAAACATGAGCTTGTCTCCTCTTTCAGGCTGAGAATTTGCATCTTGTCCCTGATTAGCCCTCAAAAATGGTCTCTTCTGATGCAGGTAAAGGTACTCAGCAAGTCCTTTTTTCCATGTTATTCTTTGCATTTTGCGAGGACTTCATGTAAACATGCACAAATACCTCGTTATCCTCTGCTAGGGCTCTCATTATGGCTCCCCTTTGTGCAGCCTATGAAAAGGTTAGTCTGCTTGATTTGCAGAGGTCTGCCACCTCTCATACTGACCAGTATTACCTCATTATTTCCTTGTGCTCACTTGGGCTTGACTTGTCGTTTGCTGTCTTGGATAGTTCGGAAAAAAATGTCCACTCTCTATATAAGAAGCTTTCAGCATACTGTATTGAATTATTTGTTACCTACTATGTGTGTACATATATCCAAACATATATGTAAGTATTCCTCTCTGCATATACATATAGAGTCCCTTTTGCTGGTGCGGTTGTGTAAAGGTTTTATCCTGAAGACGTGCCAAAAAAACCCCAGGCCTGATGCAAAACTGGTCCCTCAAATCCCAGACAAGGTCTCTGTTACGGTGAGTCCCTTTGTGCACATGCTACCACGGTGTATCATTTCAGCCTTCTCTTCCCAGACCAAATCTTTCCTCTTCAATCCTCTCCTCCTTTCCAGGGCTAAGTACGCTTCCAAATCAGGCTGTTAATTTGCACACTTCTTTCCGCACAGAACCTGCCTATCTGCCAAATATTTTAGGTTCTTTGGCTTTTATCATCCTGTCTAACACCATCTGCTGTAGACAATTAACTTGCCTACTTTAGCGTGCTCCTTATGGGCCTCTTTCTCTGTTAACTTTATGTTTACAGGCCACAATAATGCAAGCACTATTGGATCGTAGCTATGCTGATGCAGCTCCTTGGGGCTCCCTGACCTGGCAAGTGCTCTTGGCAGAAGAACACTCATGGATCAGCTGAGATGCAGGGAATGGGAAACCTCCGTCAGAAGGCAGGGACTCTAGCTTTACTATCTGAGTACTAAACCTGTGCCTGAGGCTATACATAATGAAGAAGCTCCAGTGGCCTCTTCATGAAGGGCCTAGGCCAGTGGTGGTTTTAGCACTGATATTTTCTTTCTTCTTGCTTGCCACTCGTGTTCCATAACAGGGACAGAAGGCTCCAGTTTCAGAAGCAAAGGGAAATATTTTCTGCAGTTGTCTGTTCTCATTTCAGCGTTAAGAGTTGTCAGAGGAAGAGATTAAGGCTGTGTCGTTTTTGTTTTTTGTTGCTGTCTTTGTCAAGAAAATGAGTTGTCACAAAATCTCAAGACCTGATCTCTTCTTATTAGGTGCTCTTCTCAGCCTGAGACTTAGGGGGCTTGTAATGAGAACAGACATTGATGCAGAATGAGCGTGTTCCCACCAGTGGCTACCTCAGTGGCAATCTGAGAATTTCTGAATCTTGACCCTGTTGGAGCATAGCGATATGTTTGTACTGAGTGGGGAAGGAAAGGCATCCGTTCTGGGTTCAACGGACTCCAAATATTCCTTAGGGCAAGATATAAATGAATGATATAAAACTCATCAAGCAAAAAGACAATGCCATAAATAAGTGTTCACAATTACATATAGACAATATCTACCTGAGTATTTGTGTGGACAGAGAAAACACATCATTAAACAATTCCTTTGAAAATGCAGTGGCCAGATAACACAAGGTTTTAGACATCACTAACTGAAGATGGGAGTGGTGTCTTCAGTGTCAACAGCCCCTGGTGCCAAAAATAATTCTTAGAACTCTGAAGCCCACCTCTATTTGGAAAAAGCAGGTCTCTCTCCAACAGGAGTTTTGTGTGGGAGATACTGTCAAAGTCCAGTGCCTAGAAATCTCCAACCTGAGCTTGCAGGACTTCCTATGCCACCTTTCATGCATAAGACATTGTGACCATTGTTGCAGGACTGTAAATTGCTTATAACATCGTCTGAGACTAAAAATTGTTCAAACAGTGGATGGAACTGCCCTGGAAATCTGTAAGTATGAAAGAAGTTGCCATGTATTTCTGAGATGTTTAGCGCTCAGCTGCCTTCATAGTAGCCTAGGGATCCTTGCAGATGGAGCAATAATATGTCTTCAGTCATTCATTTTCAGTGCTCCAATTGTAACAATAACCTGATCTGTGGTCATAAACAAGCCTTTTTAACTCCAGGTTTCTAAAGCCTTAATCTGAATGCATGCTGTAGCCTCACAGACCTCAATAATGACACCTAGCTTGATATGAGTACACTTGCTCTTTTGAGATGGTAACACATGGATGCCTGCATTAAGGTGTTAGCTCAAAACTACATCCCATGGATCAACACAAAGCTACGTGATTTCTTACTCTTTCTGCAAAAAGATCAAAGCAAGTTACATACTCTGAAAAAGTTAGTACAACCTTCTGTATGCACTGTCAGTCATCCTGCATGTTGGTATTTTACCTGCCTCCTGATTTGGGTGTGTACACTCCATTTTATTATATCATTAGGACATTTCAGCTGGTATCAACAGTTTATCTATTGCTAAAGCTTCTGTAAGGCCTATAGTGTTTCATGCCTTAGCAAAGCCATTATCTGAGCAAGATAGGAACTGATGAATGATCCAGAAAGGCCAGCAACTTTTTAGCAGGTAGGAAGAGACCTACATTAATTTTCATTTTACTAATGCTCTTTTGACTATGTGTGCTTTTGCCCTGGTTTTGGCTGCAATAAAGTTAATTTTCTTCCTAGTGGTTGGTATAGTGCTGTGTTTTGAATTTAGGATGAGAATAATGTTGATAACACCCTGACGCTTTAGTTGTCGCTAAGAAGTGTTTATATGAACTCAAGGACTTCTCAGCTTCTCATACTGCCCTGCCAGCAGAGGCTGGGAATGCACAAGAAGCTGGGAGGGGACACAGCCAGGACAGCTGACCCAAATAAGCCAAAGGGTTATTCCATATCATATGATGTCATGCCCAGTATATGAACAAGGGGGGGAGTGGGCCAGGAGGCACCGTGGCTCAGGGATTGGCTGGGCACCAGTCAGCAGGTGGTGAGCAATTGTACTGCGCATCACTTGTTTTGTATATTCCATTATTATTAAATAACAACAACAATGACAATAATAACAATAACAATAATAATTTTCCCTATCAAACTGTATCTCAGCCCACAAGTTTTACTTTTTTTTCCTGATTCTCTCCCCCATCCCATTGCCGGGGGTGGGGAGTGAGCAAGCAGCTGCGTCGTGCTTAATTGCTGGCTCGGGTTAAACCATGACATCTTTTGACATAGCGTTAAGGCTCTGAAGGTAAAAGATTAAAAAATGCTAGTTTCTTGCTGGTTCTTCAAGTCCAACAGGCTGAAGTTTAGGGCATTTAATCCATCAAGGATTTTTTTTAGTTTGTTCGTATTGAACATCTGACCATTGATACATTTTAAGTGAAGGTGGAGATTAGATTTAAGGTTTACTTAAGGGCAGAGAACAATGGAAAGATTAAAATCCCCTTAATGTTTTAGCCTTTGCAAACATCATCCCTTATTATTGGTACATGTTCTAAAGGAGATGCAATTTGAAACTGGACTCCTCATTTTGTACTTTTCAAAGCTCCAGCCCTTAGCCTAGAATATTGCACCAAAATTGCAAAGTATCACTTAGGCCCTTCAGATACAAGTGTTCATCCTAGTCCAGTGGAATCAAGAAGATACATCAATAAGCCAGATGTGTTGCCCTTTCATTTTCAAACTATAGACTTAGTTTCTACACTAACTACAGTCTTGGGTATAACAACAGCATCACTAAGTACAGTCACCTGAAATTCAGTAATCCTTAAGCTCTTGCTAACAATGGTCATGTGTACCACAGGCTAACAAACAGAAATCTGGAATCCCTCAAACCTTATTTTTCTATTCCCTTATGTGAGCAATCTGACAATAAACTGGTTTTGGGTTTATTTACCCTTCTCTCTACCCCTTCAAATCCCCATCCTTCATTAAACCTAAAAATGATACCTTGGTGGCTGATACCTTCACTGAATATACTGACCTTCTTGACATGAATTTTGAACTAAGAGAAGTAAAGTAAATTTTATCCCCCAAAACAAATACTCCAAACAACTAGTTTTGAAAGACCTTTAGTCAAAAAGGTTAGCTGTGGAATTCAGCAAGTGAATAAAAATTTGCAATAGAAACATTACACGTTATTGCATGCCTACCTATAGGTACGTTCCAGAATGTTAAGAAACACTGGGAGGAGGAAACATTCCCCAGATTTCAGCGTGGTCTCTAAGCTTAGTGATGGCTGCAAAAGGCCAGTGCTTTCACTAAGTGTAAATCACTGGTCCCTGCTGACAGAAATCCCTGCTTCAGGTAAGCGGGTACTGAAAGTGCAAGCTGAAGCCTGCGCTACTCAGGCTTGCTTTTTATGTACCTACCACAGAGCTCATTCCTTGCTTGTGCTGTAACTACAGGTCGGTTACCTGTGCCCGTGCCAAAGGTAGACATGATGAACATCCCTGCTGACATCAGTCCTCCTTCTAGCTCAGCATACCATGAGATCTCCAATTAGCTATCATTTCCTCTTCTTTTTTAAAACCTTGTTTCAAAGTCCAAACTACAGTGTAGCCTAAAAAAGTGAAACAGCTATAAGCTGCACCAAAATATATTAGTGTTTTTTTCTATTTAGTGCACACACCCATGTCCCTATTTTCAGCCTGGCTGAGATTTTGTAATCTGTTAGTTTTGCAGGAGTATATTATTACACTTCTGCTGACTTCCAGCTTTAAATGCCAGGGAGCAGCCTAGGGACTTAACACCCTGCCCTATGGAGAGAAATCTCCGCCAGAGTGAAGGACAACAGGTCCTTCCTGCCATTTGAAACCAGCTCTGATGGTCCCAGGAGGGTGGTGTTCTGTTTCTGCTAGTGCAGCTTTGGCGTGGGAAGGACTGCAGTCATGTATGAACACTAAGGGGAGCAGAAATGTTTAAAAGAGAAAGCCAGGAGTACATCAGAGCCCCAGCCTTCTTTTCATTTCCTTTGATTAATGTCATCATTGCACTGAAGCAATCAATATGCCAGTTTGGGGGGGAAAGAAGGACAATTTTCCCTTCAAAAAGACTTAGGAATGAACAATGACAAGTTCAGACTGATTGATCCAACAGAAGAAACTTCCATCCTCCTCTAAACGCCGTCTTGCTTCATTGAGAACAAAGTGCTATGCATGCACATAATTAATAAAGTTAATAGAATTTAGTGCCACTCTTAATATTAGAAACAACTTGTTTATAGAGGTGACATTCTATTCCTCATGTACCTCCTAATACAGGTACACAACTGATAAACCTAATTTTATAATGTTAACAGATGATTAACAGCCAGCGCAGTCATGCAGTAATACGGTTATAAGCATTTATGTGGAATGTTACAGATAAAAACTGGCACAAAAAGGAAGTGAACCAATAGCTGGAGCCTAAATTACACACCTCCCCCCCCCCCCCGCAGACACACACACACACACAAAGACGAAATGAAAAGAGTTGGGAATGATATTGCTTTTCCAAATGGAATTAATGTTAGTCTGCTTGTGTTATTACTTATAAAATGTAAATGATGATGTTGACAATGTAAAGCTCTTACCCTAGAACTACATGTGTTTTTCCTGAATTTGAAAAAATCCACAGGGCACCAGCAGCTCATGTAGAGCCACTTGTAAGGACTGCACACATTACAGCCTTCCTAATTAGACTGGCATATGGCCACAGAGCTAATCCTCCTGAAGAGCCCTACTCCAGCCTCAGCCAGCTTTTTCGGCCAACTCCCATTGGAAAATTGGAGTCCTCCAATAAAACAAGACGGGTAACAGACTCAAGCTGTGGATTAATTCAGCTGAGACTAGAAGCACATCTGAGAGACAGAGACTCTTTCACGAAGTGTCTTACTAACTGCTCAGCTTCCCTTGGGGTAAAGTTGCTCACATTTCATCACTTCTGCTGAAAATTACCTTGACAGGGTGATCTTGAGAGACATCTCCCAGGAAAGCATGGCCCAAACTACAGAGAGATTTAAGAATTAAAAAAGCAACATCATAAATTCCCCAGGCCCAGGTAGGGCTTGAACAGCTCCTGGCCAGTGACAGAACACCTGAAACCCTTGGGAAAAGCACCCACCCCACCAGAGGAACATCAGTTCCTGCAGAGCAGAGATCACGGAGTGCTCCATCATCTAGCATCAAATCCAAGGGGCTTCTTTCGAAGGTCTGCACTCACTCCCTCACTCTGCTCTGCTCTGCTCTGCTGGATGAGACCTACTTAAAGCTAGCTCTAGAGAGGAGGAGGGGGAGCTGATGTCAGCCATGCAAATCAGGCTGATTTATATTCTGATGCAATCAGCCACAATCACGAAATCCACTTAGCTGGGTGAGGACTCCAGCTACTTTGTTCAATTACGCAATTATCATATTCCATTTAATCCCCAAATCAATTCCTGTATTTAGAATTATTTAAGATGCTTCAGCAATTATACCCAATTAGGTTCTATCAGTAAAGTAAATAAATGTTGTGATGTGCCAATCAGAGGGCTGCAATGGCAGCTGAAGGAAAAGGAGCTCCTAAGTCTTCTGCTTCAGCCGAGGATGCAAATGATTGTTTGGGTGTTACAAAGCCATTTGTTACTGCGTTGGTGAGATGAAAACTACGCAAGGCCAGATTTGTCGTTAACCATTCAATCATTTCAGAGATGTACCACCTCAAACAACTGCAAAGGTAGCGACCGCTCTTTTTGTTGGATCACTTGGCCATTTCATTTCCCTGCTTAATGTTTTTAAAAGGCTCTGAAGAGATGAAATAGAGGAAGCAAGCGTCTGCTTTTCCCATGATCAGGAACCTCTGTCCTGCCTGTAGAGGGGGGTTTTCAGACTGGTTTCAGAGGAACGGGAGCAAGCAAAAGTAGACTGTCTTAGTACCAGGGAAGAAACCTCCAGTGGCAGCAGAGGAAGCGTTCCCTGTCCCCACAGGGACCCTGTGCACTCTCACTGGCTGGAGGCGTATAACAGCATCCCCTCCAGCCTTGTGCAATCTTCTTTTTCACAGCCAGACTGGGCTGTTTCAGAGTGTCCTTATTCACTCCTGACTTCACTGAGCCTGCAGTTGTGTACAGCCTGTCACCATAGTGAGCATGCTTTGCTATAGGATGAACCACCCATTTTGAAAATATCAGCTCTGCTTTTTGGCCATTTTATTTAATTCTTGTAGCTTTTACTTTACATCAGCTTAGACACCCAGCTTTCAGGCACCGAAAATGTTTTATTTAATGACATCCCACGCTGCCTTGCAGAGCAACAGGGTTTAAGGCAGGGACCTGTAATGCCAAAGTGTAGATTTCTACAGCTTGGGCTGAAGAGCAATTCCTTCAGCTGGTAGCACGTGCAGACTATTATCTCCCATGCAGTTTAAAAGAAACAGGACAAGGCATATAAAGCTACAATGTTTCCATTAAAAAGAAGCTTTATTTAAAAATGAAAGCTATTTTATCATCTGTCCCCTCCATTGCACTGAAAAACGGTAGACCTAAATGACCGGACAGCATCTTTTTAAGATGCTGAGCACAAAACCCATGTAAACATACTCACCTACAGAGCTGCTGTGGGGGGATTACTGGAGAACACCATGTAATTACTGGCTGCAGTAATCGCAGTAATGTTTTAGACTTGGCAGAGCCATTACAGCTGGTGGGTTTAAAAGTCACTATGAGGTAGCCTTTGCTCCCAGAAGGAAATTGTAAAGTCTCAGCCTTGTAGCTGAGGCCTGGAGTGTTAATCCCACAGCACACACATGCACTGTCTGGTGGCCAGTGCTTGGCTCGCTCTCTGCACTGCTTGGCCAGGGATAGGCACCGGGAGAAGAGGCTGCCTGGAGCCATTTCTGATCAGTCCCATGTACACAAAAATGCACTTGTTCCTTTTTGGTGCCTGAATTTCCCCTGGAAAAAAGCAAAAGAAACCTGAAAGTCTTTTTATTTAGGCTGGTATAGGTCAGGAATGACTCACTGGGCTCAGTGGGGTAGGTGATATCAGCAATCAACCTCTTTGCACACTGCCCAGAGCATGTAATTAAATAGCAAATGGTTAGCAGGCAATTGCATTTAATCTGTGTTCCTGTAATTCGAAGTGTTATTGTGGAGGAGCTTGTCTTTTGCTCTCAGTCTTTCAGTTTGTCTTCCTGTTGGACATTGAGAAACATGTCCTCAAGTGAATGCTCTGCTTGCAGCAGAGTGGGCTTCCTGGCCATGCTGTCCACCAGCTCCCACCAGAGCTCCTGCACAGCCCATGGGGCACAGCCAGCTCCTTGCCAGCAGCCAGGTGCAAAGATTTGCTCCTGGAAGTTCAAACTGAGGTGGAGGTTCCTTCAGCTCCTGCATTTAGTGGAAGACTTACAGGAAAGTATATTTTTCTCAGGCCATTTGAGCTATCTCCAAATTTCCTCTGACTGAGCTGGCAAAGATGGGGTTGGAGTCAAGAAAACAAAGGGTCGGGCCGCTTAAGGGCAGGAAGGTGTCTTGCCCTTAGAAGTTGGTCCTCTGCAATCTCACTCGTGGTAGGATGGGGGCCGAGTATGTTGCCCGTCCGCTGGTTTTGGCTTTTGTTGAGCATTAACAAAACCACATGGGGCAAAATACAGATTTGTTAAATGAGACATTTTTTGAAAGAAAATGTGAACTCATGGAGAGACAAACAGGAAAAAGAAGTCAGGAAGAAATGAAGGAAAATTTTCAAGGGCCACTGAGAGGGTCAGAATGTTGCAATCAAGATATCCCTGGAGAAATGCTGAATTCATGCTGTTTTCCCAGACCACGGCAGGAAATCCTCTGTGCAGTGGCATCCTGTCAGCCATTCAGCTAGTTCCTGTGTACATCTGACTGTGGTACAGTGGACCACCGAGCCCCTGAACAGTAGTAATCTGCCACTACATTTTTGCATCATGGATTCTGGGAATCAAACAGGCAAGTTTTGGGGCAGGACATTTATCTACAGATCTCTGTGTCTCCTAAAGTGAGCAGCTGGAGTTGGAAGAACTTTGTGATTTTCTGGTCATGGAGGAAGCTGAACATTATGGATGATGTGCTGAGAAATATATTATGCACTCATCTACGTCCTGCGGATGATGCTGCAGTCACTCTGGCATAGTTATTAAGAACCAGCCCAAATGATATTAATAGAAGTAAAACATTACTGCTTAATGATACTGTGCCATTAAAAAAGCATCAATAATGGCAGGATGGCATTACATATATAGATAAGCCATTGAGTGTCAACAAACTAATGAGTTATATTTATATCCCTGTACAATAATGTTTATCGATGTAGTTGTGGAAAACAAGGGAGACTGTACATTTTATGGGCAGGCCTAATATTAGAACTAATTGGAGTTTGTGAGCCAGAACATCTCCCTCCATTAAATATGTCTGCTGCAGAAATCGGATGCTTTTGATGGCTTTGCTCTGGGGTTGTATGTGGGAAAGCGCTTTAAAGAAAGAAATTTAGAAATGACTGAGAAGTCAAAATTTAACCCATTTTCCCCATGCATATTCTTTCTCTGTTTTGCATTTCTTTGTCCTTCTGAAAAAATGATTGAGTTAGATGCTTCTTATTTTTTGTGTGGCCTCAGCTAAACCACCTCATCTTTCTTCTTCCCTTTCTCCAAACTGTTATGAAGGCGACTCCTAAAATGAGTATACTACTCAGATCTATGGACTTTAGGACTTTGTAAAAGCAATTAGCCAGGAAGACTGGCAGTGAAGCACATTGCAGAAGATGTCTTCTCAAATACCCAGTAGCATCATGTCCTGGGCGCACCATTTCCATCCAGAAATCTTCTTCCCATTTGTTAGGCCTTAGTGCCTCAGTGGAAAGAGTGTTGCTGGCACCGGAAAGGATTTTAGGTGCTACACGAATGTGAGTGTCGTGGTTTAACCCCAGCCAGCAACACAGCACCACGCAGCCGCTCACTCGCTCCCCCCCCACCCAGTGGGA
>JAVKLA010000054.1:2555737-2625988 GCA_034782735.1 Sagittarius serpentarius | reverse complement strand
ACATTCTTCTCATACTGAACTGAAAACACAGCGCTGTACCAGCTGCTAGGAAGACAGTTAACTCTATCCCAGCCGAAACCAGGACAGTGAGTCATTTACAAATGCCTCAGAGATATGTGTGGGTGACCAGGGCTTGAAAAGAAGCTAGGAAGTTCTTAACTGGACACCGCTGACTTTGTAACACAGTCACCTTAGGCCTACTTTTTTTATTAAAAACGTAGCAGACGAATGCATGAACAGCACTGGGGAAGGGCCTGGCACTTGGGACAGCTCCTTTGTAGGGAAGCGTCTCAGAAACAGGCTGCAGACGCTGGTTCCTTCTCTTCTCTGTGAGAGCAGAGGAGACACCTGGCAAGGACAAGGCCTGAGTAAAGGGGAGATGTGGTTTTGCAGCTCTTAGGCTGAGTGAGGGGAACTAGAAGTGAGTTTTGTCACAAGGCTTTGATCCGAAATTCGGCTACTGCTGCCACCGTCTCCTCCTGCCCTGTTTCTCACTGTGACTGCTGTGCTTTGTGCAGATGCCCATGGTCACTGAAGGTGGGAGAGGAGGACATGTGATGGATTGGGTCCCTTGGGGGATGGAAACAGATATTTGGTACCTGTTAGCCCTGGGCAGGGTGCTTCAGGGAGCCCATGCATTTAGGCCTCTAGGAAGCTCTAGCAATCTAGAATGAGCGTGCTGATTGATTTTAATTGTTGGAAAGAGTGTTGTCTGTGTTGCTCTCTGAGCCTTAAATGCCAAACGTCCAGCCAAACTGGGCTGTAGGCCAGATGGCCTTGCCCTGAGGTAATCTGTTGTAATCTGAAGTCACCCAACGGCTGTGATTTACGTGAAATTATAACCTCACTCCATCCAGGGGCATGTGTTTCCATGACAAGAAATGACCTTGTCTTATTCAGATATAACATAAACGGATAGACAAACCTGTGTTCTTTGAAATGCCTTCTGCCTCTAGATGGAAACCAGGGGAAAGGCTCTGGAAATCAGGGCACCGAAGCAAACTCATCTCCATCGTGGTGCTCTACCTTTGCAGGAGCTGTTTTTCTTGCTGTGCCTGTTCTCGGGCACGTAGGAATATGGATCAGGCTTCTCCATGGTTGCTGGCTTTTCAGTAGCAGATTGAGTGACTTCAAGGCAGAAAGGAAACCCAGCCCTTCTGACTCCTAATACTGTCAGGCCCATGCTCAATTGATTTTGTAATGTAAAGTAAAATGGCACCTGCAGTTGAAGTCAGATTTCATGAAAGCCTGGGAGAACCTAGCTGCAAAAGGTTCCTGATGGTAAAATGTGAACTGCTTAACTGCTCAGCTTGCTTATCCCCCGGCGCACACTGGAGCAGCATCACCCTCTGAGGGGAGATGGAAAAACCCTTGAGCTGTTTCCGTGCATTACTCTCTAGGCAGCTCACATTGTTCTCAGAAGGCTGTAGCTGGCAGGTATGTGCTCCCTGTGAAAGCCTTAAGATATATGAACGCTGTGTTAATGTCTGACCTTTATCTCCGTGTAATGATTGGGACATTTATTACAGCTTCCTTCACCCTCCACACATTTCTATAAAAAATAATGGGGACCCGCACTGGCGCCTCTAGTTCTTCCGTGTATCTGAGAAGTGATTAACACAACAAAGTAGCTAATTAAACATTTTGTCAGTGTGGCATTCAGAAATAATTGAGATTTCTAACGATAGTGCCATGATAAATGAAAGAGTTAATGTATTCTGATGGCACCCAGACAATGTGGATAAAACGATCAACCTGCATCTTGGTTCCTCTTCTGAGTATCCCTTTGCCCCCTCCCTGAATTCCTGTTGCTCCACCAGGCAGAGCAGATCATGCAGCTGAAGAAGCTGAGATCTGCCCCAACTGGGGCAGACAGTCTCAGCAGAGACAACTTGAAAATAATAGATGTCCAGTTGTCATCCTCCTGAGCTCCCAGCGGATCCTGCCCCCTGGAAGAGGCTTGGCCCCATTGTACCTGCAGCCTCCAGAACCCATCTTCAAAACCATTTCTCTGTACTAGAGTGTGCGGGGCAGGCAGAAGCATGGTAGATGCAAGAGGAGAAGAGACACAGATACAGACACACGCGTGCATGCACAAGCACAGCTCACCACGCAGCCAGCTAGATGGGAGGAAACAGATTTGCCATCTGGCTGGAGAAATATGAGGCTTTTATTGTTTTCCTCTGCTGCTGACAAGCTAAAATTAAACCCAACTGTGGGAGGGAAAGGATATTTGATGAACTTTAAGGGGATAGAGTCTGCTCTGCTTTGTGCTGGTGTAAATACTGGCTTGGCCTGAATGAGCCACCCTGCAGATGCACCTGGGCACAACCTACTGCAGAATTTGGCTCTGAAATGCTGTAGAAAACCAGATTTTGCTGCAGCTGTGGGGTGATTTTGTAAAAAAAGTATGTTAATTAAACCCTGAATGGCATTTTTATTAAGAGTCTGTGAGTAAATGTGGTACTTTATCTCCCTCCTGGTGTGCGCATGAATTTAATGCTCTCAGAGTGTGTTGGCAGACCTGGAGGCTGAATTCTGTGTATTCATGATGTTCTAATACCACCATCACTGCTGCTGCTGTCCCCCTCATGAGTCCTGTCTGCATCCCAGGACAGAGACATTTACCCACAGAATGGGCTTGGCCTTGTGAAGTCAATAGGATGATAATTGTGCCTTCTCCATCCTTCCTCCTCTTCACCTCCCAGACACTCTAATTCTAGATTTCAAAAATATTTCCAGCCCAATACTTTGTTGAATTCAAGCCTATCCCAAGAAGAATAGTGGGTTTGACAAATCCATGTTTTCCAATGAAAAGCTGATTGCACTGAAACACTTCCAGACCAGCTGTAGTGAGTACAAATTCATTAATATATGCCTTTGAGCCTGCTTTGTTTCAGGTGTCATAGGAAGATAAATGCTCTAAAGTTTCTCCCGCTTCAGGTGATGTGCTCAGTTACTATTCCAGCAGGGCCTCGCTGGAACTGAGACAAAACGTGATTGTGGAGATCCAGGCAGGAGCTCGGTAGCTGGAGGTGGCTGATAGTCACTGCTCCTCTTGGTCAAACGCACGCGGGAATTGCTGCTGCTTTCAGAGGCAGCAGGTGCGGGGACTGTAGGCTGTGATGGGATGGTGTGTCCTGCTTTTAGCAGGGGTCGTTCTGTCCCTCCATGCTTTTATCTGTCAGAGGTGAATGCAGCTGCTACTGTGATAGCTGGCAGCTGCTGTGAACAGAATAATGTTGCAGTTTGACGCTTAGTTCTGCAGGCTTTCCTATTAAAGATGAAGGTAATGGGCAATGACTGTCTCTTCCTTTGGTCTTCAGGAATCCTCAGAGATCAGTGCAAGCTTGTATGTTGTCATGGTTTGCATGTTGCGAGCTTGGAAAGATAAGATCATGCGTAAGAGTTCACCCTTCTCCCTCACGCTTATTTCTAAAGATACTGTGATTATTGCAGTCTTCTTGTTAATTCTTTGCATTTCAGATGCAGAGAAGAACAACAGAAAAAAAAAACCCAAAAAGAGCCACCAAGTGTGGACTCTTCGCATTTAAGCATAGCAGCGTTCACTGCTTGCTGGTGTTGTATTTCACGCACTTGATTAGCACACAGCGCTGCACAATCAAACGCAGCATCTCAACAGAGGGTTTCCACCAAGCCTTGGACTATATGTCTAGCTGAAGACTTGACCCTGAGCAATCATGAGGAGACAGTGTTTGCAAGGTGTCAGGTGAAGGGCTTTGTCGAAGAAAAGGATGGGTAGAGACATCTGTCAAAAATAGTCTATTTGCCAGAGTTAAACTCTGTCAGAGGTAGCATCTACTGTTTATTAATCATTTATCAATGAGCAACTTCTGTCCTTATCTGGAGCTTCACTGCAGCAAATGCTATACTGATGCACAGAGAGAGTCAGTCCCAGCATTAAGGTATTAAAAATCTACATATGAATTCAAAGAAGGGATGGGAGTATTTGTAACCAAATGGGACTGTAGTTCCACCTTTTCTATATAGTTTGTGCTTTTTTTTAAAGCAAAAAGGGGCTTGGGAAGAAAATTCCCTGAAAAAGAATAGGCAAAACCCATATCCAATGGGTATTCAGAAATTAGGGAATAGGGGAAGGACATTACTTTTCCTCTGAAGTTTCAGGTGGTGGTTGCTAGAGACTGGGCAAAAGGCACTGCTACCTGATACAGAAAGTCTTCTGTTTCTGTTGATAGAAAGTACAACATAGGTGAAAACTGGAGAAACAGCAGAAAAGGTAGTATTCATCAAATTGTCTTCTATTTCCAACGCTGATTAATCAGACGTTGTGAGACCAACCCTCTGTAATCACAAGACTGCCTTTAAAAAATCAGGAGGCTTTGAAATTATAAATGTTCACTTGATTTTTTTTTTCAGCTGTTTAATCCTTTAGAGTTCACACCCTGCACTCTAGGTAAAAACTGGTGCAGCCAACCCGGCCTTCTTTTGCAGCCCCAGCTATATCAATGCCCTGCATGTGGAATGGCTGTGCTGTGCCCTCAGGAGAAAGTCAGCCCCACCGGCGCTGGGAGGGCACCAACAGCTGCTCCGTTTCCAGCTGCTGCTGAGAGGAACTCATTTTGGAGCTGAGGAAGGCAGAACTGTTCACCCACCCATCTTTAGCCTTCAGAGCTAGCCACAGCCCACTGCAGGGATACTGTCCACCAGAGTATGTCTCACAAAGGCTATTTGTTCAACACGAGCTGAGAACAGACACTTCTCGGGGTAGTTCTTCAGGTTGTCTGATTTCATTGCAAGCAGAGATAACACTGGAGTGAGCAGGGAGCATGAGAGTGGAAACCTGAGGAAGGCACAGAGGGGAGCCAAGGCAACTCATGTCTGCCTGGGACAGAAACTAGTCCCCAACGTTCATATCTGACTGCTCTGTGGCATCCGTCCGAGCGTCGCAGCAGAACTGAAGTTGTATTTTCCTCTCACAGGGAGGCAGTCTCAGCAGAAAAGTGCCAGATGCTGAGATAATTTGATGAAATGGGAAGAAGCGGGCTATTTACTGGCCTGGAGATGCTTTTATTTTCAACTGCTATAATGTTCAGCTATCTCAATGAATTTAGGTCAAAGAGTCTGCTATGCAGCTTAATCCAGATGATATCAGGCTGTAGAAAACACTTGTTGGCTAGTGTCAAGGTAAGGGTGATGGCATTTACTGTACTTCTGCTGCCCCACATCTTGTCTGCAGTCTCTCTCTAAGGCAGGATGAAATGGGACAAAACATGGCCAAAAGTGACCAGACACAGCCCAAGCTCTGTGCTCTGGCTGCTAGTGAGCCGCTGAAATTGGCCTTCACTGCTTTGTTTGCTCCCAGTGAACATGGGGAGAATGAGCTTAATACCTCCTGCATTAATGAGCTATCATAGAAGGAGCTAAACAGCAGTGGAAATAACATAGGAAGATTTTGGTGATCTTATGGATGGGGAGATCATGATTAGTTTTAGAGCTTGGATGTAGAGGAATTTAGAAGTTGGCATTAAGACTGGGAATTCACACAAGGGGCTTGGCAGCAGAGACAGAGTTACTGGCTGCTGTCATACCTGGCAGATGGTAAGGTCTCTGTCTTCCCCCTGCCTGGGAAAACCCTCAGCTAGAGGCTCTTCTTTCCCTTAGAGGGAGCTCCCATGGCAGGTCCCTCTCATCTCCTAAGAGGACAATTCATGTGAATAAACACGTGTAAATCTAGCAGCTGCCTTTCCCCTGATGTGAACCTCTCTGCTACCACCTTTTCTTTCCTGTATCTCTGCCTTGAAATCCCCTTATCACAAAAACCGATCCTTATCGTGTGATTCTCCTGTCTCAAGCTACACCAAGGCTCTTAGGACTCACACATGCCTCAGGCAATGATCTGGTCTCATCTCTGCTGGCTTTGAGGACCTCTCTGTGAGGACCAAGAATGGTGGATCTGGCTTGGAGCAGCTTGGACTTAAATATGATCCTTGAAGGCACAGGCTAACTTGGCATAAAGACCCCTTAAGGATGCACACATGTGTGGGTACACATGTCCAGTCACATACACATTTCCCCCTGCCCCCAACAAATATTTTAGTCTTTTTGTTTTAAAAAGAAGTTCGTTAGGTAAAAAAAACAAGCAACACCCCCCCCCGCCCCAACCCCAAGCAAAAAAAGCCCATATATTCTTCATACAGAAAAGGTGCTGCACCAGAAATCTGATTTCTCTCAGAAGACTAATCCAATGGGAATTTTTTTAGCAGCTTAGAGAAGCTTTCTGGCTTTTTACTGATCCTTTGAGTGATCAGATGCCTACTGCTAATTCTTTCCTTTATGCTATTTTTGGCTGTTGTTTATGGTCATTAAGGCACACTGGATGTTGAGGACTAGCTTCTCATGTCTGTAGTTCAAACTTCAGGTAGAGCCTTTCTCTTTCTTTCAGATGTAATCATGAATATTCAAGGCTGTGTCAAATACTGTCCAGGTGTTTGCCTATAAATATTCACAAATCATTGTTGTGTGTGAGCATAAATCTGCATTATCTAAGTATGAATGTGAAATTGTCCAGACAGATCATGAATATTCATTGTCTAAATAGTCATAAACTGTCTCACATTTTAGCAGCTTGATCTAATGGTTCTTTCACAATGAGTCCACAGCTTTACAAGTGACTGGTCAGAGTGGAGACAATAAAATTTATCATCATGAGCAGCAGTTACTCATGATGTTCTGATCAACGTAAGATGCAAGCACAAAGTCATTCTGTATTTTCTTTCTCAGTATATAAAATGAGCGTGAACATGGACCTGTCAGCCTCCACTCCAAATTCCACAGTGTGTGTTTTCACTCTTTATGTTCTCTAGGCTCAACCTGCTTCTTTTATAAGTCAGGGCAAGATTGTCTTTCTCCCAGTACCACAAACACAGTGTATGTAGGCCTGTGTCACTTTGTCTTGCTGTAAAAGACCAGCTCTGGTGCTGAATGATGAAGAATTAACCCCAGAAAGTCTGGAAGAAGTGTAAGGTCCTACTTGTTTCTGTGGTTGTGCTAGAGCTGTTGTGGAAACCAGGATGAACTGGCTTATACCCAGACTTCTTGAAGGCTATTTGGTGCCACTGGAAAATCATAGGGGCAATGTTTTTCTGCTCCACTCAGGACCTCTGACTCACCTGGTAGATATCTTCTATCAGATACCCACACAATGAGGAAGAAGATAATATCTTGCATTAGACCAGTTAAATAGAACTGGAAAAAACAGTCAGACTTTTGAGATATTAGATGTCTACAGTGCCCCAAAAGTACTTGTGGTTTTTTTTTTTCCAGAAAAGAAGATGAGGATGTCTGGATTACGTGTAAGTATCTACCATGACTGATCTGTAGGTGTCTAACTTTAAAGGAGTTACTTCAACTCTCTGTGCCTCTGCCGCCTTTTGGTGAAGTGGGTAGTCTTCATCGTCCTTTCCCATGAGCATAGGAGGAATACGCTATAGCATGAGGTGCTCAGAGATGGAAATAGTAAGCATGAGAAGAAGAGGCATATGGATACTATAGATAAATTGATAGAACATCCACAACTGCCAGGAACTCTGGATCAGAGCTTGGCCCAATAAAACTAGTGTGAACTTGACTCACTGACCCAAAATCCTGGTCAGGCTTGGGTCTACATGCATCCTCTGCCAGGGGTCTCTATCCCAAGGCAGTGTTAGGTGAAAAAAGAGGGGAGATTTAGCTTAGACATTAGGAGGAAATTCTTTACTCAGAGGGTGGTGAGGCACCGGAACAGGCTGCGCAGAGAGGCTGTGGATGTCCCATACCTGGAGGTGTCCAAGGCCAGGTTGGATGAGGCCCTGGGCAGCCTGGTCTAGTGGGTGGCCCAGAGCAGGGGGGTTGGACTAGGTGATCTTTAAGGTCCCTTCCAACCCAAGCCATTCTGTGATTCTACGAGAAACAGTATGAAAGCCCAGTGCAATGAAAATAGTGCTCCATGCACAGTATTGGAGCAAAATACTCCTTTCTGCTTTGTGTGCCTTGCAGGGCTGCTGTACTGAGTTTTGCCTCTGTTTTTCAGAATCCAGGAAGGTGACAAGCACAGGAGCAGGGGACGTGAGACAGTACATTTTTGCACTTACATTCTCAGTGCCCAGCAGCAAGTACCAGTGACTTCGTTTAAGAAATGTGGGAAGTTCCTGCTCCATTGCAATTTAACTAAAAATCAGAACATTCTGGTTCTCTCCATCTCAGAAATATCCACCCTAGCCAACCTTTGCATTTCCTTCATCACTTTTGCTTTATTCCCTCTGTGAAATGCTCTGTAGGGCAGGAATCACCAGCCAACACAGTGGTCAGGCTAAGTGAATGCTGTCTGAATTCTTCTAGTGCCCATTTACTCTGTGAGTGAAAGGACAATTGTGCTATACTAGTCATGATACTATAAAAGCTAGTAGTTGCTACCTAAAGCCACAAAGATGCAGCAAATAAGCTGCCACTGTTTGCTTTGACGGTACAATACTTCTAACGTGCTTTTCCCTTGATGGAGGCTTTCTTGTAGAGGAACTGGGTGCAATGAAATTTTCTGAGATTGATCAGTAACTGAAATGTTAATAGCAGTAATAATAGCAACAAGGTAAAGTTCAGGAGAGCATTGTCCCAGTGCTGGAGGAGATACAAATTACGTGGGAAGTGAGAGTCCTAGATCTAAAGATCAATCTAACTTAATTGCTAATGCTATTTGTTTTGTTTGTCACTGTGGAAAGTCATGGTGCTGTATTTTTCTGGTTCACCTTTTTGTTTTTAAGGAAGCGTAACTGGGCTCTGACAGAAAGCAGGATGCAAGGCAGTTAAAATCCCTAGATGTTTTGTCAGATGCTTGTTTTCAAGGTCTGTTTCCCTTGCTCCATCCCAAATGACTTGTTCAAGTTCTTCCCAGTTTTCGCTTACGACGATGCCTGTGCTTTGTGCTAGTGATTTGCTGAAGACAAAAAATCATAAAAGCTCGGGCAGAAAAAAGATATGGGCATCATCAAATAGAAGGAATATATTGCTTGACATTAAACAGCACCACATTGTGCGGCACCTTCAGCTGGCAAGAGAACAGAGAATGGCCTAAAATCCCTTTGGGGGAAGATGAGGGTCAGGGAGAAAAAGGACAAACAGTCTTAAAAGCTTCCCAGAGCCAAAGCAGAGATGAACAGTTTACCAGCTCACGCCTGCTGGATGATTACGTGCTGAGTCACTTTTTTAAAGAGGAAAATCTAAAAAACCAGAATAAACATTAAAAAAAAAGGCTATGTCTTTTCTTCAGGGAAAAGGTAACAAACAAAACCCCACAGGAACAAGGGTGATTCTGTCAGGGTCCTGCCCATGTCCCGGGGGGCATTAGCTGTGCAGGCTTGGGTGTACAGTAGCACGATGGAAAAGACTGTGTTTGTGTTAGGAATAGCAGTCTCTTCTCAAGAGCCATGCAAGACTTGACTTTGATGTGAAGAAGGTCATAATTACACCTTTCTGAGACTCACAGGATCTGAACAATGTAGATGTTAAGAAAAATATCATTACTTTTAATAATGTTTCATATCCTAAAGCTGCTACCTCACAGGTCACTTCAACTGCCTCAGGGTACTCATGGCTGCACTGTAGCATACGGTAACTTGGTCTGGCAGTTGAGAAATTCTGCATGTCCCCAAAAAACGGAGCAGGGTCTGCTGGCAGCTGGGTTGGAAGCTACTCGGGATAGCAGGACTGGCTGCAAAACCCAATCTGTGGTGTAAACTGAACACCAAAAAGATGGCAGCATCAAAACTTTGCAAAGCCAGGGCTTATTAAAAGAATAATTTTATTTCCTGAATGCCAACACAGAAGCAACAGTTCAGCATAGCCTGAAAAACAGGAGTATCTATATGACTGAGCCAGAGCATATGATGGTTGAGCTGTACCTTTTCTACCTTACTGCACAAAAACTACACAGAAAATGTTCACCTCGGCTGTGCTTACATCAGGGACTCCCAAGCTTTCCTTCTGGGGAGCTATATCTAAACTGACGGGTTGCTTGGGAATCATCAGAGACCCACTAGCCCTATTTCCACAATCTTGTAGCGATGACAGCAATTGCTATCAAGTGGGAAAGGAGATGGTGTTTCTGAACATACTTGTAAAAGCCTGCATGTGATCAGATGCTGCTGTTTTTGGAGAATGCATGCACATCTCCTTTGGCTCCTGTTTCATTTGTTGTGCTCTGTTCTTTTCTTTTTCCAATGGTACCCCCTTGAGGGAGTGAGGTAGCCGGTAATGGCATGGCCCTAACATAAGTCTCTGCCCCTGGGAGGAAATCCAAGCCTTTGAATGTGTTGGTTGCTCCAGAGTCAGAACCTGCCACATAAGAGCCATGTTTCCAGTGCATTACACTCAATATGGCTTTTGACCCTGTTTTCATGAGTAAGTATTTTCCTCTCCACGTGTCCAAGTCTGTAAAACTGTGAAAATGGATGTGGATGGCCTTACTGCACAACAGGCTGTGATGGAAATGATTCATCTAACCATTAATCTAGAAAGCATAAGAAACCTCAAAGACTGTTGAACTACATGTGTACTGATGGGAATTACCCTGCTCTTTCCCTAGGAACAAATATTTGCAACTTCAGAAGGTGCCGTATACCACTAGCAAATGTTTCCACTGAAGAAGTTGATGAGAAGGTGAACACTGATTTAACTGGGAGTAGGATGCGGCCTGCTGTTGGCTGAGGATGCTCAAGATGGTGCTTTCACAAAGATAAATTGTCATGAGAAGACTTTAAATACTTTGTATTCTCTCATGTTTTCGGACAAAAACAGCAGCTTGAGTTTTTCAGGCTTCTGTGTTCAGGGTCAGACCTTGTGTTCTCACCTTGCGAATAGCAGGACTGTAATTTGAACACTGTTTCTGTTTTCGAACGATGAGAGCTGAGGATGAAGTGTGACATTGACAATGTCCTTTTAACATTTTGATTGGCAGGTGTCTACCTCCTGGCACTCACAATATCCAGAGAGGAAACTATCTCATTAATAACAAAGAAAGAAAAAAATGAAGGCCATTGCCTTGTGTTCTCTAGGCGCGAGTTATAAGACTTTGCTGGCACCTGCAAAGTGGAATAAACACCTGCATTCCAGTCCCTGGGAAGAGCAGTCCATGTATATGCTCGTCAAGGTTCAGAATTCAAATGGTCTGCGTCAGTGGTTCGTACTAAAAAATTAACAAGTCAGCCTAGGATAGAAAAGCAAATATAGCCATCCAGTTGTGCTCTCCTCCAGGAAGAGAGTGATCAATGACGTACATGTCACGGGCTACCAGGCTCTATGGGCTACTGAAGCGCCGGGGACAACAGGCAGAGTCCCTATAGTTGGTAGGTAATAGCGGGTAGGTTTACATTGCTGTAGAGTGCACGTATATGGCTTGAACTGGACAGCATAGGTACCTAAAGGAAGCAGAGCCCAGCCTGATGCTGCTTCTGCGACTTGCTCAGAGGACGAGATGTAGCTCAGCTCTCCCCAGGCACCATGAGCAATACCTTGAGGTATTGCACGGCAGCGTGGGTGCATTGCTGGGGACTGTCGGAAAACAGAGGGGACCAGAGCATGCTGGGGCTGTGCAAAGGCAGAGAGAAATCACCGCAGCTAAACCAATTCGGATGGACCAGCTGTATCGCTCTTCCTGCCTGCCTGCCAAGGGCGATGGAAAATCTAGGTGGCCTTTGACAACCTCCGAAGCAGCACGCAGCATTTAACAATGGAGAGAGAAATGAAAGCCCCTCAAAGTAAAACTGAGGAGCACGGAAATTAAAACTGAAGCAAGGAATAATCCTTTGGTGCTGGTACGTTCAGACACGTGTTGCAATTCTGGATGGCGAGCTGCAAGCACGGATACCTGTAGCAGTCCATGCAATGCTTTAAGTTGCCTGTTTTTATTATGGTGCCCCAAATAACATCCTCCTTGCTCAAGTTTGCAGCGGTACTTCTCCGTTCTTCAGACCAAAGCAGATTCAGCTTGTTGGTTGATTTTTTTTTTTTCTGAATCACCAAGTCATATTTTTCCTTTAGGGAAAAATAAAATAAAAAACTTTACCTATTCCATGATTAGAATTCAAGTTAATCTTCCTTGGACTGCTGTTTCCCCCCCCCTGTAAATATATATATATAAGAAATAAGTGAGAAGCTAGAAGGCAGAGGGATTTTGTTGCTGCTTTTTCCTAGTGCTGCTTTGCTCAATGGACCTTAGCAAAATTTTTTCAGTCACTATTCCTTCCCTCAGTATTCCCCTTCATCTCTAAGAAACCCAATGCTTAAGACAATCTCAGAAATATTTCCAGGACAGAAGACAGCAGCATAAAAATATTGGAAAAATATCCCCTTTCTCCACAGTATGAGCAACAGGAGTTTAAACTACCTCCTCCGCACCTTACCAATGCAGACAAATCACTTCTTAGAAAAAATTGTCTGTTGTGCCCATTCACTTCTTGTTGTGCACAGTTTCTGAACTGCTTTCGTCATTTTTTAGTGGTTTTGTCCACACCATGTCCACACGAGAGGGGTCAAAGCGTGTTGCTATCCATTTCAGGCTGATATTTTTAAATGGAGGGTCTCAGTGCAAATCTAGATTTGAGCCTCTATAGAGTTTTTGGGCAGCAGGGGTGTCCAGCAGGTGATCACTGGAGCTGGACACCTCTGCTGTGTTTCCAGCCCCTTCACAAGCCTGTATCTGTGCACTTTTGCTTCCAGTTGGTTTAGGTGGTGGTGTCCTCTGGCGGGGAATTAATTCTTTCTGCAGCAGTGTGGTAGGATACTCAGAGCTTGGGGATTTTGGTATGGCTGTGACATCCATCACTAGCTGCATGGTGTTCCACAAGGTAGTGGTCTATCACGTGGGCACACACTTGTTTCAAGCCAGATCAGCTCCTTTCCTTGTGCTGTCCTGAGCCTTTTTAAGTTTTTTTTTTTTTTTTTTCAGTTGCAGAGCATAATGTGAGCCATGATGAGTTCTCAGGGTCTCCTGCTTTTATACTGCTTTGTCTTCCATAATAAAACACCTGTTCTTTCCACAGTCCTTGCTTCTCTTGCTGAACCACAGGAGGAAGCTGCAGGCAGTGCCATGGAGTAGGGGTAAATAATAACTTGTAAATTAATCTCAAACCAAGATGACTTCAGGTACAACAATGTTTTCCACTCTCTTTTTTTGCTTTAGTGCTAAATGAAAGAGATCCACACCTCACTGGAAATGCAGGCTACTTCTTGAAGGCACTAATACCATTTTATGGTAGCGTCCTTACATTGACAGCTTAAAGGAAATACCTGAAACAGCAGCTGTTTTATTACCTAGTATGCTTTGTACAGTAGCATGGGTTCTTCCTCTGTTTCCTCTGGTTTTGCTTGTAAAATAATTTATCTTCTCTTAAATAAATGCCAAAGATTAAGCTAAACAAGCGCCACTTTCTGACCCTCCTCTCTGGCTCTCTGCAAGACCCACGGTCCCAGAGGGTAGGTCTATCCCAGATCTTAAGGCCATCTGATTCTTGCATTCTGTATGGACCATATGATCCCCTGGGCTTGAATACATCTGGGTGCTTAATATGAAACCTGCTGTCTGGTGGTCAGCTCTGTGACAGGAGGGCAGGCAGGTTACACAGCCGTACCAATGACCAGCTGGCCACTAATGACTGTCCTTACTGAGTGGAGAGAATGGCTCTTCCTTGGAGGTGAAAGCAGTTATTTGGGTGAGAGTGGCAAGAGCGAAAGTTCCCCCAGGGATTTATCCCACTGTATAGCTAACTAGATACAGTGTCAAACATTTTTTTAGCAGCTTGCTTTTGCAAAGACAAGGGAGTTGCAGCTGTACCAACACCTAAAGAACATTGGTCTGTGCAGCAGCATTTTACATAGTCTGCTTTTAATACTCCCCTGTCACAGCGTAACAGATGCACTTGCTGGGGAAAACAGAAAATTATGTGGTGGGTTGACCATGGCTGGACACCAGGTGCCCACCAAAGCCGCTCTATGGCTCCCCCTCCTCAACTGGACAGGGGAGAGAAAATATAATGAAAGGCTTGTGGGTCAAGGTAAGGACAGGGAGAGATCACTCACCAGTTACCATCACGGGCAAACCAGACTCGATTCTGGGAAATTAGTTTAATTTATTACCAATCAAATCAGAGTAGGATAATGAGAGATAAAACCAAATCTTAAAACACTTTCTGCCCACCCCTCCCTTCTTCCCAGGCTCAACTTTATTCCCAAATTCTCTGTCTCCTCCCCCTGAGTGGAACAGGGTGATGGGGAATGGGGGTTGCAGTCAGTACATCACACGTTGTCTCTGCTGCTCCTTCCCGCTCACACACTTCCCCTGCTCCAGCCTGGGGTCCCTCCCATGGTACACAGTCCTCCATGAACTGCTCCAAAGTGAGTCCTTCCCAAGGGCTGTAGTTCTTCACAAACTGCTCCAGCGTGGGTCCTTTCCACGGGCTGCAGTCCTTCAGGCACAGACTGCTCCGGCGCGGGTCCCCCGCGGGGTCACAACTCCTGCCAGCAAACCTGCTCCGGCCTGGGCTCCTCTTTCCACGGGGCCACAGGTCCCGCCAGGAGCCTGCTCCGGCACAGGCTTCCCACAGGGTCACAGCCTCCTTTGGGCATCCCCCACGGGCTGCAGGGGAATCTCTTCTCCAGCACCTGAAGCACCTCCTCCCTCTTCTTCTTCACTGACCTGGGTGTCTGCAGAGTTTTCTCACTCCTCTCTTTGGGTGCAGTTGCCATTGTGCAGTTTCCCCCCGCCACTTCTTAAATCTGTTATCCCAGAGGCGCTACCACCGTCACTGATGGGCTCGGCCTTGGCCAGCGGCGGGTCTGTCTTGGAGCTGGCTGGCATTGGCTCTGTCGGGCATAGGGGAAGCTTCTAGCAGCTTCTCAGAGAAGCCCTGTAGCCCTCGGGTACCAAAACCTTGCCATGCAAACCCAGTACAAATTAATAAGGCCGCATCCCCACCTGGTGTAAACTGGGGAGTGCCATTCGTTTAAAAAGGTTCATGTCAACTCCGAGCAGCCAGGTATCTGACCCCAAAGCTGCCGCTGCTGTGTTGGTTCTCCACACTATCGCTAAACCTGCAAGAGAGCAAGGACTTCTTGAACTTGCAGATCAGAGGTACTGGGCATTGGAGGGATCTCAGACAATCACAACAGAAGTGTTCATAAGATGAAACACAAAATTCACGAGCCCCTTTTGAAAACTTTGGCTTGGAAAAGGTGCATACATGGCTGCATGGCTTGGGGTAGCTCTTATTTCTCCACTTACAAAGACAGTTGGGTCTGGAGGGAGGGCTGTGTTTGTTGGTGGTGACAGGAGCAGAGAAAAGCCTGGAGTATTTCCAAGATGACCTCTGTACTCCCACAAGGCCAACTTTGTGAAAAGACTTCAGAAAATGAGAATTATGCAGTGTACTGGGAAAGGCATGGGCATTCTCTGAAGTCTAACTCAGGTGGTGTGAGCTACCTTCTGGGCTTCCCTGCTTTCACCTTCACCTGCAGAGACAGCCCACGCCCTCTATTTTATCTCCCTAAGGTAAGTGGCTCTCAGCATCGCATCCCCTTTCCTGTGCCATTTTTACAGCAGAGCTGAGCTGGAATAGCTGGGGGAACAGGTCATTTTCTCCATCCCATTCCTATCTTTAGCGCCCAAAAGGTGTCATGGTGATGTTAGTCGACTCACCTGCCCCACTTGCTTTAGGAAAGTGAATTCTGATGTAGCAAGTAATAAAGACCCAGCCACTTTTTTTCTACATTCATAAGCTGTAATTCTTATCTTGTCACTTCCTGGGGTCCCATGGAGAGCACTACAGCCACAGCATCACATTCTCCCATGAATCCACCTTCCCCCTTGTGACTGCAGTTGTTTCTGCGCTAATTACCCGGCCTAGCTCGGTTGGTTGAGTGCTTCTGTTATTAAATAAACACTGCTGTTGTACCAGCCTCTGGTGAATTTCTGGAAGTGCTACCCAAACACTCGGAGCATCCTGCTGCCTCTACCTCTTGTGGGATAGATGTGGGAGTATGATTTGGTGCATGCATGTTTTTATAATAACACATTCCTTTTTTAACAATAATTTCTGTAAGTGAAGGTTCTCTTTTTCTTTTTTTTTTTTTATTTTTCATTTCTGTTGGACATCTGTTCTTTGTTGCTGTTCAAACTTTACTTTCTAAGGGCTTATTTTCTGTGTTAATGTTGCTCGGCAGGAGAGTGTATTAGAGACTCTTTCCACCCATGTAGGAGGGCTAAACCACAAAATATATATTCTGTGTTTCTATAGAATAAAGAATGTCTCTGAAAAATGATGGGCTTCTATCATTATGTAAGTGGAGATGTGTGCAGAAAGACTTGCAAACCCAACTCCTAATGGTTTCTATGCCCAGTTTGTGTAGGCTCAGCTCAAAAGGGCCTTGTTACCTCATTTTCTCTTGTGAGTGTGAAATGTTCTTGACTTGATCTGGCAGTGTTTGACTTTGGTTGTGCTAGTTAATTTTCCTAACACAGGGAACTGGGCTCAACCTCTGCAAATTGAACCAGCATCTGATAATTTAACCCAGACTGTTTTACATGTCATTGCCAGCAACGATCAGCCTGCCTCTGGAATTTAGTGGATCACTCCAGAGTTATTGTGTGGTACAGCTGGTTGAATAATGAGAAAACTTGTATGACTGTGTCCTCCTGAATGAGATTCATGGCTATTTGCAGAAGCACTGCAACTCGTTATTCACCAATATCCCAGTGGCTGCTGGGATTTATGAAAATGTTTGCAAATTGTAAATGTTTCAAGAAAACATTCTGGAAATGAGTTATTTGCTATTTGTCGTTCACTGGTCTCCTGGTTGGAGGCATATCTCACATACAAGTTTCAGTCATTGAGTCCAAGAACAAAAATTATGCCGTATGACTATTCACACATCATGAGTGACTGGGAACCAAAGTGAGCCATTTGTGAAGAAATTACATTTTGGAAATTATTTATCTGTACTTACTGCCAAAGATTTATAAACATGAGTTGAATTGTGCATGTTTGGAGCAAGTCAGCACTTTTCCCTGATGCTTTCTTCTTCTGTCCAAGAATTTATTTTCCATTAAGATACATGATATACAAACATATAAAATTTCAGCCTCTGCCTATGCCATTGGGAGAAAAAATCTTGAAAATATGTGCAGGATATAACCAATACAGTAATGTCTTCCTGAGCCCACAAATAACCAGGTCCCTGCAAGACACATGAACTGCCTCATACCTCTCAGCTAAACCTGGTATCTGTGTCCTGGTTTCAGCTGGGATAGAGTTAATTGTCTTCCTAGTAGCTGGTACAGCACTGTTCTTCAGTTCAGTATGAGAAGAATGTCGGTAACACCCTGATGTTTTCGGCTGTTGCTCAGTCGTGTTTAGATTCAGTGAAGGACTTTTCAGCTTCTCCTGCCCAGCCAGCAAGAAGGCTGGAGGGGCACAGGGAAGCTGGGAGGGGAAACAGCTGGAACAGCAGACCCAAATTGGCCAACAAGGTATTCCATACCATGGGACGTCATGCCCGGTGAGGTGGAGGGAGGGGAGGTGCTCGGCTGGGGCATCGGTCGGCAAGTGGTGAGCAATTGCACTGTCCATCACTTGTCTTGTGTATTCCAATCCTTTTGTTATTATTGTCATTTTTTCTTGTTATTGGTGTCATTGTTAGTTTCTTGCTTTCTGTTCTATTAAACTGTTCTTATCTTAACCCACGAGCTTTACTTTATTTTTTTTCCGATTCTTTCCCCCATCCCACTGGGTGGGGGGGGAGTGAGTGAGCGGCTGCGTGGTGCTGAGTTGCTGGCTGGGGTTAAACCATGACAATCTGAAACTTAATGAGCCTGAGAATGATGATGAATGCAATATTAACATTAGTATTTCAATGTTTATTAAAGCCTGCTGAAAACGTGTGCATGGGACATGGCCACATTTGAAAGACCAGGAAAACCTGGAGCAAGCAGCAATTGACAAGTAGAGTGAGCGTACAAGACGAGTGGAGCTTAGAAATGTTTCCTTCACTTGATTTTCCTGTCTTTGCTCCCTGCTTATGAATATTGAATGCTTTGACTAGTTTATGAATGATTCATCCACACAAGCGCACACAGAACAAAACTGGGAAAATGTTTGCTTTCATGGATTTTGTTTAACCACTGCTTTGCTTGAGACAGAACAGAACCCAAGGTACATGGAAGGATTGCTAACAAGCTACTGCTGCTGCAAGTCCCATGGAAAATTTAATTTTGAATATTACTTGTCCTTCCATGAGTGGCTAGTGATGACTTCTGTGAACAGATCATGCAGGGAGATAGGTCTCATGCAGCAGGACTCTGAACCTGTTCTTCTCCTCAGAGAGAGCTCTGCGGAGCGGCACTACAAGGGGTGTCAGTTTGCTGATGCATTTCCATTGCAAAGCAGTTGTATCACATCTTTGTCTTAATATCTCACTCATTATTTTCAGAGAAAGGTAGAGGTGCTACAGGAGATGTTGAGGGCGAGAAGAGCCTCACACGAACTCTAGGCTGGGAGCCCTTTAATGCTGGTGTATTCTTTCGTTCAGGTCTTGCAGAAACTACATCAGGCCTGCAAGTTGGCAAGTCTCTCCAGCTCTTCATGCAGTCCAATTCTAGCCCACAGCAGGGCTCCAGCAGGACTGGGGATGAAGTGGGGGTAAATGGGGGTCAGGACATGTCCTACATTCACAGCTGAGCAGAGGTGTAACTAGAAATAAGGCAAACTTCTCATGCATCTTCTAACTTATGAGATGGAGTCCAGTGCTAGGGATGTATCATCTGCCACAAGGGATCATGTGAAATAGAGTGCTCCCCTTGCACATGAGCGGTGTGTGAGCTGGTGGCGTGGGAGATCGTCCACGGTGGTGAGGCAGAGGGCAAGACACAGCTGCAGCTGCTGCGGAAAGCGAGGCAGGAGCCCGCTGTTGGAGTGCTGTGGTTCGTATATGGCACTTTGCAGCTGCAGTAATGGGGCTGGTGCTGGGAGGTGGCAGGGCTGTGTCTGAATATCGCTGCTGTCAGAGAGGAGCTGTGATACTTGCTCCTGTCACTGCTAGCTTAGTGTCTTTTCCTTCCCCAACCCATCTGTACAATGAGGGTAATGATAGTTACCCACCTTTTGGGAAGACAGAAGAACAAGACTATGTGAAGAGTGAGCAAAAGAGTAGTCAGTCCAAATAGCAGGGAGCACCTTATGAGGAAATCTGTTAGTGTTGGAGTGAAGCAAAGAATATACTGAAATCAGAGGCTTGGAGCGTTTAAGGTCAGTCAGAGGAAAACTGGGAAATGCTGGAACAGAGAACGTGCAGAAAAGAGGAACATCCTTTCCAGAGTAAAAGCGGATAAGTGGATAAAAACTGGTAAGGCTTTTCTGACTTTCAAGTCTTCGATTGCATAAATGGGTGACTCTTTAACCTGCTGTTGCCGGCTCTATTTCAGTCATGGCCACAACATTTCTGTGTGTAGCTGGGGAAAAAAAATAATAGAACCATCTGGAAGTAATGAGTCAAGGATAATGTAAGATGACAGTAATTAATTCTTTGAAATAAAATTCCACAAGAGGGAGAAAGAAAACAAGCAGAAGGAGGGTTGGGAATTATGCCAGCTGGGAAGCCCAGGGGATGATTCTGGGAGTGTACAAACTTTAAATCCTTTGGAAATCCATGCACACACTTAGGGGAGGACCAAAGTTGGTCTGAAAGTTCCCAGTATAACATTCGGATTTGTAGGTTAAGTTGCCTGTTTGGCCTGGAAAGCATTACTTAAGTATAGATATCTGCCATGTTTGTCATCTTCCAACAAGATTGTTTGTTTGGTTGGTTTATAAAAGAAGGTTTTTGGGATACAGAAGCAGAACATATTCTGGAAAATGCTACACTGACAAATAACCTAGCTCCCTGGTCCTGATCTCCTGATTGTTCACATTGCAGGAATGTCAGCTTGTTTCTCCCTAAATCAGTCTGATACCCAGCCTATTTAGACACCTTGAACTTAATTTGATTTAAAAAATTGTAACATTTTTTTCATACAATGTTTTTTGGTGACTGTCTTTTTGGCGACTGTCTAGAGCTGCTAGAACCTCTCAAATGTCTGGGTATAGAGGCAGTGAGCAAATCCAGTGAAGCATAGTCTCCGACTTTTCAGGATTTTGAGTTTTTGCAGGATCACCACCCACATGTTCTGCTGATCTTTAAGTTAAAAGCCTTCCTCTGTGGCCTGAGAATGGACAAAGGGTTCTGGGATTTCCATCACTTTTAATGATGGCTTAATGTGCCACACCTGAATGGGACCGATCCTGGAGGCTCAGGGTTTACCGTCTGTGGTCATGGTCTGTGTTGCAGGTGCAATGATCTGAGTCAGTCCTTGTTTATGGTTTTGGGGTCCTTATTGCTCTGACATCACGTCTCACTTCTCCACGGAAAAGGATGATGATACACTGAGGTCCAAACTGCTTCTGAAACTGGAATTGCTCAAGGCAATAGTTACAACAACCCTTACTCTGGATTGTCAGAAAGGCTTGGGTACAAGCCTTTATCAGCCTCAATATGCAGACCCCTGTGATTTGGACGAAAGGAGTCTCTCGGAGGGCTGGCAGCAGAAGTATGCTGTGATTTGCAATGCAGATCAGTTCCCAGAGGATGCAATAATACACACTTTACAAGCTATTTATTTCTGGCCCTCTGAAATCAAGCCTAGGATCTCACCTGTTTTTGTTTTAGAAGAGTAACAAGAGGTTGCAGCAAAGAAGACGGATGCTAGAAACGGAAGGAAAGATATCTAGGCTGCGTGTGTGCTGCGCAGTATGGGAAAGCTACCCCCCCAAACCCACTGATGGGTGCAATTCATTTTCCCTAGTACTGCTTAATACTCATTAAAGACATTTACGTGGGACTGGCAGGTATATTGTGTGGAGGTCTCCAGTACCAAAGGCATTTAGAGGACTGTGCTTAGGCAACTAAATTGCTCCTGGCACATTTAGCTGCACAGTGCTGTGCTGCACGGAGGTCCTAGCCATTTCCACACCCTGCACAGTGTCAAGTGTGCATAGGCTTTAAAAGGGTGTGGTGCTGCCCCAGTCCAGCCCCAGCAGAGCTGACAGACACTGGAGCAGCTGTGGTACTCCCAGGTCAACTGCTGCAGTTCGACCTGGCGTCAGCTCCTTCTCTGGCAGCCCTTCTCCTTCGCGCTCTCTCTCTTGATCTCTGGTGTTACGCGCTGCTGGGTTTTTGCTCCTGCTGCAGCTGTGGTGGCCACAGGCTAATTTTCTGAGCGCAGAAGTAAGGAGGGTTGTGCTGTGCTGCTTCCCAAGGCTGGGGGTGTCTGAGATAGGGGGTGGTGTGCGCTGAATGGCCAAACTCCCTAACCTCAGGGCAGGTCTGCAGAGGTTGCAAGGAGCATGTCCGAGGCTGGATGAGAGCACAGGCTCCATAAATTGTTCTCAGGGTCATGCTCAGTCAACAATATCAACTCCAGATGTTGGAGGCATGAAGATGACTTCTGGCCTTCTGTGTCCCCCACTATTCCCTGGGTTGCATTCCTTCAGGCAGAGCATGGCTTACTGTTTCCCTTCTCATCCTGCTGCCTTCTTTTTCTCTCACCAACACCAGTCACCCACTCTTTTTCCCTTTCTTTCCCAGGCTATTTTAACACCAAGTTTTTAATGTCAACCTAAGACAGAAGATCCCTTATTCCTCCCCTCAAACGGTTGGAAATGTAGCCTCACCTCATACAACCTCTTCTCTCAAAATGATCAAAGCTGATAGCAGCATCACTCCTGCATTCTGCCTGCAGGTTTTGGTTCCCTGCAGATGGAGTTTTCATTTAATCAAGTGCAGACTGAATGAAAGCAGCACTATTAATTAAACAATAGCCCACCTGGTGCATTGCAAACATCTACAACACTGGGAGAGTAATATCAATTATATGAGAAGCTGGAGGGATGCTAAGTCCTGCACAGACACACTGTTTGGGTTGTGTTAGAAACCAGGCAGGGGAAGAGCATGGTCCTGTGGAGAGATCTCTGGGCAGGGAGCAGGGAGCGTCCGATCCTGTTGCCAGCTGTGACACTGATATTCTCTGTGCGGCTGGACAAGTGACTCCTGGGACGATTTCTTCAGGTGAAAGTCGAGGAGAATTTCGTGTGTCATTCCCAGTTGTACCTTTGAAAATACCTCCTGCATTCCTGTACCCCAGAATCCCTCCGCTATAAAATGCCGTAACAATATTCTCCTTTCTTCAAAGCATGCTTTAGGAACTGCAGAGAAAAGTGTCTGCAAGGACTAAGGGTAGAAATCTGCAACATCGGGTTTCAAATCCCTATTTGCAGTGTCTCAGTTCAGTGTGTCATTTCCTGGCTCCAGCCCAGAAACTCTCCCCTTGTCCGATGGACAGTTCTCGCTCTAAGCTCATACTTTGGAGAATGCTGATTGGGAAACCAGATTACTTTTTCTACAAATCACACCACAGCCTACTGGTGCAGCCAGAGATGTCCCAGATTTCTTTTATGCATCATTCTATAACAGCAGCTAACCAGAAATCCAGGAAGGTCGATCGCTGCGGAGGCGCAGCGCTGATTTCTGTCACGTGTGTGGCGAGTCTGGCACATCCGGCGCTGGAGCTGTACGGATGAAACGAAATCATTGTTGGGCATGTTGAACCTCCACTTTTGACTGTGGTGGCAGTGGTGGGTTTGTGTGCAATTTAATCACGACAGAGCACGTCACTGGATTTGCTTATGAGGGCAGAAAGAAATGGGACTAGAATTTAAAAATAAGAAAAGAAAATAAACCATCTCTAACGTTATTTTTAGAGCAGCTGGCTTTATCAAGGCAAGGAGTTGTGTGCAGTAAACACCGAATGGCTGTGATGAATAGCTATTCAATCAGAGATGGAGAAGTATCACTTCATGGTAAGAAAGAAAAACCTATGTCTGTGCTAGAAACAGCGACAGTAGATTTGTTACCAGATGTTTGAGCTTTGCTATCGTCCATGTTTAGCTTTCAGGGTCATTTAAAGGTCACAACAGGGGCTTCTTGACCAAAAGTGCCCTGTGTAAGACCCCAGCTGGCAGCTCACGCTGGGCCTTGTTTCCCTGGAAGGCAAAACTGATTTCCAATTACAGGTCAGCAAACTTTTTGCTTGAATGGGAATTAAATCAATCAGATGTCAATACTTTTTTTTTTTCCTCCCTTATTAGATTTTAATAATTATTTTGGCTTTGGGCTGAGTAAATCCAATGTTAGGCACACTGGCCTGGTCAGATTTAAGCTGCTTTGGCCAGATGAAATAAAGCAAGGGTGGGAGAACTGAGTTGGAACAAATGGAAACTGTCCCAGTCCTCAGACTTAGTAATCAGCCTGGCTTGACAGGGTTTGGAAGCTAGAGGAATGCTTAGATGAATAAATGCTCTTTTGCATTTACCCATTCCTGAAAGGCTCCTCAGAAGTTTCCTGTCCCAGATGAGGCTGTAGGTGGGCAGATACCGTGGGGTGTCTAATGGGAATGCTGCTCCCCATGCTGGAGAAACAGTTTCACGAGCCAGTCACACAACTTTGTGCTGCTCAGTGCAAGGATGGGGTCCAGGTACAGCCTCACATCCATTTGTAAAAGGGAAGAAAAGGAAGTGGCTTTGGGCTTGGTTCTGCTGTCTCCAGCTTATAGTGGATCCTGCTGCATGGGGGCTTAACTCTTGTTGGGATGCAACTGCAGCCCAGGGGAAGCTTCCTCTCTGAAATGGGTTCTGGGAAAGGATTTTCATGCAGCTGTCCACATTATGCCGCAAACAACTTGCTTAATTTCCTTTACTTTTTTGGGATTAAGGACATAGGGACAGCTATTCTGCAACACAGGCAGCCTTTCCCTTCTCCCTTTGTTGCAGTTCATGGGGGTTTGGAGGGAAGGATGGGTCATGTTTGCAGGCTATGGAGCTGCCAGCCCTCTTGTGACACCTGTACGCAGGAGAGAGGAGTTGTCCTTGGCTTGACATAGGGACACTTGAATGTGGCTGGTCTGTTCCTGCAGAAGTCAGACTCCCTGCTCCCCAGTCTGTAATGGAAAAATCTCCCTTTTTGGTCTATTTTTAGCCTTCTCCTCTGTAGAATTTATTTTATTTATTTTATTTTATTTTATTCTATTCTATTCTATTTTATTTTTAAATTTTATTTTATTTGAAGTTTAGTCCTCAGAAAGATGGGAAAGAACAGTTGAATGAGGACTGACTAGAAAGAAGGAATGGACGGAAACAAAAGCTCAAATGCTGTTTAGCTGTAACGCTTTCTCCTTTGTGCTGTGGGGTGTCCCTGAGATTAAAAACTGAGCAGACAGTTGTAGCTGAGGAAAACTCTGGAGATCTGGCATCTTCAGAAGCCTTCCAGATCTAGGACCATGAGGAACAAAGAAATAAAGTTGACCTTGTAGATGCATCAAACCTATGAAGGATTCTGGGAGATTTCCGGGTGAAAACTGTCATAGGTCTAATGCAAGGCAGGGAAAAGGGCTCATGTTTGCTCCAGGCTAATGGTGTAGATCTGAGCAGGTTAATTATTTTCTGCTGACCTCATCAATCTCAGGTCAAACCTGTGTTCTCAACTAGTCGAGGGCAAGGCCTCCTTGGCAGAGACAAGGGATTGTAGCAGCCTCTGCAATGAGACTTGAGGATGGCATGCAGCCATGTAGATTGTTTGCACATCTGTCCCCCTGTAAATTCTATATGTTTATTTTTATTGATGCTTTTACAGTTTGACAAATATTTTTCTATGAAGAGAAACATAATTAACTTAAGTCATTTATATTAATCAGAAGGGGTAAAAATAATGCAAAATGGGTAATTTTGCACTGAACAAGTCGTGTAACCTAATGAATATAGATGATGCTGATTTATGTGTTTACGGAAAAGTAACACTGGGATGTGGGGCGGGTGGAGGAAGAAAACAGGCCAGGAAAATGGACTGTTAAATGATGTTCTATGTTTTCTGTGGAGTCCTGCTCAAGAAGTGTTTCAAATGTAAATGCAACTTTTCAGTATGCTTACTGGGACTAAATTACTCAGAACAACAAAGCAAGACATTATTATATTAACTGTTTCTAAATGATGGGTTGACCCTCAGTCCCACAAATGAGCTGCACTGATAAGTGTTTTCACTCATTTACTTGACTGGGATTTGTAGGGCAAGGCCATGTTTCTACCAGGGAGATAGTGCATTTTGCAAGAAAGCAAATGCTGTCATCAAATTCACTACCTCCGCTCTAGGACTTGCATCGGATCCTAGTGGGAAAAAACACAGGGTTGAAATGTCGACCTCGTGGAATTAGTGACAAAATTCCGATGGGATTCAAAGGTGCCAGACTCACCTGTAACACACCAGGTAGCTGTGCAATCAGTTGCTGCAGACATGGAGAGGAATTCTCCCTAATCCCATTTGATGCCCTAAAATGAGTGTATAGAAGGCTTTGTGGATGTGTATGTACTCAAAAGCATCTTGGTCTTTTAAGGAACTGCTAAAGCCAGTAGGAACAAATGATTTACCTTCAAAGACACATCTAGCTTAGTATCTCAGACCTGGCACAGGCACTTGAAGCCTCAGGGAAAAGCTAAATAAGTCCTAACGTACCCCAGCAGTTGCACAATAGACTCTCTCATGTCTCTTCTTTCCTAAATGAAACAGGGGAAAATCCAGGCACAAGGCTCTTCTTAGCTTCACATCTCCAAGAAGAGTCATTACCTCAAATATTCAATGTCCTTTTATCAGAACCTGTCACAGCTCTGAACATGGCAGTCTCGGATTCACAGCTTTGTTTGCTCAGGTTGCCTAACACGACTAGATTTTGGAGTCACATTTTATTAATCTTTTAAACAATCAATAATTAAAAGCAATAAAGTTTGTTGGAAAGCTCCTTTTATCTCAGAGGACTTCAGAGAGGTTTGCAGACTGCGTGCAGGGAACACAGAGCCACCTCTGTGCCGGCACAGGCCGGCAGTTTAACAGTGCACAGCTTAACGTGTGCTGGAAAGTAAATGAGAAATATCACTTGCTACTTCATCGTCAGAAGAAAGATGTAGAGAGATGAAATATAATGATTCTCTAATGTTTCTTTAGGCATTTTTCCAAGACTGCAAAACCCTGATAGTGCTATAGCGACGATGGGACTTGGGTGCTACTGAAAGTAAATTCAGCTTTAGCAAAGCCATTCCATTTGTAGCTTTTAATGCTTGTTGCCTGCCCTCACCAGTGTGGGGATACAACAGGTACGGGTGTGTTTCCTCAATGCCTTCAGCAGGAGGCCGCCAGCAGCACTGAGGTGGGGACCTCCAAAGCTTTGATCTGAAAACAGAGCAAACATTTCTACCTGTAACGGTTATTATGCACAGGCACCAGGTACTATGGGAAAGGCCAAACAGAAATGAATCAGGAAAGCCCTAATGTCTCTGTGATGTGGAAGGCTGGACTAGGTGATCAGGTTGTCTTTTTTTTCTGGCTCTGCTGTTTGCAAAATGCTTCACCACTCAGGCTCACAGTCCTTTTGGATTCCCAGTTGTTTTGCTCCCAAAAGGAGGGATTCATGCCATTAGCTAATTTTCAGTACCATTTGCTTTAATGTTGCAGTTCAGGCTTTTCTGCAAATACATACTAAGGACTGTTCATTTTTATTTCAGTCTCAAAAGTGCTAAATAATTTACTCAGAGAGTTTTAATGAAGAATAAAAGAAAAAAAGTACTATTCACAGGTGGAGAACAGGCCTGGAAATCTTAGTTGGAAAGCTTCTCAATATTATAAAAGATTGAAAGACCTGATGGCTTGCAGGGATCTGAGCCACCAGGACATCTTTCACTGTCCTAAGCCTAGTGTTGGTACTGATTAAATTTCACAGGGAGCTGTAAGAGGCACCCCCCTCTGTCTGCTAAAATCTCTGGCATCCTTTGTGTTAAATGTGGGGGACACCTTGAAAGAAAGAGCAAAACTAGCATACAGTGGGGCGTAAACACCGGCAACTTGGACTATTAAATTACCACATGAGCCACACTCAGTGTAAGCCTCTTTCTGCATCTCTGCAGGGTACCTTTATTGAGGTTTTATTCTGGTGCAAGCAGATCACTTCAGATTGCACCTGTGAAAACCTTCTGAATCAAGGCAAAACCTGAACTACTGCTTTGGTTGCAAGTCATGCCACATCAGGCATATTGTTGTTGTTATTATTATTACTAAATCTGTTCACCACAGACAACAACCAGCGGTTTGGAGTGTGCAGTTATCCATGGGAATCTTGGTACCACCAGACCCTCGGAACAGAAACGGACAAAAGCTGCTCAAGAACAAATTCAGTGCTTTGTGGTTTATGCACATTTTCCGAAGTCCCAGAGAACTGCCATTCTTTGCTTCACTGTTTACCATCTTCAGACAAAGAATACAAGAGCCCATGAAAATAGTCCCTATTGAATGTTGTCAGAATAGTGATCGTTTTTTCCACAATGTTTAGCTCCGCGGTGGTCTCTTTCTGCCTTTCAGTAAACACGTAAGTGGCGTTGCGCTGTAGATAAGTGGTGTCGTCTGGGAGTAGGCTCTAATCATGTCAGCTCCGCAGCAGCCTCCCACGCACAGCTGGGGTGGCACAGCTTGAAGCGTGCTCTGCTTTTTTACACAGAAGTGGGGGTAAGACTGACTGGTGGGAGTTAAAAAACCCCAAATTTTGGTTTGTTTTTCAGAATAAGTTTTGATTAGATAATTACTCCTGTAGAGGCCCAGCTGCATTGCCTTAATTCAGTTTCATCTCTCTTTAAACACTGCCACCTATTTCTGTTCCTCCTTCCCCCTCATCCTATGATCCTGGTTGTGGCTTTACCTGTTCTGTCCTTGAGTTTCTCTACAGCTGAGAAAAACGCCCTGGTACGTGCTACTCAGCATCAGGATGGCCTCCTCCCTCTCAGCCACTTCCATCTCTCCTTCGAACCCACCTTCCCTCCTGCTCGGCTTTTGTCTCTCTGTTGAGCATCTTGTTATCCTGAGGGTCAAGGATGCTGGATAAAACCAAAGGGTTTAGGCTTTCAGTTTCCCATACAGAAATTTTCAAAGGACTTTTGTGGAGCCTTCCAAAGGATACAAATTGCAAAGCAAAACACGGCTTCTCCTTTTGAACACCGGAGATTAAGGGTATGGGCACACAAACGCCTCACATCTTGCCGCACGTCAGCGGCTCCACAGCAGCTGCTGGTGTGTATCCTCTTTTCCCTTTGTGCGCGCGAAAGAGCGTGCCCCTCTTACCGTGGGGAATAAGCTGCCTCTCATTTACCACGGGTTAAGAGCATGCACAAACATGGGCAATCATACAATGTGGCTGGTGTGCTCTCCACCTCATCGCGTGATACCTCGTTCATCATGAATGTGACTCCCTGTCACGCCACTGACAACCGCATGAAGCCTTGAACCCTTCTGTTCCTTCTTCTCTCATGTCTGCACGTCACTGACTCCTTCTGGTGTTTTCTGTCCTCCACATTTTGTAGTTTGGCAGCCAGGGAAACCGCTAACGTTATTTCTCACCTGAAGAGAAGAGCTAAGAGTCGTAACCAGAGTACAGCAGAGCCTTTGATTGCCAAAGCGCTTTGCCTGCACCCACACTGCAGATGGCAGAAAGTTGGTAGGTGACAGTCTTTGTTTCCCAACCTGAGGAAAAACTGCCTGCCCATGCTGAAAGGAACGTATCACCCATTGCTTGCGGGTGAAGTGCCATGCCAAGGGCCATGCTGTGCACAGGAGAAATAGTCTTATTTCTGTAGACACGCTGCTTCACACTGTAACCAGACTAAGCAGTCAGACATGATCCCATACAACACAAAAAACCCGCGACTGCTGGGAAAACTTAAGGGCTGCAGGAAATCTTTTTGTCGTCTTTCTTTTGCATGTTTTGCCCATCACTGAACAGACTTGAGAAATAAGGCCTATTCCTGAAGATCTGTGATCATGAACACTGCTGGCCATGTGTCTGTCTTGCTAGATGTACAATATCTCAGCCAATTTCTATTTAGAAAAAGGTGGCTAAATATTATTCAAAAAGTTTACCCTGAGGAAATGATACCACTTACACTGGGCTCACATGCCTTTTAAAATAGGTGCAAACAATTTCACCATCATTATTTTAGCTGATTTTTATCTTCCTAAGACTTTACGCTTACAGTCACTTTTCTGCAGTAGATCTCATATTATTGTGCAAATATGAGCAAATGATACCATCATTTATGTTTTACAGATAAAGACTGTGGCACAAAAGAGGAAAATGGTAAACCCAAGGTTAAGTCTAGACTGGAGCTCAGTTCTTTTGTTATATATCTTTGCTCCCCTAAAAAGCACCCTTATTTTTTCTCTCTGCTTCCTCTCTGAATTTTCACTTCCTATCTTATATACTTGTACACTGTTCTGGAGCACTATTAAACAGCTAACGCATTCCTTCCCTGAGGGGTATCAGTCAGGTGGTTGAATTGTCCCGGTGTTTCAAAGTCTATAGAGCATTTTGAGGCTTTTCCTGGAAAAGAAGTGTTCCTGAAGTTATTTCTGGAGATAAGAGCATGCCCACATGACCTTGACTTTGAAGGCACTTCTGAGCCCAAATGTTACTATAGTTGTAATGCACTAGAATAAAAAAGCAGTTGAATCTTTGGTCAGGAACTCCAAAACTTTGGTGTTTGGCTCCAGTATCTGCATTTGGAGTCTCTTTCTATCAGGTTTCAATGCTGAGGATCCTGCCGGTACCCAGTTGTCCACGGAGTATGCGCCAGTACCCCTTCTTTTTTGGGGGCTGTTGTTTAATACCCAGAAAAGCTAAAAACCACAATGAATATTTCCAGATAGTTACTTTTCCACGGAAATAATTGCTGTAGCTGGCACAGTGGTCCTTAGCAGTGCTAGAAGGCTCTGTGTGGTTTGGACAAACAAGAGCCATCAGTGTCACTCAAAAGATCATGTGCAAGGATCTGCAACAACACTAGGGAAAAGGCTGGAGAAGTTTTTTGCCTTTTGTTTTTAATAGGAAACTGACTGCTAAAATGGTCTCTCTGTGATCAAATGGATGACACACATTTTTTGTTGCTTTTTGTTGTAAGGGTCTCATAACTACTGTGAACCGAGCACAATTTCTGAGGTTATCAGATGTGCTTATTCATTTGTTCCTCATGTGCTGTTTTAAAACAATACCTGCACCTAGTGCTTCACCTAAAAAGTGAGTTTTAACACTGCCCACTGACAGAACAGGAGCAACAAAATTCTTATCGTCCCTCTCAGATGCCCTTGAGCAGCTGTAAAATGGAGGTGGGTTGGTAACAGGTGAGGGGCTTTTGCCATCAAAGAAGATAGGCTCATCCAGGACTGAATGGGCAACGCATTCATATTCCCATACTATCACTCAGATATTCTCAGACAATTAAGCAGGGGAAATGAATTTAAAATTGAATACTCTGGTACGGCTTCTGGAAATTACTTTTATTAATCAACATTGATTTTTAAAACATTTTTTTACATAATAGTGTCATAATTTTTCCTGTTAAACAGAGTAGCAGGGAACCTGGCAAAGGCTTGGGAACTAATGAATCTGATTTTGTATTCCACGTGCTGTGGCCCTGAAGCCAGGCTGTGACAGATTTCTTTATTGAACCTTCAGGCAGGCTCTTTGTGAGAGTCATTTTGTAAATGAGGGTTTGTAAGCCGTGACCATGGAAAAGGATCATTGTCCATATCAGTGGATGGTTCAAGGGCCTGATTAATAGTAGCGAGCAAAGGCTTTCACCTTGAAGGTCACCCATTCAGATTTAGCCTGGTCTGGCCATGACAGCAACTTCTTTGCTTCCCAGAACTGTAAGGGACAAGAATGATGGACAGAAACTCAGGCAGCAAATTGCACCACAAAAGTATACACTGGGGGTGAGAGGGAGGATACTTGCATCTCTAGGGACATCTAATATATGGGCTTAATTTGTCTGCTAATCTCCCCAGAGACCAATTGTGTTAGAAGGCTTTGCAACGCCTGTAGGAGAAGCCTCTCTCTCAGCATGGTCTCTTTAGGGAGCCTAAATGGACTAATTAGCTTAACTGGGTCATGTAAGTACTGTCCCAAACACGAGTCCTGGTGACAGGCTTGCTGGGAAGGCTGAGAAGCAGTTGGGTGTCACTGAGAAGTGCTTCTGCCGTGCTGCATGTGTTGTGGCATGTGAAGTTATGTGTGTAGAGAGTCCCTGAGCTTTTATCACTTCCCTGGCATTGGCGTTTCCTATTTCCGTCCATTGTTGTGTCTCTTTCTGGCTTTGGATTCCCCTGTAAGATTTCTGGGACAGAACTTGTTTCCTGCAATCAGACAGTGCCTGCATCACTGGAGAGAGCTGAACCTCTTACTGCCTCCGATTGCTATTAAAAAAGCAGTATGTTACGTGGTGGATATGGAGTCGGTAATTTCACTGGTGCTGCTTGTGCTGACTCTATTTGTTGAAAGATTTGGGGGACTACATTATGAATGCCAAGAAGATGTGACTGGAATAGACATGTGCAAACTCTGGTTTCTTATGAACATGCAAAACCCGTGATGATTTGTTCATGAAATGAGAGATTGACCCTGAGGAAATAAAAAGATTCCTTGCCATCTTTAAACTGATTTATACATACCTGCTGGAGTGATTGGCCAGTCAAGAATCCATTGAAGATTAAGAGGAAAAACTAGATACTGGGATTCTCTCTTGGATCAGTGATGCGGCTAGTTGTCAGATGAGGGGGGAAGACCAAATAAAGAGCACACAACAAAGTGGATCTGTAGGAACGGGGAGGAAAGTCAGTAAGGCAATTTATTGCTGATTAAGTATCAGCTAATCATTCCATTAATCAGAAAATCAAAACCAGACTGCTGGGTGATTGGGTCAATTCACTAATTCTCATTACCAGCAAGAGAAAGAAGGCAGGGGAGTGAGGGTGGCAGGTGTGCCTTCCTCATACTGCTTTCCAAGTAACTTGGGAAAAGAAGGTGCCAACAGAATATGAATGTGAAATAAAGTGTGAAGGATGGTGTTGTTTTGACTCCTAGGACAATGGGGATGAGGGTTTCTGCATAGAACTGAACGAAATAGTTAGTAAACCCATCTCCCTACCATGGACCAGGCTTGCAGTTAACCTTAGACACTACTGGAGCCGTGCCTGGAGATGAGCTTACCTTGGTCACGTATGTCTTCACCCTCTGAGTGACTCGATGTCAGGAGAAAAACAGTGTGAGCATTGTTATGTTAGTAACAGTGGAATAAATCCTTTATTTGTGAGGGTCATGGCTCTTGAATTAGTGTTGGAGGCCCTGGCATTAGACACTAGGGTTGCCCTTCCAGAGAGGTCAATGCATCTATGCAGGCAAAATGGAATTTTACTTTGTTTACAAAAATTATTATTTCTCACTAAAATATTTCCTTATGCTTCCCAAACACTTTTTACTGCATACCTCTAAAGTGCTTTATGAACTTCATGAATTTAGATTCAGAACGTGCTCTACTCTTCTTAGCATCTCCTCATGTTTGCCCTTGCCCCACTTTTTTATGTCATTATGGAAGTGCATGAGTTGCAAAATGTGAATTTAACAGTGCATTACTCACAACTGGAGCGAACTGCAAATTGCTAATTATTCACTAGAAAAGTTCATGGATAACTGTGAGTAACACATACATCTGAGAGTTTTCCACTCTGCCTCTGGACAATTCATAAGTACAGAAATGGCAACATTCATTGTATGATTTATTTGTTGTGAAGTGTTTACTTGGCTCTGCTCCCGTGTCTATAACACCAAGCCAACAACAGTAGGACCCAAACAGACTTTCTTGTGAGATATCCAGAGCTTCCTTTTCCAAATCTGGCCAGAAAGTACAAGAAGAACAGCTTTTCTTATATCATTTTAGTATTTCCACTCTCTGTTTGATCCCAGAAGCACAGAAGCAGCAGAAAACCAAAAGTGAATGAACAGAGAAGAGATTCCTTAAAAAAGATCTTTCTCAAACAGGAGTTACTGGTACCCAGTAATTCCTTCATCAAATCCAGTCTGTGCCTGTGTGCTGTCTTACAGGAAATCCCACTGAACAGTTGTAACATTCCCTTTGGGATCCTGTGAATTTTAAAGCCTCCAGTGAAACCTCAGGTGAACACCTAGGGGTGAAGTGGAATCAGTACTGATGTTCTTCCTGAGCCATTTCTCCCGTATGGCTGGAGATAAGTAAAATGTATGCTGTCAGGATCCTGCAGCAGCCCTGCAGGAAACCTTTATTTAAAGACATCTGTGGACACCCAGCACTGTGCTGTCAAAAGTGAACCTGACCCTGTGTAGCCTAGCTGTCAGCTAGGTGTATAGACCTTCTCTTTCCTCTTCAGTTACTGAATACAGTGCGAGGACTGCCAGCTCGAGCTCTCTGGGGTAGCTTTCGGTGGGGTTGTCTCTATAGAGTTTTAAAAAAGAAATTGTCCCCCGAATCCTGATTTTGGTTTACAGTCACAAATCTTAAAACTTCTGGGGATATTGGATATTTTGGCTATGGTTATTGAGCAGTTTGTATACCCCAGTGGTCATATTGTCACATGTCACAGCAACCACGGCAGCTAGAGACTAGAAAACCAAAAAAAAAAGATTCTCCTGCCATCTCTGGACTCCAGGACCTGGAGTGTTAAGTAAAACAATGGTTTTATGAGAACTGTTTGGACTGGTTTTGGCTGGGGTAGAGTTAATTTTCTTCATAGTAGCTAGTATAGGGCTATGTTTTGGATTTGTGCTGAAAAAAGTGTTGATAATACAGGGATGTTTTTGTTACTGCTGAGCAGTGCTTACACAGAGCCAAGGCCTTTCCTGCTCCTCACCCCACCCCACCAGCGAGGAGGCTGGGGGGGGGCACAAGGAGTTGGGAGGGGACACAGCCGGGACAGCTGACCCCAACTGACCCAAGGGGTATTCCAGACCATGTGACATCATGCTCAGCATAGAAAGCTGGGGGAAGCAGAAGGAAAAGGAGGATGTTGGGAGTGATGGCGTTTGCCTTCCCAAGGAACCGCTACACGTGAAGGAGCCCGGCTTTCCTGGAGGTGGCTGAACACCAGCCTGCCCCTGGGAAATGGTGAATTAATTCCTTGTTTTGCTTTGCTTGTGTTCACAGCTTTTGCTTTACCTATTAAACTGTCTTTATCTGAACGCATGAGTTTTCTCACTTTTACTCTTCCGATTCTCTCCCCCATCCCACCGGGGAGGAGTGGGCGAGCGGCTGTGTGGGGCTTGGTTGCCGGCTGGGGTTAAACCACAACATGGGCAAAACTCACTCCTGTTCTTTCTCTGGAGACTGGCCTCATATAGCATTTTCTTCTCTGTTTCCAGTGCATGCTTGTCAAAACATTTCACTCTTCCTTTTCAGCCTATGTGGTGACTGTAGATGATCCCAGCTCCTCCCTGGCCTCCTGCCTTTTTTTGACTTGGAAAGTATTATGCTTTTAGGTAACAGATGCTCGGCTGCCTAAAGATGCCGCCTATAATGGGGAAATAATCTCCTGAAATGGAAAGGGAACATTAGCCTGGGCTTTGACATGTCAGATGTGAGAGGAGAGTGGAAGTGTTCTGGCAGCGGCCTCAGGCAGAGCCAGGTTGGCAGGGTTGCCCTGGCAATCAACTTGTTTACCACATCAAGGTACCCATAATGAAACAGCAGAAGATGTAATTCAGAGAGCATTGAAAGTAAAATATACAGATCAGTGTGTATTATGTTGCAAGACAAGCGAGCAAAGAGAGCAAACTGACTCAGTAGTTTATGAATAAATGGAAAGACTGAACCTCATTTTTGTTTGAATAAAATAAACAACAGATTTTTCAGCAACTTCAGTGTCAAGAGGCGATACTGATCAAAATACAGATATTGTTGTGGCACAAGTACAAACCAAGAGAGGTATTCAGATGTGCAAACTAAACTCGTACTAAATTCACATTAAGAATTACCCAATGTTAGTTAATGATAGCTTTTCTTTTCCTCCCACTTTCGTTGAAAGAAATGGTCAGGCAACCAGAAAGTAGTGTTAATTTGGGCCTTGGTTTGAGCGGAGTGAAATAACCCGTAAAAGCTGTGATGGCTTATTGCATATGACAGTGTTTGCCCATGGAATATAGATCACCTTGTGGGAGGATCCAATTTTAAGAGTAAGAAGATTGGAGCTATGGGATAGTAACAGATGGATGCTAAAAATTTTGTTAATACTTGCGCTGTTATTAATATAAGCACAACCCTGTGCTATGCAAGCTCCTATACAGATTTAACTGGTTACAAAGGGTAGCAGGATCAGCCGCTTAGTTCATTTTGGAAGAAAGGCAATAGATTCGATTAAGGAAAGGGGCAGCTCTAGGCATCAGTTGGTATGAGACCTCTGCCGTAAGTGCTAACCTGCGTAACCAGGCTTTGAAGGTCAGGCCACATCTTATTGGAAAAATCTTTCCCCTTGGATTCACAAAAAGTTCCCGCACTTCACCTGTGACTTCAGATTCAGCAGGTGCAAATGAGCAAAACATGAGTATAACACAGGCAAGCGTGGGAGCCCTTGAGCAGGGAAACGCGGGCAAAGACCCTCACCTTTCCCACAGGCCCGGGGACCCTGGGTGTCTCTGCAGGCTCTCTGCCTCCCCGTGCAAGTGACCTCCACGCAGCTTATTGACTGGGCATTTGCACACATTGCTGCTTTGTTTTGCTGTGGAAAACTTCAGAAACAGAGAAAGGAGCATGCATGAGAGAAACTGAAAGCTGACAGTCAGGGTCTGCTCTGGCACTCTCTTCATAAGGGAAGGTCTGGAGGGGTTAATAATACATACAGCTAAATAATTCTAAAACATGCACCAAAGTATAATGTTATAACCGAGTAAATTATACTCTTCAAAAGATCCCTGCTTACATATTTAGCCAGTGCTGGCTATGCATCTTCTCATGCCGTACCGTGTATATTTGAGCGACTGGAACAATTCCTGAGGTTAATTACTAGACTAACCAAAGGCCTTGACTCATTGGAGACCACTGCACTTATTTCTCAAATTTATCATGCGAACACAATTATGCTGGTCATGACACATGGCTTGACTAATTATTGCACAGGCGTATTGGACTAAAAACCCCTGCCTTGGCACGCGTCTCTCAGCCACGGGGAAACTCTCACGCACCATAAGATGAGAGCTGATGCGGAAGGGAAAGTAATGCCCACCCACTGGTTATTCCCCCTGCTGCCTTGCTTTTAAATTACATTGCATAACTGGAAACTGCAGAAATAGATGACATTATCTGCCTTGGAAGCTCGGGATATATTTGCGGATAGTTCTCGCTAAGCGGATTTCTGATTGTAGGATACAAAGCAGTCTAGTTGGCTATGACAAGTGGGTCAATAAGCAAGACGAACACACATCATTGAGGTCCTAGAGATGGTGTCTGAACCACCCGCCAGTGAACTTCCACCATAGTTTTCAGTGGGAACAAGAGCTGTGAATAGCTGGAGAAGTATGGCTCCAAGCCATCTGAGAAACCCGATGCAACCTGCCAATCTCACGTCTGCTTATCAGCCTTTGCGAAGACTGGCAGATACGCAGTTGGTGTAACTGCATGTCAGTGAGCCACTGCCACATGCATCAAAAGTTCCTCTCACCAGCTCGCCTCCTTTGCAAGCCTGTGTCGGTGCTTCATCTCCTCGCCTTTCACTGCATGTGGCTGCACCCCACACAATTGTCCTTTTTCAGAAAATTTCTCCAGGAGGAACTTTCTTTTGCTAAAGTGAATATCTTTTTAAGTATGCATTCTGACAGACATGCACAAAATCACAAGCTTGTAAACAGATATGAAGGCAGGGCAATGAATCTGTCATTTCAAAGGTCAGTTAACTTATAATCTGAAAGTCTTTTCCACTTCTGAGGTAATAATAATTATATCCTTTAAAAATGTGATTATGTTCCTGATTCAACACTAACTTAGGTGCGCAGTTACGGACATCTCTACTTAATAAAGCCCTTAAATATATGATTAAATCCTACTAAAGCCCACTCTTAAGAGTTTAGCTGAAGTGGCACTTAATTCATTACTGCTTTAATAGACCCTTTGCAAATTCTATCTACATATGAAATAATGAAGCAGGACGTACCATCCATAACACCAGAATGATGACATTTATTAACAGAGGTAGCCCTGAGCACTATGTACTTTTAGAACAGTTTTTCCTTTTTGGTTCATCTGGGCTGTGTCTCGGCTGCTCTGTAAGAGGTAGTGGCTGCAGTGCCTTTGAAAAATTTCTGAGACTTCTATACCATTTCAGCCGTGAAGAAGGGGGTGGCAGTAGGGGTACAGTGCATCCCATTTGGGCATCCCATCGGGTGCTGTACAGGCTGCTGGCCGCAATTGTGGCACTTGAGTGCTGGCCACGGGGACACCTAAACCACAAGCAGGGACATGGTGCAGGTCTCACCAACCTCCCCTGCTTCTCCCTGGTTACTGGTGGATTCCCATCCTGCCCTCCACCTACCACTGCTAGCATTTCTGATCTTCCTGTGCTTGGGCTTTGCTTTTGGTCAGGTAAGTCATTGAACTGGACAGCCCAGGTGTCAGACAGATGCCAGGTTTATCTATTTTCAAGCGGGAAAATGGGGAACCCGATCACAGAGCTAATGTGGGAAGGCTTGAGCTAAGAGGACTGAGAACTGCTGATTTAGAGTAGTACATTTCTTAAAGAAAAGAAAAGAAAACAAAACAAAAGAAACCACCTTTGAACCCTGGAGAGGTTTTATGGAGATCCTTTTAGAGTTTGAACATGTGGGTGTTTCATGTAGCAAGATTTGGCAGAAAAGCCAGCCCTGCTTTATTTACTGTCTCTTTATCTTCTGGAAGACCTGGTGCACTTTAGCAATCAAAAAGACAGTGTAGTTTTGACAATTGTTTAAAAAAAAGAAGAAAAGGGAATGCAAAAAAGTAAAGCATTTGTTTGCTCTATTATAGGTTTGTTTTTGTGATCACATAAGCGCTCGGCTAAACTTCCACTGGTCCCACATATCACCCCCCCCCCCCCCCCCCTTTTTTGTGAACTGATGTGAATGAAAGGTTCAGTCATTTGCTGGAGTGAAAAGTGTTTTTTCTCTTATGTAGGAGCAAAATTGCAGGAGTTGGTGTGAGCCAAAGAGAAAGTAAGATAAATGAACCTCTTGCACCATACCAATAAGAAGTCAATACAGTCTTTGAGAACAGGTTATCTAGATGCATATAGCTTATGATATAGGCACCAGTGGTGCTATAGAGTCAAAGAACTTAAAATGAGGCAGATGATATACAGTAATTAAAAGAGGTGTTTCCCATGGAGGACTACAGAGACAATGGTCTGCAGCAGAAGGTGGCAGGAGAGCTTGACATGTATCTCTACACCTCCATAAGTGCATCCCAGTGACAGCCGATACTACTTGCACTTGCGTTGAGCCGCCTGCTCCTCTCCCTGGACCAGGTCTGGTAGCCAGCGCGGGACTCATGCAGGGAGAGAGGATGCTGTTAGTGAGCCTCCCTTCATCATCTAGTGGTCCCTGGTTTGGAGAGTTCCATTTTGCTGGAGATTGTCATTGCTGGACCCGGTCTGATGCAGGAATAACTCACATTCAAAACACCCAGCTGTCCTTGCATGTCACTGATGAGAGCTGGGATCACCAGTCTCTTCAATAAACTCCTGCATGTCTTCAATGGCTATTGATCACCACTGGCCCAGGGAGCTGCACTTGCTTCCCAAACTTGGTAGAGGTTTTCTGGCTCTAACTCCCATAAATTATTCTCCCTGAGCCTGAGTTATTCCCCCAAATCCTTTGAAGACTTAGGGATGCTAGGGCTGAAATACCCTAATGATTCAGGATGGCTGTAATTTACAATCCTAATTATGTCCCTTTGTGCATTACGATTGATTCTTTAATTGTGGGATATCCTGCTACGCTTTTCAACAGGATTTCTGTCTCATTCAGTAAGCATGATTAGTCCTGCTCTGAGGAGTCCCCTTGGCTATATTTCCAGTCCTCAGGTGGCTTCTGAGTTTGTGAGTCTAGGTACAAACCTTGTGCCCAGAATGCAGGTTCAGGAGAGACTTGGATGTGTATCAACCCCTTCTTATGCCCTGATTTCCTCAGTAAAGAAACCCTGGCACACAACAAAGAAGGAATTGTATTCTCAAAAAAAGTGCCTAGTCTGGATAATCGGGGGAACAGGATTTTTTTTGCCTTTACAAGTAAGGCAGGACACAGCTTACACGACCTCCATCTTTCCCTGTTGCGGATGTTGAGAGGAAATGCTCACAGCAAATGCAGTAGGGACCTGGAGAAGATGGTGGACAAAGTCGTGATGGTTGAATCAGTGCAATGCTGCCTGGAAAAATGGATTTTATCTGTGCTGCAGCTGCAGGGCTCGTGTGTGATGCTGGGCAGAAAGACACTGACTCTGTATTTTCCATATCCTGTCTGTGCACAATGCGAGCTGTGGAGTCTGACTTGTAAAACAGAGGAGAGAAATCAGCAACCGGACTCAAAGCAATTAAAGTGCCACAAAACCTCACATCCCCTACCAAATCAGGACTTTCAAATGAAACACCCAGCACTGCTGGACATTTCAGATGTAATATCTCACTGTCTCAGTTCCCCATCTCCATGGGTAGAAACAATAACGTCATTTCTCAAGATTTGCTCTGTATATCAATTAATTAGTTTTTGCAAACCACTCAAACACTGCAGTGATGAATGCTTTAAAGAACTTATGATTAATGTTGTCTTCAGATTATGTCTTCACAGTGTGCATAAATAAGGCCTGGTGCTGTACACAGAAAAATGAAGATAAAATGAAATACCGAACAGCTTCCATCCACTGTGCACTCCAGGTGGTGAAGGTGCTCAGAGGTGGAGTATGTGGGCATGCAATTAAAGACTGTGACACAAGTTTTGGCCACACAGGACTGAAGCAAGCTTGCACACACCTCGTTTTATTGTTATCTTTGAGTTTGCAACCTTTCAACCTTTTAGTTCATTTAATGTGAGGGTTTTTTATATGTACTTCATTTACCAAGACATAGACACAACTCAAAGAGCTGATTTATTTGTGTCTGGGTACACAAAGGACATTTAAAAAAAGAAGAAAACCACCTTCTTACATAAATAACAAATCCTGGAAATTACATGGCTGGTAGTGACATGCTGGTGCAGCCTTGCTATGAATACTATGGGGGACATGGCCGCCACTGAGGAGTACCAATATAACATTCTTTCCTGGGTCATGTTGCGTAGCATCTCTCTCCAGACTCCTTCTGCCTCCAGCCCCAGATATCCATGGGTTTATCTCAGTATCCTGTATTCCTGGGCAAGGAGCCACCACTGAGCCATCTGCTGACTTACTGAGGAAGGGCTGACAATCCAGGTCTCCCCTCCATCTTGTCCGCCTCAGAATTTGGCAGCAAAAATGGTACCCTGACTTTTCCCCCACTGTTGGCAGTTCGGCTTCAATTTAGTGTGGACATGAGTCCCAGGGTTGCCAGCAGCATTAAAACACTGGACCACACTTTCTGGCTCGTCTCGAGCGTTTCAGGAAGCCTACGGTGAGCGCTTCCCAGCTGGGAAAGGCATGGTCACCCTGGAGCTGGTGCCAGCCCTGCCTCGCCACCGTTTTAGCACAGCGGGGACCGCAGACAGGGACCGAGATGGTGCTGCTGGAGGAAAGTCCCAGGGAAGTAACTCAGAGTAGCTCAGGCTTCTCTGAAGCATGGTCCAGGCTAGTGACGAATTAGCAAACGTGAGCCAGTGAACTTCTAACCCTGAGGTTTAACATTCATCCCCAAGGCTAAATGAGACTAGGATGCAATCCAGCTGAAGCTTAGGTGTCTTCTGTCCTGGCTTCCTTCACTCAGGTGCGTGAAAAATGTGGGGTCAAATCAGCCGGTGGTGTCCTCACCTCAGAGAGCCTCAACAGGACAGCAAACGGAGCATCTCGCCTGCCAGGGGCTTCAGGCATTTTTTCTGCACTAATGCTTCTGCTATACCTCCTCTTGGGAGACCAGACCCAGAGTTAGCAACAGTGGATTTCTTCCTCTCTCCCCTTCCCTGCTGTATGCACTGTCTTGCTGCAGAAGATCTGGGTCCCCTTTTGCATAAACTAGTGCTTTGCTATGCAGGGAATCCAACCTACGCTATATTACAGCTAGGCCGATCAGAGCTTGCCAGTTCAGTTTAAAAACAAACAATGCCATGTAATTTTCTGCATGTATGTTTTTCCTGTATATACTTTAGCTTTGCCTTGGCATTTCTATAGCAGCAGGAGACTATTATCTTGTCAACAATGGTCTATTGCATTGACATTATCTCTTAATTACACAATTACTTTGTTATGTACTGTAGTATGAGCAATAAAACATTTGAATTACTTCAAGCAAATATAGTTTTAAAGGTTTAAAAGAAAAAAAAAACAACCACCAACCCTTGATTCAAACTACCTGCTAAGTGTAAGTACTTTTTTGTCCTCTTGATAGATTAATGATGTAATCGTACAATTAGTGCTAGAAAAGGTGTGGGTAAAATAGGAATGCTTGTTGGGATTGGTAAAATGGTGCTTTTTGTCTTCTTGTCCTGAAAGACCTGTCAAGAGAACCGGGCTTCTTTACTCACGTCACTCCTTGTCATATCAGCATGGGACCCCTCAAAAATGAACTGGGTCCAATCCAGCTCACGCTGTGTGGCTAGTCATCCTGGCAATACACTGCATCTGCTAGCTACACCATTAAAAAGGTGCTGGCCTGGGTACCTATGGGGTTACATCCCAGCACCAGGTACAAATCTGTGGTAACTCCACCGATTTTTCGCTTCAGAGAAGCTAACCTGGGGTACCATACTGGCACTGCTGTCACCTGAAAGGATGCTGGAAATGTAGCTCACAGCCAGGTACTCTGGCAACCCACTCCCATACCTAACAGGTTATCACTCACTGGCAGCTGCGTCACGCCCCAGACTCGCTCCCAATGAAGTCAATGATACTTTGTCATTGACCTTGAATGACAGCAAACTGGGGACTTCATAGCCTAGATAAAACTGCTGCATTTGACACGTATTTTATTTTAGAAACAAATCTCCTTAGCCCCTTAAACATCTAACACTGCTGACTTCTAGACTTACTGCTTTTCCTACAACCCTTGCTTTGCCTCCTGACAAAATCAATATCCTAAAAATAAATAAATAAGCATACAGTGAGAGCACCTAAATTGAAAAGCAGCAGTTGGCAGAGCCATGCATCTTTAATCTGGATTTAGTCAGCCAGATAGAGTGAAGCTTGGCAAGACCCCTCAGGCAAAGCATTCAACAAACGTACTGTACTGCACTTAAGAAGTCCATCAGTCCCTTCCCCTTTACACAGGTACAAAAGAGCCAGAAGGCGGGAATGCTTCCAGTCACCTCTCCCACAGCTCCCCTCAGCCTCTCTGCTGGGATAATGGAGGAGATGGTGGTGGCTGTCAGCTAAGGCTTTGTGTGTCAACACAAAGGAGGGGGCAAGCCCCCAGGGTTGGTGGGGAGAAGAGGTGGGATGAAGGTGGAGGAGCAGGCTGCAGGTGCAAGCACTCTCCCAGTTTCACTGCGGTCCTTGCATTGCGTCGGCCCCTCTCTGAGAGGAAATGCATTTGCAAAGGACAGTCCTGTTTCCATAGAGGATGTTTTTTTTTTTGTTTTGGGAGAACCGTACAGGGAGGATTTGGGGATGATGACTTGACCCGGACTGCTTTTCTTGTTTCATCTGTAGCATTCCTAGCGCCGCCAGTCAAGAACTGCACAAATACATAACACACGGATGCTTCCAGCAGCTCAGCTCCTCACCCACTCCCATCGCCAGAGAATTTTAACTGGGACCCTTTTCTGTGAGTAGCTATTTCTAGTAATCAAAAAAAGATATCATAATGTGTCATTGCTGGGAGAAGGAAGAGAGAGGAAAAAATGTAGGTCTCATACATCACTCAGGGAACTAAAACCAGCAGCTCTGAAGTACTATCTGAGTGTGGATATCGCAGTGATGGACAATGAATAAGGCAGTGAGCAGAGCACGTAGGCTTTTACACCAGTCCGCTTCCTTGGGCTTCTCATCACATTTGCAACACACAGTTTAGCTAAGATTCAATGGCTGTTTTGCACTGAAATATTTACCAAAGCAGGAGATAAGTCTAAGCTGCACTGAGATTTCAGCTGAGATCTCAGCGCCCCATGACATATCAGGGATGGGTCTGAGCCTGTTCAGGCTTTGCAAAAGTGTGAATATTTTTAGGGAGGATTTTGAAGGCAGAAAATATTAGCATTTCTGGAGGAAGAAATCTTGTGCATAGGACCAGCAGGGAACGAGTGACAAAGCCAAGAGGGGAATGCTTTTCCTTGCACAGAAATGTTTCCTAGTAGCACTTGGATAACGGGTCAGGAAGCGGATGAGCTTTGTTCTTCCTTTCAACATGTTCATGTCTATGTGGCTGCGAATTGCACGCATTAGCTGCTCTGGTAACCCTGGTCTCAGACTCTGAAAAAGTTTTCATAATAGGATTTTTGTGTTTGCTGCTTTTGGCCTGATGAAGCTCTAATGCCAGAGAAGTTCAAAGGCAGCAGGTGCTGAACCCTGGTTCTTTTTTTTTTTTCCCTGGGGGATGCAAGTATCAGCTGTCAGCTAGAGTTTATGCAAAATAATCCCATCTGAATGACAAGAATAAACACTTTTCAAACATCTGCATGAAGGAGAAAAACAGAAGATGCTGACAATCAGAAAGACAGGGGGAGCAAGGACAGCATAGACACGTAAAAAGTCTGGTTAAACCTGACAAGAAAGGGGCACGCTTTGTGAGCAGTTTTGCCACAGGTGCTGTATGCCATAGACAAATGTATTTGTTTTTCCCTTCTCCGCTTTGGCACTGCTGCTCAGATAGGTCCTGCCCTCCTGTCCCACCTCTGCAGCTCAGTGGAAAGTGATTTGTAAGTGTCTTTTGAGACACCTAATTTTTCAAGCCTCAGATTCAATTTAGTTTCCAAATGTTCTTCATAAGATTTGATATTTTGTGGTTAAAGATGTTTATTCAACTGAAAAGACCAATGCTTTATTTTCTCAAAAAGACCATCTCAGATGAGTTTAGATTGTGAGTATTGAGGGTTTTTTTTATACTTAAAGGAAAAGATTAAATATTTTGACACATTTTAAAGCTGTTTAACTTTTTATTCTAGTTAAGAAATGCAATGAAAATACAGTTTTCTTGAGCAAAATTCCTGATGTATCCTATTATTGCATTTTGCCTATTCTACACGTGCTGTTTTCCAGCAACAAACAGCCCTGTAGGACCATGGGGGAACTTTGGTCTTTTCCTCTTTGCCCTATTCCTCCTGGCTAGAACCTACTCTACAGTATAGCATAAGCATTTTTTTAACTCTCTTTTTCTTCCTTCTTCAGTCTTGCGGCGCACCCACCTCACCCTGCTCCCACTCTTTTGAGTCTTTTTGCTTTGTCTGCATTTCTGCAAATGAATCATTTTTTTGCATCTGTTTTTTTGTGAAAAGGAAAAAACAAAGCAAAACAAATGAGCTCTGTGAAATGTCAAGGAGGCTGTTAAACAACAGTCTTGAAAACGGCACCTTAATTGCATCACTAATGGGAGCTTTTCTCTAATTGAAAAGCAACGAAGCAGATCATTTTTTTGTTGTAGTTTCCATTAAACACTGCCTGAGAAGTGGAGAAATTAAGAGGAACCACAAAACAAATCTTTACAAGGGCTGGGGACCTCGTTGCCAGAGAGAGGGATGTGTCTCCTTGGGAACCTGGCTGCTCACCTTGCTATCGGAAGCGTCGATGCTGCCTACAAAACCCAGTGGGCAGTTTAAACAGCCACGGAGAGGGGGTGGTGGGCAGTCACTAGGTATGCACCAAAGCCATCTGCTCACAGGGTGGTGTAATACCCACTCAGGTGTAGAGAAATGTAAGTCTCAAACTTCTGGGGTTTGCAGAGCCTGTTTTTACAGGAGTTCTATTGCTTGACAACACCTACCTGTGAGTATAAACTTTATTTTTTGATAAGCTTGAATGAAACCTTGGATCATAGACTGAGGCACATAAAAAAGGTACTCCATACTTAGGCTATCTATGGGCTCCCATATTACACTTACTGCCCATGTGAAGCCTGACTCGCACATATACGTGGGCCCTGACATGTCTGTCAAACACTGCAATTACTGACTAGGATGCAGTGGGGTGCCATCACTTTGCAACTCCATTTCAAAAGACATGCACAAGCAATCAACATTTCTCCTGTGAGAGCGGATAAGCATGTGAAAATTGATCTGTACTTGTCCAGTAAGTCCTGCCCTCCCATCTCAAGAAAACCTTGACAGATTCAATCAATTCCGCAACAACCAGCAAGCTGACAATAAAACTAGAGGCTGGTTGGAAACCAGCCCGGAGCCATGGCATCGTACAGCCGGAATTTAATAACGTGGTCCTTCGGGAGAGAAAGTGAGATGGGATTCCCACCCCACTGCTCTGTGTTCCTTTGGGAAAGAAGCATACTTTATGGGGGGCTCTCTTGCGCTACGGGGATGGGAACCAAGGGACCCCTCTGGTCTGGTAGGTTACCACCATTGTGCCAAGCAGCTTTAGCAATCTGGCCTTGGAAAGGAGGTGGGATTTCACCAGTAGCTCTTCTCGTCCCCTTGTAGGAGTGCAAATCACCACATTCAATCCAGGGACAATGGGGATTTAGTGCCAGGGCTTAAGACTTAACTATTATGCTTCTACCTGATCAATTAAAAGAAAAAGCCATACGCTTTTCTTGCTCTTGGATGTGATTTCTTTTTGAAAGTAGATATCACAACAAATTGGTCTGGAGGTTTAGAGCTTATTCACACTAATATTTATGAGTGCTTGTGGTGCGTAAGTGAAACAAATGGTAGCCTAAATGGTACTGGGAGAATATGAAGGATCAATTCAGCAAACAAAACAGGCTCTGATCTTGTTAGCTAAACAAATACACACAAAGCACATTCAGAGAATGATAAATATCTCCAATATCAGCAGCTTCTTTTGTTCCCTGAAGCTCCCCCTAGGAACTGTGTACTCAGACAGAGATCCCACCACACACCTCTTTGGCTATACTGACTACAAGTTGCGTATACAGCACCCTTCCTAGCAGCCTGTCCTGCAGGTGCTGCACAATTAACCCAAATGAGATATAATCGCAAACTGAGTAACTCCCTGTGTGGAGAGCTGGTGTAGATAATGCTCTTTTTTCATGGAGAAGTGCCAAGGGACCTTTAGTGATAATAGATATGTAAGAAAACTTAGAATTTCTGTCTCATTTGAAATACCTCTGTGCCAACAGTGGACGCTGGTCTGTAATGATACGCTGGGGTGATGGTTTGGTATAGACTCTGGTCGTAACACACTATTTACTTTTTCATCTGTACCCCTTCCCATGCCAGTGTGTTTATTTTCCCTAGAAATATTCTGGCCTCTTTCAGCAGAACAGCTAAGCAAAATTTTGCAATAATTAATAAAACAAACTGGGCAAATTAATTTTACTTAAAAAAAAAAAAATCCTGATGGGGATAAAAAGTCTCAGCACTGACAGTCTCCTCAGGGAAATTCTGCACAATTACCTTTTGATATCCCTGGCATTTTCTAGCAGCAGAAATCCTGCAGCATTTCTGAAACAGAAGCTGCTGTGCCAGCTTCCTCAACACAGCCTGGCTCCACGGCAGCTGCCAGATGTGCTGCCAGAGGTCTGCAGCTCCCAAAGTTTTCAGGCACCACCACTGCGCATCGTGTCCTTCTGCTGCACCACAGAAGGGTCACTTGGTATTAGACAGTGACCTGGGCCATGGGACTGGGATCCAGGGGCGGTTTTCAGATAGCTTCCTTGAGCTGAACGTTATGGATGGTGTTTTGGGGCAACCTCTGACATTTCTGGTAGTTCTGCGGTTGCAGCTCTAAGGATCAGAAAAGGGCTGTGCTGGGGACACGAACGCCAGAGCGTGGTGGCATTCAGGGGTCTGCTGCTGGAGGGCACACCTCTGCGGCAGCAGGTTAGCATCCTTCCACAGGTGGCAACGAGGGCATGGTGGCCTCTGGAGGCTGAAGTCTTGGCTCCGACTTTCACAGGCTCTTCAGGCTCCTGCAGCGAATGCAGACAGAGTTTCCCTGTCAGTGAAATGGGGGGGTCTTGGGATCTAATGAGATGTAGTGTTTGGGGGCTTGTGGCTAGTTATGTCCCCTCCTTAATTTTCTGTTTTCCTTTCATTATTAGTTCAATAAAACAGTGCAAAAGAAAAGAATAGCAGAGGCATTTGAAGCAAACGATTTTTTTCTTAATTGTGATGTGAGCAAAATCACCTTTCACTTTAAATGAAAAGTACTTATTTGAGGAACAGAAAATGTCCTGGGGACTGTTTTCTAAAAATGAATTTCTATTCTTTCCTTCAAAAGATGCCTCCAGGAACGTGCTCTATTTCTGTCTGGCTTTACTGAGGATATATACAAATATTTCCCTCCAAAGACTAAAGAGAACTGTGAGTCTTTTTAGGTGACTTTCCATGATCGTCCCTCCTACATCACCTTTTACGTTCTCCCACCTCTGCTGTGCAGGTGACGCTGCCCTCACCACTCGTTACAGTGCCAAAGAAGTATCTCCAGTCTCTTGCTCCTCTCCCTGTGAATGAGCATTGCTTCTTTCTCACCCGTATGGTGGCACTGCCCAGAGCTGCCGTCATCTGTGCACGGGAGGCGCTCCCTGGATGGGGCCTCCTGTTATAGTCCATCAGACTCTCCTTTAATGTTTCTCTGCCCTGATTTCAAGGAAAACAAGCTATGGGTGAGGGGTGAGCGCTGCTTATCAGCCCGAGGTTGTTGCCTCCTTGCTTCCTTAGGCACCCCCAGGTGCTCTCTTGCACCCGCCCATCTCGGCGCGATGGTCAGTTCTCTTCTGTGGGGTCTTTTATCCTCAGCGTTGGCCCCGCTACTGTACACAGAAATAAAAATGATGTTTTTAATGGGCTGCCTGGGATGAAAGCAGTTTGGATCCCATGTAGAAGTGCCTTCAACAGCCTCTCTCAAGCCGATGGGCTCAGCTTACAGAGGTGCTTACAGTGGAAACACTGTTAGAAAGGAACTGGCAAGAACTAAAGCAGAGGAGACAGAAGTCATTAGGAATGAAGAGTTATTTAAGTAGAATAAGAAGGCATGTTAGACAGCTTGGGTAGATTAGCAGGGGGAATGCTGATGAAAAAAATGTATCTACACAAATAGGTTTATGATTAAAAGTTGAATTAGTGAACATAGCTAAGAGGATTAAAAAATAAAAATTAAGCTAAAGAGCTGAGATTGGAATAATGCAGTGGCTTTGAGCAGGTTGTGTTTTATCAGCCTGCAACCTCTGCAGAGAGAAAGTGCAGAAGAGCTGGTTGCGCAGCGAGCCCTGCGGCACAGTGGGGAATAATGGTGCTGGGCATCTCCTGAGGCATCCCCCCATGGGCATGCTCGGTGGTGAGGCTGTGCCTGAAGCACAGGGCAACCTCCTCGTTTCGAGGATGGCCCTCCAGGTTTTGGAGGTGGAATTCCCTCTTCATAGGGCTTGTTAATATCCTTCTTCTGGAAGCTGCATCTCTGTGAGTGTTATTTCAGTAGACACTAGGGACTGTATTTTCAAATATGAGTGTTTCCAGTTATTGCCATCCTTTCTTCCAGATAGATATTTGGGCACTTACGGTGCTTGAGCATGTAATGATGGCAGCCTCCGCCTAGTAGCAAGCAAGAGGTTATTGACACCTTTTGAAGAAAAGTACATTGCAGGAAAATCTGGGGGCAAACCCCATGACAATATAGTCAGTATGCAATTTGACTTCATGTACTGAGCAGTTTCGTTTCTCCTCGTCATATACTTATGTCTACTAGAATTGTGCTGCTGGCATTACTATGTGGGCTTTGACAGTCCTTTAGAGCATCTAGGTCCCAGTCCCTCAGCAGCACTTATTTGCCGTGATTTAAAGCCCATTTTCATGTGGAAGGGAGGTGATTTCCAAGTAGAGACCAGTCTGCCAGAAGCATTGCAATGACTGCAACCCTTCAACCTTGCAGTGCTCATATGTTGCAGAAATTCCATGGGACTGGATGGAAGAAGAAGATGAAAATCCCACCTCTTAAACAAAATGCAATACCAGCATAAGTTGGACTCATTTTATTCATACCTGTTGGACTCAGAGTCCAAGCCATTAAAAGGAGAGCTTTAGGAGTAGTTACCAGCAAGGAAACCTCTTTATGCATGTGATCTCTACACACCACATGCTCATAAAACCTTCATGATTGTTTGATCCTTGTGATAATTAAGACTATTTCATGATAAAATAAGGGAAAAAAGGTTTTCCACTCCAAAGTAACCTTAAATGTTCACCCTGAAATAAAACCTGCAATGTTTTGAATTGCCCAGATTTCCTAAGAAAAGCGATGGTGATTTCAGTCCCATTATGAGAAGTATATGAGGGTATAACACTTCTCTAGTATTATGCTTTCCCTTTGGCGAATCTCATCCTGTCTATTTGCTGCAGTGATTGCTCAGGGTTGTTCTAAATGTTTATGTTAAACTCGGGGGAAATGAAGGGATACGGAACAAAAAGGAGGACTCCATATCAAGCAGTAAAGATGGAGAAACAGTCAGGATGAACGGGGATGTGCAACTGTCTCAGAAGATGGGGCTGAGGAATGGTGGGAGAGCCTGTGCAAGGGCCAGGAGCAGAAGAGAGACAGCAAGCACTGCCTCAGAACTCCCCTGCAGTCATTTTTCTGACTCTGTTATGAACAAAGCTCTTGGCAGCTATGAACAAAGGCTGTCCTCAAGTTCAGCCCAAAATTTCAGTTTCTTACATGTCCTGTATGTTTTCTGTCTTTGGGAATTTTTACTGTTGCATATAACTATGTGTGGTGCTTACTCCCTTCATTTACTACAACTCAGTTGTCCTCACAGGCACTGCAATTACTGACAGCTGGAGCTTTGTTGATACTCCATGGCCTGTCCTAGGAGTATGAAGGACGGGGTTGAAGATGCATATGGACCTCTATGTAAAGGCAGCTGGAGATGGGAAATGATATTCAGAGGCCACCTTCAATGCCTCAAAAATAATATTCTTGATTTTTGAGTGCAAACAAAGCCCTGTGAATACTTTTTCCACCATAATAGATCTGTATTCCGTTTCTTTTCATTTCTTTTCAGATTGTAAAAAGCTTATAGAGGTATTTCTTTTTCTGCTAAAGCCTATTTCCTGGTCTGATGGGAAGGTCCCATCTGTCTCTCAGAGACCTTCCTGATGAAAGAGACCCTTAGTTATAGCTAATATTTCAATGAAATGTTTCAACTTTGGCAAAACACTGCACTTCAATAAAAACGCTTAACCAAAAATATTCTGGCCAGCTCTACATATACGGTCCTTTTCATTAGCATTACAGAAAAAATATTTTACACAGAGCTGCTTATATTCTTAAGCTGTCATTATGCTAGCAGTGAGCATTCTCCTTCTGCTGGCTGGCACTGCAGCCCAGATCTACCGGGGTGTAAATGATGAAACCTGCGTTAGCTTCAGTGATGCGCTATAAGAAAACATTCGTCCCCTGAGTCAGCATGCCCCAGAAGAGGTTCTGTCTCATTGATTTGGATTTCTTTTTGCTGTTCACTGTCCTGCATTCCTCCTTGTCCTGGTTTTGGCTGGAATAAAGTTAATTTTCTTCCTAGTAGCTGGTATAGTGCTGTGTTTTCCATTTAGGATGAGAATAATGTTGATAACAGCCTGATGCTTTAGTTGTTGCTAAGCAGTGTTTATACTAAGTCAAGCACTTCTCAGCTTCTCATAGTGCCCTGCCAGCAAAGACTGGGGGTGCACAAGAAGCTGGGAGGGGACACAGCCAGGACAGCTGACCTAAATGAGCCAAAGGGGTATTCCATACCGTATGACATCGTGCCCAGTATATAAAGTGGGGGGCAGTTGGCCGCCGGGCACTGTGGCTTGGGGGTTGGCTGGTCATTGGTCACAGGTGGTGAGCAATTGTATTGTACATCACTTGTTTTGTATATTATTATTATTATTATTATTATTATTATTATTATTATTATTATTATTATTATTATTTCCCTTCCTTTTCTGTCCTATTAGACTGTCTTTATCTCCATCCATGAGTTTTGGTTTTTTTTCCCGATTCTATGCCCCAGCCCAGTGGGGTGGGGGGGATGAGCGAGCAAGTAGCTGTGTGGTGCTTTGTTGCTTGCTGGGGTTAAACCACGACACTCCTCTGTCCTATTATTTCTTCCTGCTCTAGTGCCTCCACTCAAGGAGCAGCACTTAATAGCAAGCAGGATTTTTTTTCCCTCCTTCAGCAAGCCTGCTTGAGACTTCCATTTCTTGTCCTGCTTGTTGATCCAGCAGAGCTGAGCTCATATCCTTCATAATCCAAGGCGACGTGACAAGGCTCTCTGGGGACTATCCCTGCACACTAGGTGAATGAACAGTCCTATAAATGGTCAAATAGTTTTCCACTACTTTGACTTCTCTGCTGTGTTGCTCAGCTCTCAGAAAACAAAGATTACTCTGTTTCAGCCTATAGCATGTTGAATTTGAAAAGCTCTTTTGTCCCCTGTTCTTTTTAATGATTGTTGATATAGTTGTAATTAATAATCTTTCTCATTAAGAGATGTCTGTGTGTTCTTCCACTGTGGGAGATTCTGCTGTTCCCTTTTATGCATGGGAACACTGAGTTGGAGAATAGCTACGGGTGTGTTTTTTTTGTGGTGCTGAGCTGAAGCTGTGAGACCTGGAGCACCCAGCCATCTCCTCCTGGGCAGAGCCGGTGACAAGACTCTTCAGAGAAGGCAGGATATGTTCCTGTGACCGCAGAGCGGGACAGTGCCACAGCAGTGAACTCCGGGACTAAGGAACAACGTCGTTTCCTTGTCTTTCCTCTGTCCATCCAGCCATTTGCCGCTCTCACCTTGGCATAAAAAGTCCTCTACAAAAGGACATTTGGGCAACCAAGTGGGAGATGATTCCTGGGATTTTGGTGCAGGCTTTGGAGGCATGTGCTCTAGGTGGGCTGTCCCCTCTGACTTGCAGGCATTTTGGTTCCCCGCTGCAGACCCAGCCTTGCTCCCTGCAGTCCCAGCAGCAGAAAGGAAACATTTTGAAGGGTCTCAGCCTGCCAGAGGCTGCAGGATTATTTCCCACCTCCTTAACTTTGTTGGAGCTTTGCTATCATCTAGATGCAAAAAGACATCAAGGGGATTTCTGTTGCATTCTGTGAGGAAAGCCACTGCATTTGGGATGTTTCAGACCAGGGCAGATGCTGTAATCTTCCAGCCCCGCTTCTCTATCCCCACCTCTGTTGCAACCCAGGCACCCTGAGGGCTGTAGCTGTGAAGCGCAGAGGAAAAACGCGTCCCAGAGTCCTCCCGGGGGCTGCCTCCATTGTCTCCAGGATGTGATTTGGCTGCATTTTCTGAGGCAACAAGGCTGAGCGTGTGCTGCCCCTTGCTCCAGGCAGCTCCCGAGCTGTAATCAAAAGACCCTGGTTTTCACCAGGGCTGAAATGGTTTGGACGCTCATGTCCAAACCTCTGCATGCTGTCCTCAGCTTACCCTCTTTCTGGGTGCAATATCTCATGGGAAAGACTGCCAGGGCCATTGGCTGATTTTCCCTCTAATTATGCCGTGCAATAACACTGAATGAATCTGTTTGAAAATGTCTTTTCCCTTCCTCAGTGCCGATCTTCTCTTTCCCTGGCTTTTTTCTCAAATATTTTCTCTCTGAGTGCTCCCCCCCCCATCCTCACACACCTGCCATGGCTGTCTTTCAACCAGAGGATTTTGAAGGGATTAAGCATGCAGACAATATTGTTGGTGTCCTGTTCTCTCCAGAACCCTGAAAAGCACTATCTTCTGGTATTTTCATATACTTCTCATGGCCTGCTTGGAGCTCCTAACCTGCAGAGTCATTTTGGAAAAGAGGATCAACACCTTTGCGTAGCTGCTGGCCAGGCAGTAAGTCAGAGCTGAAGCTGGGATGCTGTCAGTGGAGCTGCAGCCACCAGTGCTGCTCTCTGCAGGTGGACAAGCCAGCCTGGATTAAGGGGAGCAAAGGTATTCCCTCCAACCCAGAGCCAAAATAAAAAGAAAACTCAAGGTTAATAAGAAAAAAAAAAAAAGGCTTTTTGGCATTTGAGTAAATTTAGTTTTCCCCGTATTTTTTTCTCACCTTCTGAGCTTTGACTGGGACAGCACATGGAAAGGATCACAACAGACTATCCCTGACCAGGAAGACAAGTGCAGGAGGTTTGTGCAGACAAGAAGTGTCCAGATTTAGTGAGGCCATGACTTGCAGGACCCCCAAAACCTTTATTCTGCCCTAATGGGAATTCTTACAGAAGCAGGACACCCAGCCACTGAACGTAAAACACCTCTGCACCTGCTAATCTTTTTTGTTATGCAACCTCCCTCTGCTCCACATGCTTAGTATTTGGCCATTCCTTCCACTTTGTTTTGCGATGTTGCTGTCTGTCTTTCCTGTAATAGCACACCTGCTTTGTGGTACTTTTCCATAAGCCACCATAGACAGCAATTAGTCTGGGATCCTGCTTTCCTGTAGTTAACTTCCTGCATTTATAAGAAAGTGGAAATTTAGAAGAAATTCTTTGAAGCCTGGTGATAGCTCAAAGGTCCTAAATGGGCAAGGACATCCAGAAAGACTCAGCCTGTATTAGCACCAGCCCCATCGGTCCCCTGTTGTATTGCTTGTTCTGTGGTAGAAGTGAAGCCTCGATTTACACCCAAGGAGACAGAGCTTTTTTCCAGCCTCTGCACTGATTTCCTGTAGTGACCTACATGCGCTCTCCAGCATCTTGGGTCTATTGCGTCTCGCCTTCACCTCCCTCCAACCTAACCGCATCTGTTCCTCTTCCCAGCTGAAACCTCTCTCTTACCACCGTGTCAGAAGGTTTCTTCTGCCTCTTTTGGCCTTCAGCATACCTGTCCGCCTGTTCATCAGAGCAGCAGTTGCAACAGGCTTTGCTCCCACTCCCCGGCTTCCTCCTGTAACTTTGCTGCCTCTCTCTGTGCCTTGCAGTCTTGCCTGCGGCGTGCGGCGTGGCACAGCTCAGCTCCTGTTGCCGTCCCCGGGAGCCCTTTGAAGATGCTTTGCAGTGGTTCTAGCCATGAAAATAATGTTGCGCCAATGGTTTCAACAAACAAGCAAATGAAACACTTTCTATTTTTGCCGTTTCCAGAAAAGAACAGAGAAATGGAAACCCAGGAGAGTCCTTGGGTGATTCTTGGAGTTTTTTTGTGAATGAGTGGACAGTCAGATCAACGTCTCAGTTTCCAGTGGACAAAACATGTACAGGAGCTTTGTAGCTGTAAAGGTCATAAAGGGTCAAAAGAACGTGCCTTTCTTCTCATCATCCCTCCAAATTCTGCAGAAATGTCTCTATCAGACTTTATTGCTATTTTTTGCAGCAAATTGAGGTCACTCTGCTGGGTGTTGTATAACACACACAAGCGTGAATGCGGGCTGGTGCTGCCTGCCAACTTTTGTGCTCAGTGGTGGTACAAGACCTGCTGCTGGAGCAGTCTCCCACATGTGCAAGTTCCTCCTCAGGCTGGTTAACAAACACTCATTTCTTCCAGAAGCAAAGGATCATGATCTGAGCCTCAGCACCCAGCTGCAGCATTGTCGCTGTAACAATAGTGCTATTGTGACTGGAAGGAGGTGACGTTTTCCAGGGATTCATTGAGCAAGAAAGTCTCTGAAGAGTGTGAGATATGAAGAGAGCAACAAACGACAATTCAGCATAAAGGCACTCTCTTTCCTTTGGGAGAGCGAGACAGGAATAATATGGTAAAAAGTATTACATTTCATCCCTACAGACCTTGCCTCTCCAACAGAAAAACAGACTAGAACAACCTCGTTTTGCCAAGATATAGGTTTAGCAACATTTGAATTGTTTCCAGTTGGACAACAGGCAACTGGAAGTGTTGGAGGCAGTGGAAGGGAATTGGCAACAGCTGGTTACCCAGTCCTGATGCTGGTAAATTTGATTAGCTTTCTTCTCCTTGCACCACCATTGCACAGACCCATGCTTGTTCACGTATTTAAATTTGCAGGCATGGCTGCTTGAGCCAAGGGTTACTCAGCTATCTATGTGTTTAGTAGCACACACAGCTGCAGTGTTAAATATTCAGGCAAACAATTCCTGCAGCTTTTGCCTCCTTTCAAAGTGTGACCTCGTGAACCCCTGCAGGCTGTCTGAACTGCGGTGACAGCCTTTTCAGTTGGGCACGGTATCTGCTTTAAAGGCCAAGCTGTCATGTCTTACACACCAAATCTGCAATTCAGGCAGCCCCCTCTTCACATTCCCCAGCCTTCATCTGAGTTATTCACCCACAGCGTCATAATCTTGATCCCTCTTCACCATGTCGCCTGCTTGAGAGGCTGAGACCTGGCATGGGCAGAGGGTGGCGGGGCGGGCTCCTTGCTTTTCCCACCCTGCTACACCACCCCAGGGAGGATGTGACCCCATCTATCATGTATTACGTATGGGTTGGAAAAAGGAGAAAGCACCTGCTTAGCCTGTTGTTAGCTTAGGAAGAACCTGCGTCTTGTGATTTAGGAGAAAACTGAGGGCTGAGGGCTCCCGCCCACTGGGCCTGGCTCTGACACAGATGTCCAGATGGCCTTGGGCAAGTCACCTCACCTCTAGGGGAGTCTGGCCCCAAGCTGTTTTCCTCCATCCTGCTGCCTGCCTCACCTCTTTGCATCAATGTGTACCCCTGAGGACCACTACTGAGGTGCCTGAGAAATTAAAAAAAGCCAGCTCTCTGGCACTAGGATTATGATGGATCAACCTACCATATTTTCCACTTTCATTGGAAAAAAAATGGAGTGTGCCACAAAAGAAAACAAAAACCAACAATGGAAATCTCTGCTTGCATTTGTCTGTTGTTGGAGTAAAGAATTATCCTGGTTGTCACAGTATGTGCTGCCTCATGAGACACAGTGCTGACCCCATGCTTCTGCAACACCAAAAGAAAGACATCCCACTTCTGAGAATAGTTTTTGTCATTACACTCTTTTTAGGTTTTGGATTCGTAATTCCAAGATGGGAATACTTTTCCACTGTCCACCACTTGCACCTTGCCCAGCTCATCACGATCTATAGGTAAGCTTGAAGAGGATAGTGGGATTTGCTCTCTCTCTTTTTTGTCTGTGATTTGAAATCTGCTGCAATTCTTTACTGTTGGAGAAAAAAAGATCTTCTCGTATATTAGTGTTAAGTCTGTTTTCACCCCACGCCTCCTTCCACATCTCCTCTCATTGCTTTTAAAGACAGCTTGACTGCGGGTGTGAAATACAGTGTGGGGAGTCCATACATTACTTCTCTTGAAGTAAATCAAGATTTTCATTATTTCGCAGTCATTTTGCCTGAGCTATTTACGTACCCTTTCCTAGGTGCAGGCCTGGGCTGTTTGCTGGGAGATTCAGGACCCAATTGAGCTGTCAGACCCCACTTTCCTTCTCAGGGCAGTCGCTTCAGTGCAGCCACTGCCAGCCTGCACCGGGGTGCAAACCAAACCAGGTTTGTGCTGAATGAAAAATGCAGCCATTACGATGCTGCTTTTTCATTCTTTCACCTGATCCTCCAAGGAGAGCGCCAGCTATCAATTATTCGGGAAATTGGAGCCATCTGTGGGGCACAGGGAGCTTTATCTTTGCATGCTGTGCACAGCAATGATATGAACCGGGAGTCCCATAGGAAAAACACTATTATTATTTAAAGAGCTATTGGCTGTCATTGCTCTGCCCTCCGCTGAGGTCTCTGCAGCTTTCTGATTGCCTGGCTGTTTGGCTTTACACTGATTTATTGTACTTACATGAATGGGATGACTAATGTGTTTTCCAAATGGTAACTCCACACCCAACTGTAACCCCCCTCTTTGTTCTGCGTGAGCCCTTGGGTGTTACTTTCTTTCCCGTATCCATCCTGAATTGCCTTGTTTCTCTTGGGCTTCAAGGGTGTCTCCAGTATCTTCAGGAAGCTTTGCTCGCATAGCAGTTAGCTGCTCGCTGCTATGCAAAGGGTTGTGGCTTCAGATCCTGTTTGGATTACTGAGCCGCTTTCCATGTGTGGCTGCAGAGCTGCAACCTCACTGGTTGGGGATTTCTCCCTGGCAGGGGCTGGGAGGCTGCGTCAGGACTCGCTGTGTCCAGTTTTGTCCCCCCAGTACAAGAAAGACGTCAGCAAAATGGAACAAGGTCCTCTTGGTGTATGACTACCAAGGTGGTCAGGGAGCTGGAGCACAGGATGTAAGGGAAAAGTCTGAGAGACTGGGTTTGTTCTGCCTGGACGAGAGAAGGCAAAGGGGGATTTTACTGCTCTTTTCGCTAGGCTAAAGGAGGTTGTAGGGAAGATGGAGCCAGGCCCTTCTCAAGGGCGCACAATGTTAGGACTGGAAGGAATGATACAAGTTGCAGCAAGAAAAATTCTTCTTCTTCAAAAAAAAAAATTCCCCAGGAAGAGGATGCAGCACTGAAACAGGGCCCAGAGAGTCTGTGGATCTCCACCAGTGGAGAAATTAAAAATTCAAGTGGACAAGGCCCTGAGCATCCTGTGCTAGTTTTGAAGTTGCCCTGCTGAGAGCAGGGGCGGGAGCAGGCAGCATCCTGTAGTGCCTTGCAACCTGACTTGTTCTGCGATTCTGCCCTCTGTCCCTGTCTCCCAGGAAAGCTCTGGGGAGAGGAGGGGAGCCTCGCCCAGCTCTCCTTTTTGTGGCTGCCCACTGCAAAATGTTGCTGGGAAGGGAGATCTTGAGAGGAGGGGCAATATAATTCCCTCTCCCTACTAACATCACCTGACGTGACTGTCTTTTCCATTTGGCCAGAAATTTTTTCTGTAGGGAAAAAGAGAAATTGGGCTGTGCCTTGCATTTTCAGAGGTCCTGCGCAAATGTCCTGAGTGCCTGTGCAGTCTCTGCTGAGCTGGGCTGAGCTGGGCTGAGCTAGAGCCAAGCAAGCTCCGGGAAAAAAGCAACAGGTCCAACAAACTTGCTGTGAGGAACTTCTCCCAGTTGTGAATTCAGAGGAGAGGAGGGGATTTATTTATTGAATAAATCACTGTCTTGTGCTGTCTCTGTGTTTGTCTGTGGCTTTATCTATTAAATGGAGCCATTAGGAGAACCAAAATGCTCCCCAGAGTCATTCAGGATGAAAACACTTTCCCTTATGTCCTAGCTACTGCTAACCACCAGAAACAATTTCCCGTCTCTCGGAGGCCTTTGCTATACGCAGCATATACGTGATGGCCTGGGACGGCTGAGCGGTGCCATCCTAAATCTCTGCTTTGTTGCACATGATGAGTTAGAATAAATGCAATAAATTGTTGTGTGCCAGTAATGGGAAAAGAAATGAAGCAAGGTCCAAAACAAGAGCAAGCCACTTTGCAAATAGTAAGTCCACAGCTGAGAGTCAGAAGTGGTCAGAAAGCCATGGCAGTCTGGGGGCCAGTCCTTCCCCTCATGTGAAACAGGCTGCACACCTTGGTCCGACCCCTTGCCAGAGGCATGTGTCAGGTACAAAAGGTCTACAAGCAGTGTGCCTGGAGGCAGGTTTGGCAGCCTCTGTTTCCTGCCTTTCGGTGCTTCACACACATCTGGATGAAAATGTGTTGTTGGAAGTGACCTGGGGGATCTTGGCACTGGTATGAGACCAGTACAAGTGTAGTAAGTAAACTTCCTCATTCTTTCTTACTGCATTGCAAGCAGAGTTAGTGGGAGTATTTCATTCAGTGTCAATGGGATTAACAATCGTTTCCCCCTCAGTCAAAGTCTGCACGAAAATCTTTTTCCTTAGAGGACATTTTCCTGCTTCTCCACTCTGACAGGACCTCAAGGCAGACAGGGAGTGGAGGCTGATCTGTCCATGCCTATGCCTTATTTAATAAGCTCCTGTAAAAAGTCAGGTTGTTAAGCTCAAAAAGCCAGGCTGTTTTAGGATGTTGACTAAAGCGATTAACTTTCTAAGAGTTGGAGGAACCTCAGATAAGGCAAAAGAGAAATAAAGAGTTTTAGAAAGAATTGTTCCCTGACTACTGTGTCTTTGGCCTTCTACTCTTCTCAGCCTTGCCCAAAGCGCAGCTCCAAGCCCCTCACTAGGTCCCATCTCCTCCCCTTCCAGCATCTTCCTCTTCTTGCAGGCTCAAATCTCCCATCCTCTGGGAGACGGTTGGGCTATTGCCCCGGACTGAACCATGCCCTTCCCACATCCTCCAGCCAGCCTCCACCCAAAGTAACGTCACGCAGCTGCCAACAAAGATGTAAAACTATCCATCTCATGAAAAAACTCTGCTATTTTCTCACAGGCGGGTTGGGCTTTGCTGCTTGGCCTCCTGCAAATAAGCCCCTCTCCGGCTGGGTCAGTGCAGGAGTGCCGCGGCTGGCGGCTGGTACCTGTGGTGGCCGTAAGCAAGCATGGGCGCTGCCGGCAGCGTGGCGGTGGCACGGTGGAGAGCCGCCGAGGCATCGCCGGTGTAATCAGGTGGTATCTACAGCCTGTGGTGAGCCCCCTCACACCGCGGCCGCGCTGCCGGGCACCGGCCCGTGCATACGCAGCTGGCAGAGCTGCGTGGGAGCAGCCTGCTGTAGCTATCGGGTGAGGAGAGTCTTTTCAGGGCACCGCAGGCAGGGGGGTGAGTTGAGAAATTATTCAGTTTGCTGAGAGTGCTTCGGAGGAGAAAGCAGGTTTGTGATGGAGTGAGGATTGTGAAAGTGTGATCTGTGGTAACGACAGAGCGTTTGTCCGCTCCTGCGCCTGTCTCCTACACTGACAAAAATCTTTTCAGACAAGGGGCATATTTCCACATCAGAAATTTAAAAATTCAGGAACATGGAGAGAGAGGTATCTTTCTCTCTTTCCCACCCTTCCCACAGCTCACATCAACAGCTGATCTCTCCTTGTTCTGACTTGTACAAGACAGACAAACAGCCCTATGGTCAGCCAATATCTCTTTCAAAGCCCAGCCAGAGAACCCAGGTCTGACCTACTGTCTTCCTTGTACTGCCAAAACCTTGCAGGGCTCCCCAGCCCCATGTAAAAAATATGAAGCTGTGACCATGTTTATTCATCGGTAACTGCATGGGATTTATTTTTTCCTTTCCCTGCCCTGACCCCATGTTGAAGCACGCATAGACACATGTTGTTGGCAAGCTGAAAAACATGCAGGCTACAGTAAGCTTTTCAAGTAATACCTTTATAGAATTAAATATTTGAGCAGTTCCATTAATCTTGTAGTTAGCTGCACTGAACTGCATTACCCTCACCAGCAACAGCTGGAGGAACAAGTGCCCAACTACGCTGCTAACATGTTTACTCTCCCTTCCCACTTTGGAGTCCCTGATAATCTAATCTGGGGAACCTTTTACAGAGCCAACATCCCCCACTGGAGACTGCTCTGTCCTCAACATCCTTTGCAAATTGCTTATTGAAAGAGATCCCCTCTTATTACTTCCTTTCCTTTGTCTTCCAGTGGGCAAGCAAGCAGCAAGCCGGCTGCAATCTGATTAGCAAGCTCTGCAGAGCGTGAAAGCAGGAGAGAGGGAACGCAGGCAAACGGTCCAGGCAGAGAGGATCCAGCTCTTCAACTGCCCCCTTGTTGTGGTTTAACCCCAGCCAGCAACTCGGCACCACGCAGCCGCTCGCTTACTCCCCCCGCCCCACTGGGATGGGGGAGAGAATCAGGGAAAGAAAAAGGTAAAACTCGTGGGTTGAGATAAGGACAGTCTAATAGGACAGAAAAGGAAGGGGAAAAAAAAATAATATACAAAACAAGTGCTGCACAATACAATTGCTCACCACCTGCTGACCAATGCCCAGCCAACCCCCAAGCTGCGGTGCCCCCCTGGCCAACTCCCCCCAGTTTATATACTGGGTATGACATCCCAAGGTATGGAATACCCCTTTGGCCAGTTTGGGTCAGCTGTCCTGGCTGTGTCCCCTCCCAGCTTCTTGTGCCCCTCCAGCCTTCTTGCTGGCAGGCCAGTATGAAAAGCTGAGAAGTCCCTGACTTAGTATAAACACTGCTTAGCAGCTAAAACATCTGGGTGTTATCAACATTATTCTCATTCTAAATCCAAAACACAGCACTACACCAGCTACTAGGAAGAAAATTAACTTTATTCCAGCTGAAACCAGGACACCCTGTTTCCCATGACTATCTCCTTCCAAATGGGATGCAAATCAGCACCTTCTCGGACCACAGCTTTGAGATGTCAGTCACAGTCCCTGCCTCCCAACCATTTCTTATCCCAGCCTGCTTCTGCCCCGCTCCCCCACCAGCGGGGATGCGATTGCACAGGTTCAGCTGAGAGGTGCTGAGTGCTGCGCTGGTTTTCATGGGCTGAGGCTCTGGCTCAGATCCATTCAGCTCACCTTGTCTTTCCCTGACTCCTCTGCAGTCCCTGTCGTGTACAGGAGAGACAGCACTGGATGTGAGAGGTGGTTCCAGTTCCCCAGCTATGCTCTAGCCTATTGCAGGACAAGGGCAGGGTATCTCCACTGAAATGAATGTTATGTGAGTCAAGTTGACACAGGTGGGAAGAGGAGAATCAGGTTTAAGTTTTGTGTGCAAAGTATAATAACCACACAGTATCTGCAGGCTGCATAATGAACCTGCTCAATGTAAAAATAATGCAGTTTCTTGTGATTCTGCAACGCCTCCTCATTAAAATTGTACATTCGCCTTTCTTTAAAAAGTGACATATGAGAATGTGCATATTTCATCATATTAAAAAGCAGAGAAAAATTGCAAGGACCATCTCACATTGCTAGGTACAGCAAACACTGTTGGCATCCCTAATATGAAAGTTTTTAATTTGATAGTTTATATTCCATTAGCATCCCTCATCTATCAAACCTGAAGTGCATAAATGTAGCATGGTGTACAGTACTTTGCATTTGCAAAGACAGTGCTGTGAGGTGCATAAGAAAATTTTTTCTTGAGGCTCTAAAAAGCCATTTTCAACATGGTCTTTTATTTGCACAACTAAAAAGGAGACTGGAAGTGAATGGGCTGTACCAATATTACGAGAAACCATTAGAGTTACATTTCACAGACTCTCCACAAACATGCATCTGCTTACCTACTGACCAAACGATTGCCTTATCTAATGATCCATCTAGTCTGTTATTGTACTGCTCCCAAAAATATCACTGGCACTTGTTTAAGAAGCAAGGAAGAAATCAGAGCCCACAAACACATTTTCTTGGAGGGAAGCTACTTCCTGATGTTTCAGACTGTGATCAGCATATGATCAAACATTGGTGTCCTTAGTTTGCTGAATCCTCTAATCAAAATTTTCAAATACTTAGAGGTCTTTAAAGATCTCTATTTTAGAATCTAAAAATAGACAATCCCATAAAAGAGGATGAATTTTTAGCTGCCAGGTGTTGAGTGCTCTCTGAAAATTAGGCTCCTTTTACAGGAGGGTAACAAAAATCCTGCTGCCCTAAATCACTACATGTTTTGAAAAATGCTGGCTTCTGCTTTTGGAGAAGACTAATAGCCTTTTGGGATGAGTGAAAAATATTACCTCTCCTTTCATTTGTGTGCAGAAGTCCATTGGTTCAGACTCCTATTGCAGGTAGTTCAAAGGTTTACACATAAGGTTAGTAGTCCCCTGTTATGTATTTGATTTTATACATAATAGGGGGCATTCTGTGACCCATTTGACACTAGCCAATAACATAAGCACAAGTAGTGGCTGAATGAAATTAAAGAAGACAAAACCCCTAACACAAATATTTGTCTCAGCAACATACATCTGTCCAGTGGGACCCTGTTGCAGAAAGCCACTCAGTCAAGACCAGACTTTGATAAAGGACAGATACTCTGTGCCTACTTGAGATGCACAAGATAAAGTAAAAGTAATCACCCATGATTAAAGATAAAAACCTGTTTCCACAGAGCTCCCAACCATTTCTTCCTCTGCTTTGTGTACAGCAAGCATTACATCAAGACTCACCTGTCATTGGGCAATGCTTGGACTGTTCCCTGACGTAGGGAACTTGTTCCCTGACTCCCTTCTCTTTGAAGGGAGATTCTATGGCGCTATGGATAGCATGATGGTCTCCGACTGTTATATGCCCTCAGTAGTAAATGGGATTAATTTAACACTGGGGTGGTAGGTGCAGTATGGGGAGGGCGTCACATGATCACTGCCTGACTACTCCAAACCATTGCTCTGTAGTCTAACCTGATACGAAGAGGCATTGCCTCAAATCCTCCCTTGATTTTGTTCCTGGCTCACAGGGGTGGTACCTGTAGACGTGCTCACACTGTGGTGGGCTTACACGAGCCAGCGCTGCTTGGTAACACTTCAGATGGTGAACAAAGTCAACGAACTCAGTCTTGCTGCCTCCTAACACAGTAGGGGACCAGACTTCTCCCAGAGACATCAGGAATCTTGAAGCTCCTGGGACTGACTGGGAAGCAGAAGCTGCTCTAAGCACTCAAGAAAGTGCCCAGCTCTAAGTCAAGGTTTTGGGATGCTCCAGGTGACAGGTCTTTCCATAGTGCACTTCATTGCTCTTCACTGCACAATGCTTCAGGGCTCAGCCTGTACCCAAGCCTGGTGTCTAGGGAAGGAGCTATGGAAAAAGCTCTGGTTCAAGTATTCATGAGATTTGGAGCCAGGTGAAGAGGCTGGGATTTGCACTTGCATTTTATGCTCTCCCCTGTCTCTTTAATTTGGTTAAAACAGAACATCACCCTGCATGTGAGAATCCCTACACAGATTTGAAGTAGGCAGTTGAGCCAAAAACCTGGATCCAAACACAGTCTGTGCATCCGAGTGGGGTTTCATTCACAGCCCCAGAGCACCTTCTGTGTCTTCATCCCTGCCTGGTGGAAACAAGCAAAAAAATGCACCAAAAAACCCCCATCAAGAGAAACTTAGCCATTTTGATTAGCAGAAATTTTGCAAGAAACAACAGAAAATGACAACACATAAATCCCAGAAGGTATTGTTTCAGGCAGCGCTACTGCCGCGAGCACAGAGAGCAGATGCTTTGAGACCAGCCAGGAAGGACTGAAGTCAAACAGAATCAGTTTCATTGTGCCAGTTTAGAGCCACCAGGTAGAGCTGAACACCTTGAATGATGAAACCTATAGCTGCTTCCAGCAGTCATCAGCAAACACCTACAGGTGCGAAGAGTCTGAGTCTTCCACAACTCAAATCGATACCCTCACGTCAAATGCACTCACAGATCCCTAAAGGAAGCTCCTCATGAGCTAAAGATGACAGGACATCTGCCAAGAGCCATGTGTTCAGAGTAAACTCATTCATGGTTGCATCCATTTCAGAGTGAGATTTCAACGTTCCAGTGTTTTGGGGAATCATTAAATTCTTAGCTCACCGTTTCTTCTTTACAAGATGGCAATTCTGGTATTGTTTGCATGTGGAGTAAAGCACTGCCATGTTCTCGCCTCCCCCAGACCTCTCTCTTTCCCCAGAGGTTTCACATGTATCATCCAGCTATGGTTGATACCACCGTTCGTTTTGATGGCTTCAGACTGTTTGCATCTCTGCGGTGTTTGTATTTAGTGAAATACTTTCGTTGTACACTGTGTGCCTGGTTGCAATCTATTCTTCTGGCACTCAGCTTTCACGCAATGTGCCCCCTTGTACTTGCGTCTTTTCCTGCAGTATTGTGGCGTAGATGCAGTCAGCTTCAGACAAGGGTCCTCTTCTGGAGGAGGCAGATCCCAGGCTTTTAGGTCACAGCTTCCATTCCCTTTTGTGTCTCACCTGTGGACTTCAGAGATAAATTGCCTCTGCTGTTTCCTTCAGGATGTCCACAAAAGGGCACTGGAGATATCTACCTTCACCTGTGGAAATTCAATTTTTGGAAAATACATGTCCCCCAATACACTGCACTGGGGTGCAGCTGAAGTGCGGCAGGCTGGAAGCGGAGTCTGCACAAAGCTTCTCTGTGAAGTGAAAATGCATTTCTGGAAGGAGACAGCTAGCACCTTTCAAGACCAACTACCTCGTATAGAACTTAGTGCCTCTGGTGTTGTTGCAGATGCCCTTTAACTCTTCTGCCTGGGGCCTGAGCCCAGAAACAGGCCAGCACCATTTAGTCACATCCTTAAAGCGAGACATCCATCTGAGGCTGCAGAGCCTCAAGCGTTGCAGCCCTGTGGTGCTCCCCACCAGGCATATCCCTTGAAGAGCACAGCATACAGCTTAGGGATGGCGCCAGCCCTGTCCCTACTGAGTGGTGGTAGCAGGCAGTGTGAGGCCCTGCTCCTCATTCAGAGCACGGGAGGGTTCCCACCCGTGCGCTTTGGGGTCCTGCAGGCTAGTGCTGGAGTCCCACACCTTTGCTGGTCGCTGCTCCTGGGAAAACCAACTGCTGTATTTCTCCCAAACAGGCAAGAGCAAGCTGGCTCAAGACCAGCCTGGGGTGTGAAAAAGGAAACCAAATACAGACGGAAATCACTGTCCATTTCAAAAGCATTTTATTGAACTGGCCCAAAATCACAGCACCCGATCTACCTGCTGTTATCTTAAATACCCATACATAGAACGGCAGGCATTGTATGGCTGAAGATAGAGTGACACACACACATTCAAATTCTATGCGCATATATATATATGCATTACACACCTTTGAACTCACACATATGTATACATTAGTATATATGAACCACATTTTTATATAATTCTGTTACAGTGCAGTGAAGCAGGTGAGCTGCTTTTATTGAAACCAGCACCTGTGAGTTTTTCAGAGCAGAAAAACAAAAGAACAAAACCCTGCAACCTCACACTGCCCAAGAGTGGTTTCTAATTACAGTCACTGCTACAGATCACCAGTGCTGAGGGATGCAAAAGAGAAAAGCTGAAAGATGATGGCGGAATTGCCAGCAGCTTTCAAAGCAACCTGTGGGCTGCTAATGCAGAGTGTGGAAAGCTTTAGTGCTGAAAACCTCAGAGCGCGAGAGACAAACAGAAATAGGGAAGGGAGGAGAATGCACTGGCCTGTCACAGAGTCATTGACAGGGTCCCAAAATGAAAACTTTTCAGCTATGTTTAGTCATTAACTAACAAACAAGCAAATAACCTGAAATGCGAGCTGCTAGCAGGCCTATGAATAGTTATAAGGATTTCTGTGAAAGGAAGAAAATAAATAATCAGAAAAATATATTTGATATTTATTCAATAGTTTGCTGAAACTTGCACACCATGAACCAGAACAGACCTGATCTCAACTATGCCAAAATAAATCTCAGTTTCAGTGCACGCAGGGAACCATAGGACCAGAATCCAGATCACTGAGCCTTTGTTACCATTCTTTTACACTGGTTTTATGCTATATTTACTCAGCAGATTTATTGCAGCACAGTGGAATAGAGAAGGAGTCTTAGTACACTAGAAATTTACAGAAGAAAAGCCATTCGATTTTAGCTAATACTTAAGTAAGAATTGTGATACAGACCAGTAATACCATCCCAGAAACAGACTGTAACTACTAAGAGTTGTCCCTTTCTATTGTTTATTAATCTTTAACTAGCATTTATTTTCTAAAGAATGACTTCAAGGGCTGTCCCTTGAAGTCAAACTTATTACAAAAGCATGATAGTTTTCCATCTAAAACATCTCAACAGAGTTGAACACAAATGAATATGACCTGGATGGAGGCAGGCAGCCAGAGGAACACAGGCTCCAGGCAGAATCCTGCCCTGGGCAACATGGGACACCTCAGGGTTGAGAAGGGAAAAACAGAAGAAAATGATATGCAGGTGATGGCAGGGCCCAGAGTATAGCAGAGAGAGAGGACAGTGATCAATGGTCCCAGCAACAGCCTGTATATGGACAACTCCATGATAGGAAAAATCTGTAGGACCTTGGAAGTGGAGCTTTAGTCTTTTTTTCTACCATCCTTTAATGGGTAGGATTCATCTTCCTTAAGATCAGCCATTTAAAAATTAGGCTGAAGTCATCATCTAGGCTTGTGTAGGCAGTGAAGAGGAGGAACAACCTAATACAGGATCGATGAATATTCTTCCTGAAGTGTTTCTTTCTGTCTCAGCCAGGTTGTTTAGGGAGATGTCTAACTTTTAAATGGCTGCAGTTAAGAGAGATGATGCCCACTCTTAATGGGTGGCACTTTTTGCTGAAGGTGTAGATGGATTACTCCAAAGGAATTTGAATTTTGAGACATTCTGCAAGGGAAAGGCAGACAAAGCACGGGTGAAACAGAGAAGCAGTCTCAAGAAGAGACATTGGATTAAACTGACCTCAGACCTGGTGAGAGTCTAAGATTTAAACTTACAGCAAATCTTTAAGGCAGGCATTGTATATGGTTCTATCTAATTAGTTGTGATGAAATAATGGCATGAAAACATTGCACTGAAAGCTGAGTCTCTGCCTCTTCAGGAGTGTCACAGCTGGGCCAGAAGTGGGACCTAGAAGTTGCAGCAGTTTTTTCCATACGGGTTTATTACAGAGTTGCAGTGTGTTCAAGCTGGGATGGGGACTGGTGGCTCTGCTCAAAGATTTTTATTTAGCTCAAGCCTATCAGTGCATCCACCAAACGCTCTGAAAGAACGTGATGAAAAGCAGATGTAAGGGGAAAACCTTTGTGCCAGTGGAAGCACCTTCACTGAGATCTGCAGCGCTGCACTCTATTTGCCCCGGTGCAAAAACAAGATCAGCCACTGCATTTGCTGAGCTGCAAAATCAATGGCTAAAGGCACAACACAGACACTAAGGGAATTCTGACAAGAAATGATAAAGGGATGGGAAATTAAGAAGAACCTAAAAGAAACCAAGAGTTGAGGTTGATACTCTTAAAATACCTTTTTTTCATCAGAGAATCAGATTATTAAACATTTTCCACCCAAGACAGAAGTGTTGTCCTCCACATAAAATTGTGGGGTTTTTGCTGAAAAAAAAGGACCAGGCTGAAATTTTTCTACAAAGAAATCTCTAGCTGGGTAAGCCACAGAGTGTCCCAAGGGCACTACAGTTCAGCTGACTCGTTGTCTTGTTCTCATACATGGCGTATGCTCCACGGCCAGACTTCAACTCTGCTGGAAGCCTGTCTGAAGGAGATTTGCAATATGCTACCTTCTTCTGCCAGGAGGAAGAGTTTGGAGTGCAGCAGGAGAGATATTGTAACCAGACATCATGATTGATAGGGGAGGAGATGATATGGTACCTCAGCTAGAGCCCTCATTAGGCTCCCTGGCAGCACTATGCTATCTAAATACCTGGGTTTTCATCCAAAGCACTCCTTTTCCTCCCACCCCCTCCAAATGAGAACAAGTTCCATCTGCAACATTGAATTTGTTATTTTGGAACTTCATGTACATCTATCAGGGACCCCAGTGACAATATCTTTTTGGTATTATTGTGATTTTCCCTGCTTTTCCTCATTTAATCTGATCTTATCTTTCTCTCTCTAGTAGCTGCTGTTTTCCTCCATAACTACTGGCCCTTCTGTGTCCTCACTTAAATCATCAACATTTTTCATGATTGTCTTGCCAGTGTGTTGTAAGTCTCTGCTAACAGGCATGATCATTTCCGCATCTTCTTAGCTCCCTTCCCCATGCAGATACAGGCTGATGGCTATGCAAGCCTACCCTTATCCCAACACTAAGGTCTTTGGAAAATTAAGTCTGGGTTTAGACTTGCATCCAGGAGAGGTGAATCAAGTTTGGAATTTGATTTTATTTTTTCTAGATTTTTCTATGTCATGTTGTATTATTTTGGCCTATATACACTCTCTTGATGTTTCTATTTAGTAATTACTGGTACCACCTTTTCCCATTTTGTTTTTTCTGTTTACTTCCTGGCAGACAAGCTGGACAGAAGGCGGCATTTTTAGCCTTACAAGTACGTCCTTTGGTTATATGGGGGAGCCACCATTTATGAATGGGGAAATGAAGCACAGAGAAATTCAGTGACTAGATCACGGCCACAGTAAGAAAGCTGTAGCAAAAGGGGGAAATTGAATTTAAGTGTCCTGAGCTCATGCCTAAGGTACAGGTTCATTCTTCCAGGTAAATGAATGTATCACTAGGCATTACTGATACAGAAGTAGGTGGTTTTGGCAATGCTATCTATCAGAAAATCCTAAAGATTTCACCTGGAATTGACCTGCAATGGCATCTTTTAAATTTTTTGTGGTTTTTTCTCTCTCTTCATGGAGGAGAGAAGGAACTGAATTAAAAAAATGCAGTAATGCATACAAGTGTTGCTTCCCATCACACTCAGTCCAAAGTTACTTCTCTTTTCAGAAGGGGAAGAGGCTTTTTTATTTCAGGGAGGAGCAGCACTGGAGGGTGCTGGCTGGGGAAGATGACCATTTGACCCCTGCAGGCTTCCCTTTTAGTGCAGAAGAGGAACGGGTACACCTTCAAGTGTCTCACTGAAAGGAAAAGCAGACTGCATTACCAGCTTCTAGCAACTTGCTTTTTACTCCCATTTTTAAAATTAATATGTTGCTGTGCTCTTTTCTACTTCTTGTAGCTTGTAAAGGACTTTTCACATTACCTACAAATAGCACCCAATGTTATGTTTTTATAAAAATAAACTAAAAATCTTGCTGCCGCTGGTTAAACACTGTCTACTTAACTCCTTGGTATCCAGATTTTTTTCAGAAAACAGACTATATTGTCAAGAACCAGCATGATTTTGGAAATCTTTGGCACAATTGCTATAAAGCATGTTAGATATTTCAGGTGTTAAGGAGCAATTCTTCCTTTACAAAATAGCCTTTGCTATATGTCAATGAGGGCTTCATACAGACAAGGTGCAGCTAAATCTGTCTGCTCTGGGTATGTTGGTGCAGTGGTGATTTCGTTGGATCCATGGGCTGAAATCTTTGCTGACATCTTTCACTGACACCAGCTGAGTAGGCGTGCATTACTTCAGGCAGCATTAGAGTGCCCTCTGCACAGTGCCTAAGGCCTCCCCTGAATAGAGGTTGCCAAGTCCTTCAGTTTTCTTGACATGTCTTCCACCTATAATACTTCTCTAAGGACAGCTTGTAATAGAATCATAGAATCACAGAATCATAGAATGGCTTGGGCTGGAAGGGACCATCAAAGGTCATCAAGTCCAACCCCC
>JAVKLA010000054.1:2504771-2555637 GCA_034782735.1 Sagittarius serpentarius | reverse complement strand
CTCCATTGTAGAAGGCCACTAGGTTGGTCAGGCAGGACTTGCCCTTGGTGAAGCCATGCTGGCTGTCTAGAATCACCATATGGCCTTGAACTAGGTACCTCCTTGAAAACCTGCCAGCCCCCAGCAAGCTCCCAGTGGAAGTGCCAGTTCTTCTTGTCATGATAATTTCATTGCTCTAACCCGCTGCAATATACCTCCTTTTTAACTGTAACCGTGTTCTTTCCTTTTCACCCAGGAAGCACCCTAGATGCTGATATGTTGGCATTCACTTCATTTTTGTCCTTCTGCAGCTGGATTAGAGAATCTAAGGTAACAGTGAAGTTTTTGCAGTTTGGGTTCCTTGAATGTCACGCATTAGGATGTTCCTTGCTATTTGTACTGGTTTCTAGGCTCACTTCAGTGGTAGAAATGAAGACAATGTAAAATGATAGATGGACATATACAAGATAATTGTTGGTGTAAGCAACTTTTACAGTTGGGTCATCATCATAAAATGGCACATATTTGTGTCAATGCTGTTTGCACAGTGCCAGAAAGTGATGATTCTCTGTGGACCAAAGCTTCACTTCACTTTCTGAGTATAATAACTTGAAGTAGATTGAATAACTGATTCCCAGCATTTCTCTGTATGTATAACAGTTGAGATGCATTCACTGTCTCTGGTTTCTCTTCACAATCGCTCGTACTTGGAGCTGCTTAGAAGGTTAATGGCAACATTTTGGAAGCCTTTCTGTGCCCCCTCACTTACTGCCTTTCAGAATAGGAACCAACAGACTGCATTTACTAAAGACTGAGCACCTTCCCAGCCTTATGTTGAGCAAATGGACACATACACCGTTTCTGGTAAAAAATACTCATTATATCCTCACCTTACAGACATGGTGTAAGTAAAGTCGTAAAGGTTTAACCTCTGATACCATGGCATTCCTCACTGTTTCTAATTCTGCTTTATAACTTGTTTGAGTGAACTCTGCATTTATGCTTGAGCTGGCAAAGACTCTGTGTGCTGCCTGTGAAGGAGTTGGATAAGTTTATCTGAGAAGACATGATGGTTTATCCAAGCCTTGGCTTTTCTAGAAATCTCCAGGATTTTTGTTTTCTGTAGAGGACATGGGCATTGTGGTGGCTTCAAGGCAGGGCCTCCTCTCATGGCAGAGAGAGCCACAGGGGAAGGACACATGCTCAGATCAAGCAGAAAGTCCCCAATCCCTCTCTACCACACCAACGCGTGACGACAATATTTCCCTGTGCCCCTGTTCTTTGGAGCACATCAGGAAGGCAAGCTCCTGCCTTCTGGCAGTCCTGGCCTCCTGCTGCTGCAAAATCCTTACCAGCAGCAGGGAAGTGTCCCAGCTCATCCAAGGCCTGCATTGCAGTGGAAGGGACGGTGACGCACATCAGGGGGACGGCAAGGGATGGTGTGCAGGTACAAGAGAGGCCAGGATGGTAAGACACGTAAGAGCTTTTATTAGACTAGCCCATTTAGTTAGGAAAAATGGATAAACTCTCAGGTTCTATTCAGCCACAAACCAACTGCCCAAACAAATGGCTGCATAAACCGTTATGCCCTGGCACTTTTCCATCCAGCATTCACCTGAGAATTTTGCTTTATAAATCTGGAGAACTACCAGCTTTATACAGAGGAGAAACTACCTAGGGAAAGATCTCCTACTGGGATGCCTTTCAGTAAGAGGGCTTGGACTGCTCAGGGTAGCTACCATCTGATTCTGCAATATGCTGCCTCGTTTCATTTTCCCAGACTAGTACTACATAATCAATAATATCCTGCAGTCCCATAGACAAAAAGTGCAGACAATGTACCTATCTGGGCTTGCGTTGTTTAGTTTTAAATGTGGATTTCATTATCTTGTAATTTCCTTACTTACTGCTCTATTAGGGATAACACTGGATTAATCTGTCCCTAGTTCTTATAATTTGGTAAGGAAAGCTTTAACAGTAAAAAATTATCAGTTGTCTAATGCACATTGCTGGTGTAATCATGTGCCGGACTTTAGTTGGTTTTTCTTATGCACTTTATACTTGTGTCCATTTATCTCACTTTTTTGAAGGTAGGGCTCAGGTGTGATATTCTACATGATGGTGAATTTTGAGGCACCTCTGGAAAGCAGTAATTTATATTGTTCTCTTGTAATTTCTTTTCCCGTTCCTAACCTTGTTTTAATACATTTGAGACATTTTAATACATTTACAATGTTTTTTACAAGATTCTTCCTGAATAAGATACTGATCAGTTAATCACACTTTATGCTCTTTGGCTTTAGCAAGAGAAATAACAATAACATCAAGGTAAGGCAAATATTAGATGGTGTGCTCTTATTATAGTCTTTCATATGTTAACTGAACATAGCTAACCAAGCTGACACACAATCAGGATTGTAAACGCAAGGCTGACATATTATCAAGGGAATGAAAAGGAATTCACTGTAGCTCAAAACATGCAAAATCAGATGCATGTTATTTTTAAGGAATTAAAGATTATATCTTCCCTGTGGAATGAGTATTGCTGTTACAGAGAGACTGAAAACTGTGCTCATGTTCCTGATAAACAGTCATACAAAAAGGGTGAGGTTTTCAGACTAGGTTGGTTAGATTTGCACTTTAAGAGTAAGCTATTTAAAAATATTGATATGAACTTCTCCCAGTGAAAGCTGTGAATAGCTGAATAAAACGGTAAAACATCTTTTCAAGGCATGTCAGAAGCACTCTGATTTCAGAAGCTATGGATAAAATCAGATCCAATGTGACCGGATTTTCTGAAAAATGAAACCACTTAATGTGGATGCCTAAGTAGGGCTGTAGGTTCTGCATATAGATATCTTCATTAAGAAGCTGAGTTTGAAATTCTGTCATTCTCCTCTCAGTAAAGTTTTTTACTGAAGACCTGGAGCTGTATCAAATGTTTACATGGCATGTAAAAAACCCATGTATCCTATCCCGCCATCACTGTGTCTGGTGAAAGCTATTACTCAGTTCTGAATAATACATTTGTTTTTATCCTGGTCTTTAAATGAATAATTTTGGAACGTGAATGTAAAACAGAAGTCAGTGACACTCGACATTCATAGCCATAGCACAGAGGATACCTGATCTAGCTCCAGAAGGCATTTGTGCATTTAAAACATAGCCAGTGTGGATATCATAGTACCATTAATAGAAATGGAAGTTGTTACTCAAGACAGAAAATAATCTGGATTTATAACTCTTGTTTGCTCCTTTCAGTATAATGGACTTAATTCTCCTCTTTCTTACTCTGGTGTAAAGACAGAGTAACCCAACAAAATTAATCCCACAATGCTAGGCAAATTCACATACGGTCAGTCATATGGCCATTGAAATCAAAAGGGTTAAGAGGCTGTGGACAACATGGCCTTCACCAGGCAGGAGGTGCTGACCTAGTCTTTATGCTTTCTGCCTGGAATAGGCTTCTGTTCTTCCACACCTGCCACATAAAACTTTATTTTACTCTCATCTCACTATATAATACGTAAACAAGTTGGATTGCTAGTCTAGATTTATAAATGCAGTGAGGTGGTATGCAGTGAAGGGAACGCTAGCTTGTTTGACTTAGAGAGAAGATACACAAATTGCCAGTCATCTTCAATAATTTAGTCTGATATGACATTATGATGAAAGCTGAATAAACTGCCAGCAGCTGTGGCCTTGCCTTCTGCTCTTATGATCTAGAATTAAGACTTTGCTGGAAATTATTTAGTGGACTTCACTGTCTGATGGAAGAATCTTATCACATGGATATTATTAATACTCCGTTAACAAGTATGTCGTGTTAGCTGAAAAGAAAAAAGCAATTTCCCTGAGAGGAGGCAAACAAGTTTAAAAGCTCCTGCCCCCTTTGCAGTGGAATAAATGTGACAAGCTTGCAATGAACACAAAGGACTGAGACATTAGCAAGACAACCATCAAGCTATTAATAGTTTTCCATTTTATCGGCTAGGGTTTTATACAACACAACACAATTCATTACATCTTTCCTGATACATCTCAAGCTGGATCCTGAAATGCTTTTCGGTGTTAAATAATACAACATAGTAGACACTATAAATTACAGGAAATGGTGGTGTGAAGGATGTTGGAAGGTGAATAATTTACAAAGGCTAGAACAGAGCAAGGGCGGGGACCAGTGCTGGAGCAAAAAAACAAAGCAGGGAAGAAGTTTTCACAGGAGATCTGAAGAGTTAATGGAAGAGACAGACTCAGGAAGCTATTCCAGATGGCTTAAAAAAAAAAGTCTAGACCAGAAACTGACCCATACTTGTAGAACTGACAATTTGTCACTCAGGTGGAAATGGTCTAATTAGTGGTTCAAAACAGTCCAGGAAATTTTGAAACAAAATGGTCTTTGGAATAAAACCTTAGCATTAGTTGGGGATTCACTTCTCCAAGTGTTTCCCAGGAAGGCCAGAGAAGAAAGTATCCTGCTGCTTCTCCAGTCCTGGAAGAAGTCACATTTTCATCTGGTCCTGGAGTAGGTTCCCAGCAGCCCTGCCTGATCACCCGCTCCAGCCACGGCTGATGGTTGCACAGCCATATTATACATCCTGAGGAACAGGGTTATACCATGGATGAGCTTATGCTGCCCTGAGCTCCAGAGCTGCTGCCGTAATAAAGAGGCACGGGAGCACTTCTGGGTGAGTAATGAGCTATTAGAGACAGCTGATGTGCTGCCCTCTTGAATGTGAAGCAAGGGACTGCCATGACATGTTTACTACCACCACCAGAGGAGCAATCTGGGATGCCATTGTGAAGTGTAATCAGTAATAAATGATTAATTTAAATGGGCTGAGTTCAGTATGCGGTGGTGAGGATGTGAATGGAGCAATTATTAAAAAAATCACATGTTCTTGGTCGTAGAACTGATAAATACTTCAAAGTGCTCTTCGGTTAGAAAGTGGCAGGCAGTTCACTTGCATACCACATTTTGGTTTTTAATTGCCAATAAATGATGGCTGTACCCATGTTTGTCAGGCTCCCTGAAAGCACTCAGCTGCCATTTAGCACTTGTGGGCACACTGGCAGAGCATATTTTCCTGAGTGTTTGGAGACTCTGATTTAAATGCCTGAGACATAGTCTCAGCTCTCCTCACCTCTCCCTCCCTTTTCTAGCCTCCCACCCCCAGCTTTTACAATGTCAGTCAACAGAGCACAGACCAGGAATGAGGAGATTTAGCTCTTCTGCCATTTACCTGATATCTGGTCTTTAACAGATCAGAGAGACATATATTTAAGAGTTACTCCATTGCTAAAATGGAGGAAGCGATGCAATCACCCACCTGCACAGAGCACTTTGATATCTAAGGATGAGAAGTGTTATCATTAATTTCTGTTTTGGAGAGCTTTGCAGACCTGAAGAGTCTGATTTGTGCAGTAGAGCATTAAATTCTGTTTTTCTATAAAGTAAAAGGGAAGACAAAGTATAGACAGTTGATTCAATTTGGGCCCCCCTGGTGCTGCAGTTGCAATTTTGCACCAAGAGAGAGTTATACCTACTTCACGACAATGACAGTAGGGGCGTAGATTAGCAGCTAGGGCCACAATTTCCAGGTACAGATTGATAGTGAAACATCTTTTAATACGGGTACTTGAAATTCACTGTGTACGCTCAAGAGAAGGTGAGATAATTTCTTGGTAAAGAAATTGCTTCTGCAAGAGAGAAGGTTTGTTCCTGCAAGCTGATGCCAACTGGGTTCATCAGAGGATGTGAACGGAGCCACTGCTTGGCCAGAATTTGGGAATCCTTTGCTCCTTGTATCTTGCTCTAGGCTGATCGTCAGAGCAGTCCTGCTGCAGGCAGGGAACAAACACAAACCTCCCCAGGCAGAGGAAGGAACTGAGTCCCTCTCTTTAAGACAGTAAAAAAAATGCTTGAGCCATCAGATGCCAGGGTATTCTGGGACGGAGCTCCCTGCCCCACTGGTGCAAGCTGTTTTGCTTCTGCATGACTTGGTTAAACATTCCCTGTCCCAACATGGCTCTACAGGGCACGCACGTACACCTAGAGGAAGAAAGGCAGTTTCCAGTCACTGCTCAGAAAGGGGCTTATGAAATAAAGCTACAAGTCTAAGATAATTCAGGTCAATTCAGGTTGGTGAATTGCAAAAAGAGAAGTGTGCCTCAATGCAGGCTGAAAACAAGTGTGGGCTCTTCGAGAGTGGGATGGAGGCCTGAGAGCTTCTTCTACCCAGTTGCTCTGGTGACACAATCCTGAGCTGCCCAGCTGTGCTGATACTCCCTGTAGGACAGCAGGCATTTTGTTTGGGCTCTGGAGCCCTTCCAGCAGCAGGGAGCATGATCTCTCTGTGGGGGCTTATTCCTAAGTTTGAGCAATGCTGCAAGTTTTCCACTGCTTCTCCAAAGAATTCCACTTTCTTCTTTTTCTATTCATCACTTTACCAATGGATTTTCTTCTCCTTACATTGACATCTGGGGTGAGAAAGTTATTCACCAAAACCTTGCTCCAATCCACATACTTCTGTTCTGAAGAAGCAGCAGTTTCCAAGACTTCTGGGCAAAGAGAAAAACCTTTATCAACAAATCTTCGGGTAAAAACAGACACAGAGATGCAGAGAGCAGCAGCAGCAAAGGGCCATGAGCAGTCGCTTGGGGCATTGAGTGAGTGTTTGTGACCACTTTTCTGCTGGAGGTACTCGTGTCCAGCTGAGACTCATCATCGTGCTCCAGCAGGGTCCCTGCTGTTAGGGTCTAGTTAAATAAACACTGTATCACAAAGGAAACCATCCCTGTAGGATTCAGGCTTACAGATAGAAGCTATTTCTCACCCCTTCATGGACAAATGCAGGGTGTGTGCTCCCCAGGTGAACCCCAATGCACACACTGAGGCTCAGAGAGGTTCAAGAATCCCTAGAGAAGACACCCGAACTTCTTTTCCTACCTCTGTGTGTGTGCCAGGGGTGTCTCACAGCCTCTCTCCTGTGCTTGTACACCGGGCACATGTTTTCAGAGACAGATGGAAATCACCTACCTAAAGCTAGAGCCCCCTAACCTGGCAAGTAATACACAGGTGGATCTTTCTCCTCGCTGGAGTGCAGGTCTGGATGAAAGGTGTTGGGTGTGTGCTGGAAACTCGGGCATCTGCTGCATACAGGTGCAGAGTTTCTACTGGATGGCTTTTTAATGTCCATTAAGGAGGAAATAAAAGGCGGGGTGGAAAAGAAGACTAATAACAACTTCATTCCAAACTACCCATCCCCAAGGCACATTGAAAAATCAGAACACTACTAAAACCAGATAAAATCCCCATCTAGCCACAAGAGCCTGACTGCAGCAAGGAGTCTGCAGCAGGCTGCTCCCCTTCAGCTGTGGCCACGGTGGGTCTCCGTCCCAGCTCCCCGAAGGGCAAGGTGCCAAACAGAGCGTGGGGTGGGTACAGGACTGCCTCGAACAGGCTTTCAGAGACATACGAAGTGAAAGCCAGAGGAGTTATATAGTCTTTGGGTGGCAGGCAAAGAACAAAGTGTCTTTGTCTCTGACAAGAAATTTTTAGACTGTTTGCCTTGATGTCAACATTTGCACTCTGGGAAACTGTCTTGAAACGAGTAGTGGGCTTAGCCCAAACCTTTGGGCTGTTGGTTATTTTTTGCAGTTCCTCAAACCATGCCTATGGGACAAAGAGAACTGGGTTGCTTGCACAGTCAGTTATAAGAAGTTTCAAGCATGTGATTCTGGGGCCTTTGGTTCTGCAGGTTTGGGCCCTCTTTGCACATCTTCTTTAAGTGCGTAAGAAAAACTTGGTTCTCCCATAAAAAAGAAACAAAACCAGGTGGCTTTTTTTTGTGCCAAATAATCTTTGGAAATAAAATTAAAACCTGTGAAAATGCCAAAGAAAATATTAAACCCAGGCCAGTTCAAACCACTTCATCTTGAACAGAATTTAAAAATATTTGGCAGAGCATATTTGGTGTTGGCTTATTTCTAATTCAAAGTAGGCTGCAGTTGCAGGTTGCACACACAATGATGTGCTGGAGCAGGCTTAGAGAACCTGGAAATTTGGTATGAAGTTTTGATTTTTCTGCACTAAAGCTGTATGTCCTTGAAAGAACGGCTTCTATTCTGGATTCTAGCCTTTCTGTCTTTGTAAAGAGCCTTGCAATCCTCATATAAACAGTAACACTGAAGAAAGGAGTAGCAACAGTATTATATGTGTATGCATTGCTTATGGGAGGTGAGAGAAATATTTGAACATGTTAGATGGTGGGTGAATGTCAGATCCAAGTTTTGAGAAAACAAATCCTCGTAGAGTGCTCTTTTGCCCTGCCAAATCCTCCTCCTCTCAGAAGGCTTTGGTCTGAAAAAGAAAATTACCAGGCAGCTCCAAAGGAATAAGCTGGTTCCCTGCTGGAAACAGCAGATGCCCAAGATACCACAGTTGCTGCACTGTGCATATGCTGATTTCCCCAAAGGCATGGCCTGGGCTGCTCTCTTCTTTGTCTTTTTCAGAGGGAGAAAGACTCAATTATTTTCATGCCAGATGCACATGATCATGCACACTTGAGCCCTCACGCTGCAAAGCTCTCATTCCCCTCCCATTTGAGCCTCCAATGTCTTTAGAATTCCTTCAGAAAATATGCAGTCCCTCAAGGCCTGAAGACGTGCAGAGATGCTGTAATTCCTCCAGTCCTGGACATAGAATGTATTCTCATCACCTTGTCCGTAACCTTCCATTCATTTCCAGCTTAGTTGCACCTCCCTCTCTTTCTCTTCCCCCTCATCTTCTATTCCTCCATCAGGCTTCCAAATGAGAGACACATTTCAAGGAAAAGAAAAAAAAAAAGGGAAGAGAAGGCTAATACCTTTTCTACTCCAAAATGTTCCCTGGAATTCCCAGCTGGACTCCAGCTTATGGGAGCAGGGCACTTGTCCAGAGGTCAGACCTTGATCACTAAGATTTTGTCCTTAATTTTGCTATGGGTGAAGTCCTGAGAGACTGGGAAGCTTTCTTCAGAAGGCTAAGGCAGAAATTAAAGGAGCACAGGGCAAGCAGGTCTCACTGATGCTCTCCTGATACTGTGGTCTCAAAGAGCATTGGCTGCAGTTGCTTTGACGGACTGGGAAATTCCTGCGTCTCTTTACAGATGGTGCCCTTGGCTTCCTTACCTCCTAGTTCAACAAGTCACCAGCAGGGGAAAATGCCTCTGGCCTGAGCATAAGTATCAGCTTGACTTGGTTTTGTTTCTAAAGTTTCCTTCCCTTCGGCAACCCTGATACTGTTCCTCCTGGATAGCTGAATCCACTGTGAAAGCACATGTGTGTTTAAAGATATCCTATAGAGAGCTAATGGGATAGATTAGAGAAACATGCAGAAACAAGGGTATAAGAGTTATAATCTCCTAAAACTTTTGCCTTTATTGCTGCTGCTACTGAGATAGCTGCCACATTCCACCCCGCCGAATTGGTCCAAGCCTGTTGACTGCCGTGCTGTGTGATGCGCTGCTTTAGGAAAGACTGCAAGATTGGCAAACAGGACACTTTGCTCCTACCAGTGACCGTCGAGTGTGCTGAGTACTGGATAACCACAGGAAACACAGAAGACTTGGAAATTAGTGAAATATCCCTTCTATCCATTTTCCTTCCTGGTTGGGGATGCCAAATGGGTCACCTCCACCTGCCATGGCGGGAGGTGATTTCTTATGCCCGTCAACAGCAGAGTTGCTGCGACACTTGCAGGAAGATCAAACCCAGAAACTTCCTTGCTAAAGATAGACGAACTGAAGAAGGGTTAAGAAGAAATTGCCCCCGAATAGAGGACTCCTCACTCCAGGCTGCAGAGCTGTTGGAAAGCTGAGGACTTGGATCTTCAGAAGGGACTGACTCGCATTTCACCCACCTGAGCAGAGGGTAACTCTGCTAGCAGAAGCTCTACTTGCCAGAAGCCCTCCAGCAACTTAAGGAGCTCCACTACATCTAGGCACTGGAAGCAATATCTGTCAAGTTCTGAAAACCAAATCTCTCCTCTTTCTCAAGTCACTTGGCTTGTACCATGTTGTATTGTGCCTCACAACAGGGGAAGGCACATGGCCCTGCGGCTTTAGAAAGGGGGTGAGCTTTTCTGTGGTCCTTCTGAGAATGGGCACAGTGTCACTTGCCTCTGGAAAGGCACAGTCTCTCTGGTCTGCTGGGGTGTCATGCACAGCTCGCATTTCACACACTGCTGGTCACATTTTCCTGTAGGACTTGTCACCACCCGCCTTCCCTGCTGGCATCTGGTCTGTGCTCACCTGTACTTCCAGGGGGTCTGATGGCTCATGTCATCATTACCTTGGTAGTCACCTTTCTAGACCAAGTCAGTGCTGGCAAATGATTCTGAATTGGCAGCCCTGGAAAAAGAAGCCCTTTCGGCAACGTGCTCTTGGTCTTTATTGTTTATGCTACAGTAATGAGCTGGCAAGGTCAGGGCCTCTGCGCCAGATGTTAGATCTCTCTGGCAGATAGCTAGTGAGAGACAGTCCTGACTGGATGAGATTATTCTCCTAATAATAAGTATTCTTTTTACAGAAAAAGATCTGAACATGCCAGATTTCTTCCCCAAACGACAGGAAAAAGTTGGCGAGTACCAGCAGGTGAATACAGGTTTTCTGAGGACTAATGTAGCACAGTCTTTCACATCTATATTTCTGCATAACAGCTTTGTCTTTCCCTGTCTTTTGCAACACCCCTTGAAGGTAGGGAGCAGCCCAGATCCCCTGAATTCTTGGTGTCATTGTGAAGTGCCCCACAACTGTATTGATGGAGCTCTTTGTCGTGCCTGCTCTTATTCAGCACTGCTGGAGCTCAGTTCAGTAAGCGAAACATCCAGGAAGCTTTAAAGTATTTTTTCCTCTGGAAATACCGATTTATCAAAAATTAAACTCCATGTGCGACTAGTTATCCTTTTGGAAAATAAGTTTGTTTCTTACATTTCAAACATTTTATGTGATTTTTTTTTAAAATGGAAAAAGGGTGATGTGGGAGTAAAAAGCTTTTTGATTTTCATTTCATTGCACTACTTTTAAAGACTAAAAATTCTCGTGAGGCTGAACGTGATATACACTCAATACACATCTGGTAAGTCACCAGATGGATGTCATCTCGGAAGGACTTTCACCATTATTTGTTATCATATTTAGGTATCACTTAGAATTTCACAGGATAGGTATTTAGGAAACATGTTATTGCTGAGATGAACGCAGCTATGAAAGATGAGACTCATTTTCTCTTTCCAGCCACGGCTTCCTTAGTTCTTCTTATTTAAAAACTTGAGATCACCTATTTCGCATTTCCTTCCATAGCAGTCAAGCCAATCACACATCCAGAACTACTGCACTTGGCACTGTGTAAGTCTGAGAATTCAGCTGTCATTTCCCTATTTCTCCATAATTTCCCCTGAATCCCTACATACCAGTCTGGAGTTCCATCAGAAAGAAAGCTTTATTTAATGCTGTCTAGAAAAATAAATAGCTAAACAAATAATCAGCTCTGAAAATCCACCCTTACTTTATCACACATGTGCTTGAGGCTTAAAAAAATGTTTCCTTATAAACCTCATATAACAAAATGAATATTGTACAGCTGGAGCTTGCTCCATGTGACAGGAGAAATTTTTGTTTTCTTTTCCGCATTACTTGCAGTATTTCTGAATTCTCAGGATATTTCTGGTTGAGTTGCACCTTGCTCTTACTTTTTCCCTTTCTTCCTACTACAAAGTTTTGTATTGGTATTAGTATTAGTATTAGTATTTTGCTGTTCCCTTATCAGATTTATATAACGCAATTGCAAGTGAAACATACAATAGGTAGGAAATGAGAGTCTGAGTATCTCCATTGTGTTGCTTTACAACCTACTGTATTAGCTGATGTAGATGAGGAGCTCTAGTAAAGGACTTGAAGGCTGGGTATTACTCCCAGCTCTGCTGCTGGGTGGTTTCAGCAATTTTTCCTGTCTTAGTTCACTCATCAATAAACACAGACTATAACACCCCTCATCACTGTCGAGCACTTTACTATCTACTGATGAAAAAGGCTGTATAAGACTATCATGTAACCAAGAAGGAGGAAAGAAGGTGAGAGTGAAAAAGAAAGAAGTTCCACTAGATTACAGAAGGGATCAGGCAGATTAATCCCACTCTACCTCAGATTCAGTATATTTCAAGGGAAATATAAGATCCGACATCATGCAGCTTGCATATATAAAAATAATAAAAAACCCTTTCCACTACATTATCCTTCTTTGGGTTATGTACACTGATATAGTGGTTAAAAAATCACTTGTCACTGCTTACAATGGCAGTGTGCTTGGTTCTTGTACTTGACCTGGTTTAGATACTGAAGCCAGAGCACATATATTTTCACTCTCAGCTTGCCTTGCCTTCATTTGCACTCATGTATTCCCTCCAAAACCAGTACCACTGAAGGGAAAAAAGAGTCTGTGAGTGCAGTTACTGAAGCTGCATAAATTTTCTGAGATGTGGGCTCAAAAGAGAGGCACGAGGCACTGTGGTTTGGCACCAATAGACTGAAGAGAGATGGATTTCTATTCAAATGGACTTCTAGTCCTCAACTTCTTTCAAGGAAAGTGTACATGTGAAACACCATGTCCACTATTCTTTTCATGAGTGCAAAATCCATTAACTTGATAATTATAATGATAATAAGAACAACAATAACAACAACAACAACAACAATAATAACAATAAAGTATTTTTTTAAAATCCCTTGTGGAAAATATAGTAATCATCAAGCAGAATAGTTCTCTTTCTTCTACCATGCCTGACCATACAAACAGAGGTTTGACCTTTGCGTCAATTAATAGCACTGAAAGTGAAAGACCTAGGAAGGAAACAAATGCTCTTGTGTGCTTCATAAGGTATTTGCTCATTCATCCATTTTTTCATTCATTCCAATTGCATTTGCAGATAGGAGACCTGAAGGGTAGAAATGTTCCTTTTGACTCACAGCCTGGGGTTTGCTCATAATTTGCTGAAGGAAATGCTTTTGCACTCTGTTGCACCGGTTGTAATCAAAGCGCTCCTCACAGGGGACAGACAGCTAAGGGGGGATCCAGGATAGAAGAGGAAAGGAGAGCGGGACCCTGCTTTGCACCTCGGCTCAAGCCCTGTTCATGGGAACCAGGCACAAATAGCCTGCTGTGTGCTTCTGGGGTCAGGAGGAGCACACAAAGTGTATCTCCTCTGCCCCCTTCTTCTCCAGCCCAAACCAAGCTGGACGGGGTTTGCAGGGTTTTCTGACAGGTCTCTGGCCATCTCCAGTGCTGGGAAGTCCTCTTCTCCAGAGAATGCACTGCCTTTCATGTGTTGCACTTGGCTGGCCCCATCCTTTTCTGGCAGGGAGCCTTTAGCAGCAGTGAAAAAAGAGGTCAGGAAGGACCTGCTGCATGCCTAGGAAAAACTAGACAGGCGACCGAGAAAAGTGAGACTCCCTGCTGTTGGTTTTGGTGGTGTTATTCCTGGGTGTATCTTTTGCACATCGGTAGCAAGCTCCTAGCTCCAATTCCAGTTACTATAAAGCAGGAATTTGTAGTTTGGGGTATCAGGACAAAATAGTCATCTCCCCTGTGCCCACGTCGACACGTTTCTCCCCTTTCCTCTGCACCAGCAACCCAACAGAGCCTCCTTCACAGTCAGTCACTGCAGGGATCAGAGGGGCTTTAACTCATCAAGCAAGCTTGTAGCTTCTGCTGATAGCTGCCTGCTTTCCCTCAACTCCATGTTGCTCATCTGTTCCCTGCTCATACTCGTCTGGTGCTTGTCTACCTGCAGAGTATTTGGTAGGTGTTAGTGGTCCCTTGGCTGCCTGGCCCACACAGGACCTGCTTTCCCTCACCCCTGCTATAAACAGCTGATTTCTTGCTGGTGGTTTGGACCAATATCTGTATTTTGCTTTATTCCCCACTCCAGTCCTCATGCACAAGCCTCCAGGTAGAGGCGTGCTCTTTTATAAATGCATCTGTTTGGAGGACGAAGATACTGCCCTCCTTCAGCCCCCATATTGCTGAATTTTCTGCATATTGATAAGTGCTCTTCCTAGGGACACAACTGCACATGTCGAGCAGCTGAGTCATTAGCTTCCATGCAGCTGATGATATGCTCTTTCTGATGGTCTGAGGTGTCCCTGCAACCTTATATTATTTTTTTCTGTGTGTGTGGAAAGTCCCAAGGCAGGATCAGTTACATGGGAAAGCTTATGAAGGAAAGGGAAATAAGTTATCATTCATTCCCGTTGGCTTCCTTTGGCACCTCCTCTCCTTTCTGTTGTTTGGAGCAGCAAAGGCCACACAAGCTGGTCTGGAGAGTCATTGCCCTTCATTTTTATTAAGACATTAAACCAATAATAAGGTTGTCTACTGAAAATGTAGAGAGCTGAATAAATGATTTATGAAGTGCTTGGCATAATAACTTGTGTTGCCTGGAATGAATCAGTCTTTCCAAATAGCCACAGAGGAATTACCTCCTCCACTTCTTCCCATCTCCATATATAAATCTGGCAAAACCCCAGCCCAGACCAGGGGCTTTATCAGCATCTGCTGAGAGGCAGAGTAAGAGTAGGAGGTCTGAGCTTCTCTGCACCCGGTGACGGAGGGTGGCACAGAGAGCCAGCTCTGGCCTTGGCTGCCTGTCAGTACCCTGTCCATGTTGGATCAAGGCTGCTCCTGAGCTGCGGAGTCTGGCACAGAGGCAGGACCCTCTGCCTCAGCCAAAATGTTGTGCAGCTACTGTGTTCGGGCATGAGCCACGCTGCACCTGCCCCAGAGCTGAGGGCTGCCTGCAGCCAGCCGGGGCTTCTCATGCCTCGTGTTTTTCCTCCCATGTCATCCAAATATCTCATTAAACATCACAACTGTCCCCATTCACCAAGCTATTACTCAGTTTTCATTCATGACCCACTTCTTCTAACAGGCCCCTATAAAGAAACTGGCATAAAAACCTCCCAACCCTATGTAAGTTACAGTGTCTCATATTTTATGAGACATAACACGAGACATTCGTATCGCCCAGACCATTTCATCTTGAGGACAAAAGCATTCAGGGTACTTTTTGCTTTGCTTCTGGCATAGGTCCAAATCCCGCAGCTGTATCCACATGATTGAAGCTCTATGCCTATAAACAGCATTAATATTTTTTTACCTGACAATAGATGGTGCTCTTTCTATAATTATCTGTCTCCACAGTCCCTGCATATACCTTTTTTTCACTTAGAATGAACATAACACATTATCCTTGGGTTTGGGCATTACAAGATACCAAGCAGCAATGGTAGTAAATAACCACCTGTAAACAAACCTGTAGCTCAGATAAACTCTCTGTTATTGCTGGTCTGCAACAAGGACTCAGAATAGACCCTCAGATAGTAAGTACTCAGGTGATGAGGGGCATTTAGATAGACAGACAAATGGATAGAACAAGTTACAGAAATAATAAGGAATGATCCAAATCTCTTCCCTAGCTTGCACCAAACAAAGCTCCTGCTGGCTCAGAAAATATTTGTCGTTTTAAGTCTTTGTAAAGTACAGAGAAGAGTTCTGCTTTTTCAGAACTTACAGAAGTCACAATTGTAACTAAAATCTGAGGGAGTAATATTTCCCAGGTGAGTTTAGAGGAGCAAGAATCATGAAATACCTAAAATTTACCTCTCAAATAAAACACAGTGAATAACATTTAGAATAGTATAGTGACTTTCAAGCAAATACTGTGGTCGTAACTTTTTTGGCATGACTTCCTCCCATTCTTGATATTTTTATACCCAAATGAAAGGCTTCAACTTGACATCTACCTTCAGTCCTTTTCCAGTCACACAGGTTGCATAATGCCTCCAATTTTCATCCTAAATTGTTTTTATACTTTAATGTCAACTTGGAGGCCTTGGAGGGTCTGTTCCTCAGGCTCTTTAGGGACTGAACAAGAGTCTTTAGAGACTGATTTTTCCCCGGTACATTTGAGCCCTCTAAATATATTCCTCAAAAATATCCCCGGGTTTTTACAGCTTGCAGTATTGAAGCCCTACAGGTAATACCTGCCTTCTTTTGCAAGCATAGCAGAAATGTGTGGTCTGTAGCTTCTTGAGGGATGCATCTAGCTGCCCTACATCAGCCAATAAGGTAAATGCCAGCGCTGACTCACTCCTTGCTTATCCTTTACCCCATGCTGTGAACCCTCCTGCCCAGTCGGGAGTGCAGCTGGGGAGGCCTTGGTGGTGGCTCACCCCACGGTCGCAAGTCTACAAGAGCTGCACAGGAGTTCGTACCACCTACTGCTACACATGCAGCTCCAGTGCTTAAATCAGGAGGAGGGTCTTGCTAAGGGGATGCCTTCGGTGAGTGAGGAAAGGTGGACTTTTGAGGGGGAAGTCACGCAACATGAGCCAGGAGATTTGGGTTCGTTCTTCTTCCTTCTGTTCTTCATCTATTTGCAGGCAGATTATACCCGTCTGTTGGCCTTAGGGGCTTCAGTTATGTTAGGGGTATCATGTTTCTTCTCTCCTACTGCTTTTCCTCTCGTTTGGACAAATACGTTGTCTCCTGTTGCTTAAGCTTCTTTTTTGCCCCCACTTCGTCAATATGTAAAAATACAAGAGGAAAAAATTCTGGTAAAGAGGGTATTTTCTGAAAATACTAATCTATCTAATTATGTTTTTAGCAAATAATAGAAATATGACTGACTTCTAAGAAAAATCCTGAGGTTAACAATATTTAGATAAAGACATTCCTATAAAATGGAGAGGCCCCCCCCCCGCTTTTTTCATAGGAACTCTTAACATTTCTGACTGTCAGTGTTAGAACTTGTTGAAAAACAATCCAAAATGCTGAAATGAATTCTAGAGCAATTAATGCTTTAGGCTGGAGAAAATAAAAATGTCTTATAACTTTGAAGTTTTTTACCCTTATATTACAATAAATAAAAAATTGAAATGACAAACAGTCAGAATGACATAATAATTACTCTATCCTTACAGAAGTTTGAATTCTGATGAAGAGGGATTTTTTGGAGGTGGGGGGAAACATTCTGCTGAAAAATGATCAGTTAACCTTTAACATCCACCAGCACTGCGTATAGGAAAAGAGCATCATGCTAGTGACTTAGAAATGGTACTCCTTCTTACTGATTTAACAATATTTCCATTGTTTCTGATGCTCTTAATTTTCAGGAGAAGAGAGAGATGTGCCTTAATTTAAGGTCTAGACTGTAAAGGCCAAATCCTGTTTTCATTTGTATTTCTGTAAACCGTTAGTGTCCCTGCTGAAGTCAGTGGGATTATTAAATTTATGCCAGTATAATTAAGAACAGATGTTGTCCTGTGTTCTCTAATACTCCATGCACATCTAATGTGTCATAATCGGTAATCACTGAGGAGTACCTGTGAAGAAGGCACACAATAACATTTCAGTGGAGGACACAGGGGTACTCAAAGCAACAGTGAAATGAAATGACCTTTCAATCTGTTTATGAGAGACTTCATCGTCTCTGCTTCAAGACAGCTGGAACAACGAGTAAGAGAACTTAATCTATATCCCAGAGACTCTTCGCTTCAGTGAAATCCAAAAATACACACAGGCTCCTCAGCTGTCATGGTCCTGTTTGTTTTCCCTCTACGGGTCTGAGTACTTGAGGATCTTACGTCTTTTGCATGCTCGGGGTGGGCTCTCATCAGCCCTTCCCCAGAGACGGATTCATCTGTATTATACTACAAGCAGTCCTTGAGCAAAGATATAAAATGGATAAGGATTAGCATGATAAAAAAGAAGTTTCTTCTTTCCTGTTGTACTGCAAATAAAGCTCATCGCTCGTTTACATGCTTGGCTGCTTGCCTTAACCCAGTAAAATCCCAACAAGATCTGCTATCCTGTCTTTCTACAGGAATCAGGGGGTCACATCACCGAAAAAAAGCATCACTAACTGTCCTACTCATACCTTGTCCTTGCCAAGGTAAGGTATCTCCTACATTTTAGCAATTCTATGAGGATGGATTAATGGGATGCAGGTTTTGAGCCTTAGAAACCTCTGACCAGATAGATCTCATATAGAAGGTCCAATAGAAGGTCCAATCCTGTAATGACAGATTGAGTGACACAGGGACCCCAGTGCTTCATTAATTTTTTCCCCTCAGGGTGACAGCGGAGGGCGGGGAAGCCTGAACTCTACAGAGGCTCAGACACACTCGGAAACTTCATTAAGGCAAGACCTAAGTGCGTGCCAGCTGATCCCTGGTCACAATGTCCCTGTGTGTGCTCTTAAGCCGTGGGATATGCGACATGGTGTGTGCTAGTTTGACTGGCACTGGCAGAGGAAGGCTCTGGCGTAGATGTTCACTGGACACGCTTGGGCATCCTGCTCGCTCGCAGGACAAGGTGTGGTAAATGTCGGCGTCTGCCTCCTCACCTGGTGTAACAACACTGAAGACAAGGGAGCCAGACTCCAGGAGAGCATAAGCTGGCACAGATCCACTGAAACAAGTGGAGCCACCATGAATGCTGCTATCAGCTTATAATTTGTCTCCTGTCAGCTTTCCCTGGGTTTGACTCAAGTTACTGCTCCAGAGGAGACATGACCCTGTTTTCCAGTCCCTACAGCTATCCAGTCTTTGGTTACGGATTTCAGTTGCTCCTTGGAGGGTGCAGTTCAGCCCTGTAGATATCTCACAGCAATCAAGTGCACCAGAAATTCTGCTTAATCCAGTAAAGGGCCCTAAGGCAGGAGGGAGAGAAGAGGATCGCACTCTGAAAGGATGCAATTAAACCTTTAATGAAAAATACACAAATAGGTTGAAGAGGGATGGAGGAAAAGAAGCTTCTGGTAGGATTTTTTGTTTAGAGAATTATTTCAAATTATCTACTGTCAGTGTTTTCCCAGCCGTGTGAGTTGTCTCACTACTGGCATGCATGGCATGCTATACCAAGTATTTAGCACACAATATATGTGGCATACTATGGAAAATGTTTTATATCAAATAGTGGCACACTAATACAGGAGTGCTAAATGCCTTCTCATGCTTCAGCATGCAAATCCTCTTGTTTCTGTTGCTGCCAACACTGAAGAAAGTAATACTGCTAAAATGGCTGTGAAAATTTGCAAACACCAGGTCTATGGCTTTGTTTGGTCCAGTCTCAGGAGGGTCAAGCATTTCCACTGACTTTATTGGCTTGGAAAAATATTTCATCGGCTGAAGGGTCTCTCTAGCACAGTTTTTTAACTGAGGCTCAGTCCAAATTTTCCTGTGCTCAGATTCACTAAACCCAGGTGCTTAGCAATATCAGCAGGTTCAGGGAATGTAATTCCTGTCCATAAATAGCTTTGTGCCTGCTTTACATAGGAAACAGTGAAAAGGACTGGGTTTTGAAGAGAAAAATGTTCCATTTAATAATTGATTTTTTTTACATCAAAAATACTGGCTAAGACAGTGAGTCACCAGTAACAGCATCAGTGGCTTGCGTTTCAAAGAGCTGCCATAGAAAAAACATCAAGAGTTAACCTAGTAATAAAAGTTTCACAGCCCATGGAGCTTAAATTATTCAGTGGGACACAAAACCGTAACCATAAATTATAATGCTATGAATGATTGAGGGTTTCTAACAGGCAGAATGCAGAAAGAAACACTTTGTGAAACTGAGCCATTGTCAGACTAATTAAATGTCTTTGAAAAGGTTCTAATATCTGACTCTGAATTCCCTCATCTCTGCAGGTGTCTTGGCAAGTTAACATCGGCTGCCAAAACTGGTCAGGCTTGAGCTGATGGTCATGTCTGTTTCTTGTTACTCAAAGCAAGCCCCAGGAAGCACTCTTGGGCAGGAGCAGGAGGCAGGAGCACTGGGTGGCTGGACTCGGGTTGACACAACCCGCCAGCCCTGAGTGACGCTCAGGGGTGCAGAGGTCTGTCTCAAGCTGGGGTGAACCTCCGTGAAGACAGGTTCTTATTCCACTGACTAAAGTAGGAAGGGGACCCAGCGAATTTGCCCAATAAGGCTCTCAAGGGAGTCTGATGAGCCCTAACCTTCTGCCACTCCAGCTTGTACTCCTCACACGGAGCTGGAAGTGCGTTCTGGGGGAGAAGGAAAGCTTTAGAGTGGGAATAACCCTCACGTGGCTGCCTGAGAGCAGAATTCCTACCTTCAGGTCAACCAGGAAAAAAACCCTTAAATGTAGGAAAATAGGGGCTGACAGGAAACAGAGAAATTGTGCTGTAGATTAGAATGAAAAAACAAATAAAGGACAAGGAACAGGATATGTAGAACAGCTTCCAGCCTTCAAGACCCAGAAAGATTAGGAATATTGCAGGAAAAAAAAAGAGAAACAGGCACTTACTTATTAAGAATCTCAGGTTTGAACTGGTCCCTGCAAATGGAAAATAATATGGAAAATTGACCTTAAAAACACTGAGGAGAAATTGACTCCTATAGGATATTGGTTTTAGCATTTTCATTGTTGAATAATGTCTATCCTTGTGATGCTTGCTGTATTGTATTGCTGCATTATAAATCTTTACTGCTTGCACTCCTGTGATTTTGAATGATCTATTTTATTTGAAATAAAGAAGATCTGTTGCTAACGTCCATGTCTGTGGCAAATGATTGTGACATCAAATCCCACATAAAATCTTGGAAAAGTAATTTAAAGACCTAGGAGTTCATTTTATCATAAGATTTTGGGTCCTTACTGAGAACTTGTTTCTGGCAATATGGAGACAGGTTTTTCAAGGAGAACTGGTGCTAGCACAAGCCTTCAGCTGAGTGCTTAAGCATCACCTGCGGCCATGAATATTTAACTGTTAAGCATTTACCCTTTAATGGCATTTAAACCCTGAAGTCATGTGTCTGTGTTCACTGTGCAGTCTGTGGGGGAGAGATAGGTCATGTCAGTTCCTGGTGATGGGGCATGCTGTGGAGAGCTCACAGCCGTACGCACGTCCGAGCCGTGATCCGTATGCAGTCCAGCTGTGGTAGCTGGGTACTCTGCTTGAGCTAATAAACCTTGTTTCTTCAGCAGAGCTGAATAGCAGAGGTGCAGTGCTGTGCTAGGGTGCTTAGCATGGGCCTGTCCCACGTCGGGTTGAGCCATAAGCCTGCGGGAGCCAACATGGGTCCCAGGAGCACAGGGAGGGTCCCAGACCCCTCAAAGGTGACACCTTACACGGCATGGCACTGAGAGCCAGCTAATGGGAATCTCTAAGCTCAGAGGAGTCAGTCTGTTCTGTTGCACTGGGGTACGTTCATGGCTTGGCCAATTCGGGGAGCCGGAGAACATGAAATGGGTGCAGCTTGTTAGAAAGTGGTGATAGCATGATCAAAATTTCCTACAACCCTGACTTGATCAGGGCTTTGAGATGGAGATACTCATTTTACAAGTTCCACAAAGCAGACCAAAAAGCTTTAAATTAAAAAAAAAAACCCAACAAAAAACCACACAAACAAAAACAAACCCTAAAAAACATTCATTAAAATAAGGACTACAATCTGTTACTCTGTAAACAGACAAAAGTGCCAAAATCAAAGCAAAGAGAAATAGAAGGGGCTTACAAACTGACCCTGCCAAGCCCACTGCTTCCTTCCATCCTACTTTGGTTTCAGTCATCCAGTGGCTTTACCAACGGCACTGAACCGTGCATAGTCCTCATTTGGCCTGTCAGCCTGATGCTGTGATCTGCCATGGAGATTTTTTGTCCAGACAGTTACAGTTTAGGCAGGTGACATGCATCTAGGAAAAGCTGCTGCTCAATGAAAAGCGTTAGCCAATCTTAAGTATTGGTGCTGTTGTGACTTGCACATAGGTTTTAATGCACTGTCCCTTCGGAAAGGCACGAGGACCTTTGCTATTTCAAAGGCTGGTAAATGTGCTTGTAGGTAGGTCTCTATCCTCCCAGCCAACCGGAGCTAACGCACAAGATAAACTGCTCTTGTCTTAAAAAGAACAATACCATAAATAAATAATCAAACACAACCTGAGATGGGTTCTAAATCTATCCATGCAGCATTTTTTGGGTATCTAAGCACTTTTATGCCACATCGGGAAAGTCTGCTCTTCAAAAACTGCTTCAATTTAAATTTTAGTACCTAATAAACAGCCTGACCCACAGCTCTGTTCTTTAATGAAGCAGATGGGGCTGTTTCAAGTGTCAGCACTTGAAAATTTGTGGTATCAGGAATAATGTGTCCCTCTTGTTTGAAAGTGCAGTTTCTGTGGAGGGGTGAGGGGTGAGCAGCTGAGCCCCACGACCTGGGGGGCTCTGACCTGGACTACTGCTGAGAAGTCCTCTACGTGTGTGTGTGAGGAACCTGAAATAATGTTATTTACATGATATAGGCATGTTAGAGGCACGGTGATCTCAGATGAAGCAGAGTTACTAATTTGAGTGGATGATAAAATAGCCCAGGTGGTGGTAAAACAAGCTCTTTGGGGAAGCGGAGGGTGTTTACTATGGCGGGTGTGTGGAAGGGATGCAGCCTGGTGAGCGGCCATCCCAGAGCAGCACAGGGGGCGGCAGCGGTGCTGCCGAGGAGCTGAGGGAGGATGGAGAGCCTGGCACGGGAGGCTGGGGGTATGCGGGCGAGGACCCAGGCATGTGAAAGCCTGACCTAGACAACTGTTTGGGATGCAGTCCTGGGGAAAAGAGGGCAAAAGCAGTGGGGTTTATGGAACATTAACCTTGAGCTTGTGGGACAGAGATCCCAGGGCACTTTGCGGCCGCTGTGGGGGTGTGAGCGTGGCCTCTGGAGGGCAGTCCGTGAGGGCCACAAGCAGCAGCTGGCGCAGGGCACGTGTGGTAGGGCCATGGGCCGCTGGCTCAGGCCCTGGCAGAGAATAGCGACTGAATTTGAGGTTGCGTGGGGCAGCTGATACGGGGTAATCACCACGGGAGGAGGGAATCGTGGTCCTGGGGTCTTGGTCATGGCAGAGAGATGCTGGATCACGGGAGCCACTTAGCAGGAGGGCGTGAGCCATGTCTGAGGGCTGGGATATTTCCCTGTCAGGGGAGTGAGGGCTGGTCCTGATCTGCATAAGAAAACCTTGTGTCTTCAGTAGTATCATGCTTTTATTCAGGAAGGGGGGAGGTAGCAGTACCGAGCTTCATTCCCATTCATCCCGTGTCTGTGTGTTAAAGACTCCGCCGTTCTTGCTCCATAAATTCCACAATGGTCTCTAACTCCTTGCCGACAGCCAAAAAGTTATCTGCTGAATCAAGGCTTCTGCACTGCAACTTCCAGGAAAGTGAGGAAACAACACGACATCTCTCACTGAAATGGCCTGCCAATTCTGAGCAGCTGATTGAAAAGGAAACATCAAGACAGAGAGCTGCTTAGGCCAGAGCTGGATAGGAGAGGCTGAGAAAGTAATTTCTCCCCAAAGACTCTCTTCCCCGGGCTTGCTCTTGTGCTGGCTTTGTTCCAACATCTCCCTTTAATGTTAATACAGACAATGAAAGCAGGCAGACTAAAAAGGCTCCTTAAATATACTACTCCAAATACCCCCAGAGTGTAGTACAGATGGTATTAGTGTGGTTATTTTCTTTGCAGCTGCTGTTGGAGATTTTCACTTCTTTATACCACGCAAAACTCAGGTCAGTTCTGCTGAACCGAAGGGTAATGTGGCATGGACTAATGCTGGCATCTGCTGCTCCTTCCACTTCTCAGACCCCATACTAAGAGGGGCAGGTTCTGGGGAGCTGCGGGTCAGGGCAGAAATGGGGACGGGGGAGCAGGAAAATCAGAACAGCTTTAGGAGAAGGGAGGTTGGTCTCTGGATGTGCTGGTATCTAGGGTATTGGGAAAAAAAGGGATTGGGATGGTAGGAGTGTAGATGAGCCCTCCGCTGCTGGGAAGAGCATGAGAAAACCCACTCCTATGCTTAAATTAGTCAATCCCTTTCCCACTCCCCCTACTTTCACAGCAAGCCTGTTCCCTTCTTGCAGTCTTTCTGTCACAGCCTTTCCATTCAGGTGAAACAAGAAGAAAGATTTTTCTCTTAAAATTCAGCAGAAGTGTCAAGGCTTAGCTCCTGGCAGAATAAAAAGTGCCAGACAGTGGCAGGGCAAACATCTTAAAGAAATCGTATTGTTTCTGGAACTGTACAAGTGCTACAGACAGCTCTGTATGGAGAGAACTAAAATGTATGCTCAGGAAAGGCACTGAAGAGGCTGTACACAGCAGTGCATGCACATCACTGCCTGGCGCTGGCTGGAGACAGATGGGCCAGCTATGCAGCTCAGTCCTGCTGTTCCTGTTTTCCTGAGTTCACGAGGACAAGTGCTGAGCTTCTAGGGACTCTTCTGACCCTGCTTCTTCCTCTGTAACTCCCCCCCGGGCCTCAGGGGACCATAATGACAAGTATCATGCCGTTCTCAGGCAGCAACTGCTGTCATGATACTGTCTGCTAATACCCTCTCCATTGCTCACGGGACACTACACTGAATCTGCTTCAGCGCTGATTGCCTGTTACCAGCTATTTCTCTTCCATGGAGTGCAAAAGCAAAGCACTTGCCCAGCACTCTTAACACATGACTTCTCATCTCCTCTCAGCAGAACAACCGGGGCTTGAGGTTTCTTGAAGGAAGAGATCTTTGGGTTGCAGTGAGTGGAGAGTCGGGGACCCACGCTCAAAAATCCCCATCATCCTGTTGAGTGAAAACTTCTGGATGAATAAAATAATGGACTGATTCCCATCTCCTGGTCATCTGCAGGGCTCTGATGAAGTCAGGGGACTTTAGCTGATTTATCCTAGCTGTGGATCTGTTCCAAATTCGTCTGGTTAAGACATAAAGAGAAGTATACCCTAATAAAGAAACTGTATAAACTGCTACTGTGGCTTCTCTTATCTCTTCTTGCCTGCTTCACAGGGCCTGATCCCTCTTTATGCTGGGGAGATGGTGTAGGAGGTCAACTAATGAGTGGACCTGACTACCATGTATTTCTTTTATATGCTGAGGACGTGTGTGGTTCTGCAAGGACTCCCAGGATTTATCACTGGAAGACGCAAGCTCTTTCACAATGTTTTAAATGAACCTTCTGCATCTTGGATGATGCTTGCAATTAAACTCCCGTCTCCTGAAACAGTTCTGCAGAGCAATGCTTACCTCCTTGCTCTGAGTGCGGGAGAGCTCGGGCCTGAACCACTTTGAGTGGCTGGTGAAGATCACACCAGCTGGTAGCTGGGGCAATGGAGAGGAGGGTCAGGCTATAGCTGCAGATCATTGAACTTATGGAATATATCTACATATACGTGAGGTTAATAAAGAGCAAAACTCGCTCTGTTTCCTCAGCAGATTCACTCCTGTTACTGAAACCAGACTCCAGCTTCCTAGATTCAGAGGCTTAAACGTGGAGCAAACAAATGTGGTGTCAAAGTGAACTGAATCTGGCCCCTGCATCCTGCTGAGCCCTCCCTTTCCCAGGATTTCAGCTGAAATGAAGGAGAAGGGTATGAACCTTTTTATATCCCTCTTTGTTTGAAGGACCTGTTTTTACTGTTACACCCTTTTTTCTAAACAAAACAAAACAAAGCCAGTTGTAATTTTTTATGGTGCTTTCTCATGAGGAAAAAGTTTATAAGACTGAGCCGAGCACACTCAGGCTATGTGCTGGCCATACCCGGTCTGGGGAGAGCCTGCTTCCCTCTCGCCCCCTTGCTCTCTGTTGGGAAAGCTTCTGCCAAATGGTCTGGTACTAAACGTTCCCCAGATGAGTGAGCCCAGTCTCACCGGTTTGAGTGCATTACTTTAATGGTAGTTATTCATCAGTAATGAACCGTGCAGTTAACGTGCCGGAGACAGCATAGCTAATTGAAGATGAGGCAAGAGGTTCTTTTAATATTATTATTTTTCCTCCATTTGCTTTCAATACCTCTTTGCTCCTCAATGAGATCTGATAGAAGTTTTAATTACCTCTGAGAACAATAACTTTATAAAAGCCCTACCTCTTTGTCTGAAGTGGTTTGCCTAGAGATGAGCGATGTTGTATGTTCGGGTCTCTGAAGGAAGCTGAGGTTGGCAGGGACGGTAAATTCTTGTTACCCAGTGAAACCTTGGAGTAGTAAATTTTTAAAACTATTTCCATTCTGGCCAATCTGTCTTACCTTTCTGTCTATTGTAAGTATTTCTCCCCCTGTTATCTGGGTGCCACACACAGAGCAGCGTAAGTGGAAATATTAATATCCTATGAAATATTTTTTGCCCTAGCTCTCTCATCACATTTGGGGTATGGATATTTCTTCCTCCCTTCATTACCTCACCTTTCGTGTTTCTCTCCTCTGCACAGGTTATAAGTCTTTTACAGGTTATAAGTCTTTAGGCAGATGATGTCGATGGCTATAGAGAAAAGCTAAGCCCAGGCTTTTCTGTTCAGCCCAGTCTCTTCCACAGCATCAGCCCAGGTGTCACAGTAGTGGGTGCATTAGGAATATAGGAATGTGTGAACTGAACAAATGGCACTCAGCTGCTGCCATAATGGCACTACTATTTATTTCACAGTATTATGATAAAATGTTCCCAAACATACAGAAAACTTTTATTGGGGAAGGCTGGTGATGGAAATCAATAATTGAGAAACATATATTATGTGGAGACTTGTAAACTGTTTCCATTTTACAGCGTTTTGGATTTGTTCCTGTTATTCTTAGAGTGCACTGCAATTTTTTAGAATATGGTCTAGAAATTCTTTGTGTTGCATTCACCAAAAATTAAAAAAAAAACCTAGCAAGGATTATGAAAAAACCAAGAAATAAAATATCTTGATGACCATTTCAGTAATGATTCTGAGAATGTGCTCAAGAATGCCACCCGACACTTCATAAGAAATAGACACTATAATATCATATTTACTTTTCAGTGTGTTTAGATAAAAAAGGCATCTACCAATGAAAAACTTTAGCCTTTGCAAAAATTCTAATTAGTTCTGCTATATATTTGAGAACTGGCTTGGCTTAAAAGGCAGAATGACTTGTCTTCCTGCCCCAAGCTTGGCAGAGCTTACGTAAGTTCAGAAAAGAGTTTAAAAAAAGCATTTTTTTTCAAAACTTCTTGTCCTTTTTTAGCCTTTGCCTTTCTGTCAAGAAGGACACTGGCTCTATATCTTACGATTTCCAGCCTCACCCAAGATGCCACAAATCTGAAGATGAATTTTATCCTCAGAAGACCTGTAGCCCATGAGTCGGCTTTTCAAGTGCTATAACTCCTCAGCTGCCTGGAGGACTTAGGTGGTCCCTTTCCATTGAAAATTAATGGGAGTTGAGTCTTCAAGTCCCTTAAGTGGATTTGAAACTTGCAGCCAAGAGATGTAGAGAAACATCCCAGCTTGAATATCAGGCTGAAACTGCTTTTGTCCCACCAGCACTGCCACGACCCCAGTGAATGCTGCCGCGTGAAAGTCCTGCTGATCTCCTCACCCTTTTTTTTTTCTCTATACATTATACTGAGGGACGGCTGCAGAGAAATAAAGCTCTTTGCCGGCCTTTTGCAGATGGCAAGGAAGTTTCTATGGAGACGCGGGAGGATGCAGTGGGTTTCTGCCACCGGCAGCCGGGAAGGACGGGGCTTGCTGGCAGGGCTCAGCTCTTATTCATTGACACGCTCACAGGCAGCAAGCAGCAACACCACATGGCCGAACATGTGGCTCTAGGTCATGCCTTTCCCAATTAGCTCATCCTTGTGTTGCCCCCACCACGGTGTAATTCTGGAGTCAAGTGGAATGACTCTGGAGTTGTTATTAACACACAGGGGTCTCTGCAAATCCAAAAATCATCACCAAAGGGGCAAAGTTTAAAGTTCAGAGGCGAGAAACAGCACACCAAAGAGCTCGTACTAATCTCTGGGGACAGAGGGAGACGATTCAGTCATAAACGTATATTTGGGCAATTCAAGAGCTTTTGGAGAGAACATTTTTCTCTTTGTCACGGATTGTTGCTCTGATAGAGCTGGGGAAGACAGATGGACAGTGGCTGCCTGGCTCTCCCCTTTGGCCTTGCCGCAAGACCCAAGCCTCTGCCTCCGCTGCCGTCAGTGCAGGAACTGGCCTCCAGGCACACAAGGAGCTGGCGCAGGATATTTTTGTAACAATCGTGCTTGGTTTCTCTCCAAATCAACTTTTTCAGGAAAATTCCCCCCTTATGAAACATACTGCGTCGCTGAATTTTCATGTGGTTTTGGTGCAGTGCTTTTGGGGGAACACAGGGAAATATGTTGGGCAAGAGAAAACAAATGATTTTTTCCTGGGAAGAAGGCAGCTGCAAACTTAAAATGCCTCCCCAGAATCACAGCAAAGTTCCTTTATCTCACCATGCTGATGCCAGCCCATAATGGGTATGTGAGGAACCATGCACAGGCAAAAGCGTCCTTTCTGGGACACCCCCCCAGCTAAGAGCTGTTCCAGGCTTCCTGAGCCAGGAGCACTCTGTTTTGACGGTTCCCACTTTTCCAGTGTTGGTGGTGACTGGCTGTGGCAGGGAGTGCCGCAGTAACGTGGCAGGTCCCTGCAACACTGTGTTGAATTTTAGGGCAGGAATCAAAAGGTGATAATTTATCCGAGGTGGGGATGGGAGTAAGCAGACAGTCAAAGACTGTTCAAGCCAGAATTCTGGCTAAGGCCAAAAGGAAGGCTGTACGAACCCTTCTGCAGTGATAAAGCTTCATGAACAATCTGTGATAGGAACCTCAGTTTGACCCCTCAGCCAAAGAAGGGTTTTTCCCAGCAGCTAAAGGGCAGTCATTTTGTGCAGAAGACCTCAGCTTATTGTGGCGTAAATATGAGGCTTTTCATCACCACTTGATATTTTCAGAATGACCCACTAAAATAGTGGAAAAATTATTTGCCAGGTCTCTGCTCCCCACTTCTCTGGAGCAGCAATGAGTGTGACGGTAGACCAAAGCAAGCTGTATTTGTTGCTGTGCTCGAGCCAACACTGCCGAGAATCAGGGAAGTTTTTACTTAAAAAGTACTCTGCCGTGGTGGAAAAATAACAGTCACTTGGTTAATTCGGTGTGACATGTGTCTGCTCCCTTCCCAATTATCATGTCACATTGTCTCAATTTTATGAGCCAAAGGAGTCTGTCAGTATGCAGGGTTTTGTAGGGCCAGCAGGCTTGAGAGACAGCCCGTTATCTTCATGTCTCATAGCTTGAAGGTGCTGGACTTTGGCATGTACTTTGACTTAATGTAGGAACACCCCTGTAGCTGTCACCATCTTTTTTCTTCCCAGCCTTGGTCCATGTGGGGCATGTATGTTTCTGTTACCTTAAATGACATGAAATATAACAGTGAGGTAAACGGAGTTTATTCTGAGAATCAACAGCTCATCATTCAGAGTCATTTCCTTCCTTCCAGGCTGATCCGAAGCGGGGGCAGATTGGGAGATCAGGAAGGGTTAGAGGGTGGCAGTGGTGGTAGCACTTCATGGGCAGGTAGAGGAGCACGATGAGGAGCAGGGAACGGTTGACAGGGCAAGCAGTGTAATGGTAACCACAGTGGCAGGGAGGGGGCTTCGGGGCAACAAAAAGGTTTTAAACTGTGTCTGAGACAGCGTGGGAGATGATGGGTGTAGCTAGTAGCAGAGCTTGGCAAAAGCAGGGTCAAGTTAATTATGCCAGCCTGCCCTAGGAAGGTAGCAGTGAGCCCCCTAAGAGCTATGTGCTGTAGAGAAGGGAAGGTCCCATGGCCGGGCGCTTTCTATGATATTTTGGCACAGAATGTGAGTTGAAAGTAAGTCACTTCACTGCCGAGACGTGAGTTAACCCATGGAGGTGGTGAGGCAGGGAGAAAACATTCATCTAGTGTGGATCTCTCAGAGCAAGAGCGGTGTTGCATCTGTCAACTCCTGCCCTTGCAGACCTGTACCCATAGCAGTCTGTCTGCTACGTCACAGGCTGCTGTACTGGTTTCCTTTTGTATAATGCAGCAGGAGGCAAAGTGTTGTAGTGTGAGATAGGATTGTACATGCTAGAGCCAGCCTTGCATATGGGATGGCTCTTAAGGTGTCCCTTGCTCATCGCACAGTGGCAAGGCAGCACCTGCTCCGAGTCCCTCTTATCTTGGTGTTTGCATATGTTCGTATTTCTGCTCAGCTTTTTTATTTTGCAACAAAAAGACAATCCATTCCCTTCACTTAGCAGTCATAAGATGAATATTTTTAAAAAAGCCACCAAAACAACCAACCAGTTATATATATCTGTTCTACTTTCAGCTGTACATGCAGAAATGCCTCCAGCTGAGACAAGCTTGGTGTGAGTCTTCACTTGGCAGGAGGTGACTGGGTCACTCAGCAGAGCGAACTGCAGACCTCATGGAAATACACAGGAGACAGAACAGGTTTTGATGCCTAGGATGGACCCATATTTATTCTTATAAGTGATACCTGGCCAGATGTTTCACTGATTCTGCAATGGTGAAATGTCATTGGTTTGAATGGGGCTACACTGATTTCTAACTACTACTTTAAGTCCAGCCTGTTCATCTCCATCTTGTGATCAGCTGTCTTTCTCAGAGCTCAAGCAGCTGGAATCATGTTAATGCCTGATTTCCTCACCTTTCATTTGGAGAAAAGTTGTTAGCTATGTGGTGCTAGTAAAAGCTTGGAAATGCCAAATCCTAAAATTTGCGTCTGTGGAAGATATAAAAAGAATGCCCAAATGCAGGGGTTTTTTGAGTTTTGGGTTGTGCTGCGTTTTTTTTTTTTTTTTGTTTTGTTTTGTTTCTTTTTTTGTGATTATGATTTAGCCTACACTTGTGATTTGTAGTTAAATATATTTCTTTACTCGGTGACTCATGTCGTCAGTGTTAACCTTGGAGCTGGAAGCTTGTAACTCATTTACTTTACTCAGGTCTGCAGTGCAAGCCCTTTTGGGCTACTCCTCCTTGCTGAGGGGAGCTGCATGACTATTTAGGGAAGCCAAAGAAATAGCCTATGAAATTTAGCTGAGACTGCAGACAATGTGATGAAGTATCCTGGAATTTGGCTGGGAAACCCTGTCTAAAATGGGTGTCACAGCTTCTGTGCAGCCATCTGCCATCCATCATTGTCTTACACAGTAAGCCTTCTGTCTAAAATCAGTGGTGGGAGCGATGTTCCCAATAAGAAGCAGATCTGGTGCTTTTTGCCCTTGTGGGGTCAAAAGTCTGCTTGGGGCCAGACGCTTGAGTCTGATGTATTCATAAAGGATGGGAAACATGTTCAGAAGTGAGTGCTACTTTGTTGTGTATTCATCAGAGTATTTCCATGTGCACTCAAACATTGGAGACAGGTTGTTTAAAGGTACAATGGGAATGAAATAAGTAGTCAGGACTTTGGTTTTGCATTGCCGCAGGAGATGCCACCCCTAGCAAGACAGAAGGTGTGTCCTAATACCAGGTCAGTGCCTCTGCTCAGTGGCTAAGCAAAGAACGGTACTTAGTGAGTCCACCTGTCAGGAGGGAAGAGCTGGGGCTTGTTTTCAGGGATGCATTCCACATGTGAGATCCGATGAGACCGTCAAGCATACTTCCCATTAAAGTGAGGACACCAGACTATACATCTTCTCCATTGTTTGGTTCTTCCTTTTTTTTTTTTTTTTTTTTTTTTGCAGAGGCAGCATGTTCTCTAACTCAGTAGTTAATTATTACTCATGTTGTATGTGATTTTCAAACTTTTGATAGTTCCTTGATTGCTCCTTGTAGCCATCAAAATCCAACCAGGGTAAATCAATATTTGCTTTTATATCTTCTATTGTAAGAAAAGATATTCCAAAACAACATACAAACTGTGTCTCCTTATTGATTTGTTTGCCTTTGTCATTTGAACTGCCAAGGTTTTAAAGCATTATTTTATTTTGAAGGTACTCGTTTCTATATTCAATAAACCCAGAATATTTTGCCACGGGGCTCTCCGTTAAAATCTATGTGTTTGGTACCAGTGGCCTGTTTATCAAACTGTTTTAATTCTAGGCAGAAGAAGAAAGAAAATAAATGATCTTAGTTGCTAAGGACATTAAAAAAAAAGTCAAAATAGATAGCTTTTTACTTAAGTTACTAGAGCAAAATAAGCAATTCTGTTCACAGAATGATAGAAACAAGAAATGGAAAAGGTCAGTAAGGATATCTTCTCCCTTCACCCTCATGATCAAGGCTCAGCAACTACCAAAAACCATTTCTGGCAAATTTTCAACAGACTAATGATATCTGTGTAGCAATGGGTGAAACTCACCCTTAGGCAGGGATTCAGCATAAAACCTATGACCTAGCTTATGACCTACTCCTTAAATCATTTAAGCTCAGAGGGAGGAGATCTTCATTCTGCAAACCTAATGTTTTCTCCAGTTTTTCATGGTATATCCAGGAGCATTATTTTTAATGATATTGGAAATACTCCCATCTGGAAATATTTGCTTAGGAATGCCCTCTGTAAGGGAAACCACAGAGCCTGAAATCAAATAATCATCTTGTCCCTGCATCATTAATCTGTAAGGTGAAGGCCACAGTGGGTCACCCTGACTCAAGCAGTAAATCCAGAGCTCCTCTAGGTATTTGCTTCAGTGACTGCGCTCCATTGCCTAGAGGGGCAAGCGCTCCTGAGGATCTGTCAATAGGCTCAACCTTGAGTGGGTTAAACTGTCCACAAAATTAATACATATATGTAAATCTAAGTTCTCCTTCTGTCCATCTACAGCTAAAATTCAACTCAGCCCTTTCAGCTTAAAGACTGGGAAAAAACTATTCCTGAGTATCATATAGGATCCATGCTGGTTTTGAGCAGCAACCCTTATATGCATTCAGCATGGGTCCGAAAACAAAGCAAAATATTTTTCATTTCCATTTTATAATGAAGTTTGCATTCAGGCAATGCACGATAGGATTAATCAAGGTGTTTGTCTTTATCTCAGTTCTTTGCAAATTTAACGCATATTTCCTAAGTGTGAAGAACCACACATACCTCTCATTCATAAACACTTTCTTCTTCACTCCCAGGAGCTAAAAACTAGCCAATGCCTTGCACCTGCAATTTGATTTGTTTACATTTATAAAGTATTGAATTTGCAACTACTGTACCTTCTCATAAGTCTCACAACGACGCTCATTACCTGAAACTGCATAAAGAACCAACTCATTATTCTTTTCAATATAGCATCAAGGAAGAAGGCTTTTTCCCATGAATACAGAGTAACCTTTTCTAAGGGTCTGCCCCTGCTACACCTGCTTCTATAACTATTTTTGTGCAGCCCTGTCACCTCCTTAAATAACATTAGTTGGGCTGACAGGAGTATTGCTCTGCTGACAGAGGCAAAAGTACTAAACCACAAGAATATCTGTCCAAACACTGACCAAAGGACCATTGAGACCCACATCCTGTCTCCAGCAGAAATCAATAATGTGGATGCTCAACAAAACCCAACCAACCAACCAAAAAAAGACTAAAGAATTTATGCTTGCCCTATGACAGACCTTCATCTCCTGTGCTGCACATCCAGAGCACCCACAGCATTAAGTTTAATAGCTGTTTGGGGTATCAACTTTCTGTGTATTCATCTACCCTTTTTCCAGCCCTTTTATACCTTTGACATCCACAAGCGTTCTGTGGCAATGAGTTCCACCGTTGTACCACACATGTTGGGAAAAACATCCTTTTGTCTGTTTTAAACCTGTCTTAAGGCATCTGCAGGGCATCATTGTATTAGTAAGGAACATCAGGTTTTCTCATGGTCTCAGATGGCATAGCTGTATCTTCCCAATTGATTTGGTAGCTCGACATAATTTTGGTTTCTCCTATTTCAATACCATCTTACCTCATAAATTAAAACAAACAAACAAGCAGTCTGGGAGAGGGTTAAAGGAAAGGAAAGACTTCTTTTTCCTAGGATCTGAGTAGTATTCAGCTGATGGGACTAAATCTTCTGTATCACATGTGGAAGTTCAAAGATGCATGGATAAAACCTAGTTCTGTGTAAGCCTAGGAGACTTCTGCCCTTTCTAAATTAGCACTTCCTTTTCTGGTGAAAAGAAGAGCAAAAGTTAGTGAAAGCAATGGCCTGTATGCATTAAGGTCCTGTTCTGTCCCTGATGCTCTGAGGATGTAACTGTAAGAACTGCCAGTAATGTGATTTGGTTCCCAAGTAAAGCAACAGAGGCTTGTGCTGTTTTGTGTGCATATTTTAAAACTGTGGCATCGCCCACAACAGTATCTTCTTCGTTAGGACTGCATGAACAGTTAAAAAAAAATGCAACAATTTTCTTGAATTCCCCCAAAAGACTGAGCTCAAGTTCGCCTTGTGCAACAAGAAAAGTTTAGTCATTTCTGATTTCATTGTAACTTGTTTGCCAGTCTCTGGTCCTCCCACTTGTCAGGAGAGGACTAAATACAGTGTCTTGCTAATGAAGAGGATTTGCAGCTACAGGAGAAGTCCAGGATCGCTCACTTCAAGTATAACCAGCAGCCCAGGGCTACTCATGTTCCAGCATACATTTGAAAAAGCACCATCCTGTCTTTCTGAAGGCCCTCCTTTCTCCTGGCCTTGTTGTTTCACCAGTGAGAAGTCTTACCCTCAAAATACAGGAGCTTATACTTTCCCCAGAATCTGAAACATCCCCCAGGTACTGTTGTACCTCATTCTTACATCTGTCACTTCTTGTATCGTTTCTTCCTATTTTTCCTTTCCCCCCTTCCTCACCTTTCTCTGCTGCTCTTTGTCTAACTCAGGTCTGCCTCCTGCTCCAATTTCTCTTAATTAAAATTTAGTAGCAAGAACTACCTTCATTTGATGACAGGTGGCATGTGCAGGGAAGAAAAGAAGTGGGGCAGCCAGCGTCCTGTCCCATGGGGAGCTGGCAGGAGGCTAAAAAGCTATGATGGGCCTGAGACTTAGCAAGCATCCCTGTTTTTTCTGTGAAGCTTAGATTGACACCTCCTTCTGGTGAAGTGAGTATGCAATTTAGGAGATTAAAAATACACTAAGGAACAAGTATTTTTCACCTTCTTTGTAGAAAGTACTGGTCTGAGCTAGGGTTTCATCTTTCCTAGCTTCAGTGAGGTGCTCAGTCTATGCTGGGGGTCCAGGCTCCCTCCGCAGTCAGTAGAGAGAGATGGGCGCCTTCACACAACGACTCATCCCACTTGCTCCAGCCTCAGGTAAGCTCCTCTTTGGAAATGCCACCATCTCCCTACCATCTCGACTGGACAGGGACAGCCATAGGCCTGTATCAGCCTGCACATCTAGGTGGTTAAAGCGAGCTGAAGCCCACCCACAGAGCTCACCCTGGAATCCCCAGCAGCAAAGACGGAGCAGTAAAGTCCTCAGGTAAGGGTGGTGGTTTCCTGGACAGAAAACACTTTCTGCATATTTCTGCTCCCATCAGCGCAGTACTGGGATCAGGACAACGGTGGTAGCTCCTGGATCCTTCCTATGTCAGGTCAGTAAATCAGGTCTGCTTCTTGCAAGCTGAATGTCATTTATTCTATAACTGAATTGATTTCTGGGGCCCTGCTAGCTCATCCTGGCCTGTAGTGTTCCCCTCACCTCACCCATGATGTGTCACAAGGAAAGACATGGACATACTCACTCCAGGAGGGGCATGCTGATCAGTTATAAATGGGAGCTGTCAGATGTGTCTGGTGACTAGGAGGGGGCCTGCTGGGAAATGATCTTGTTTCAACTGCCAGCCTAAGGGGCTACGGGCACATGCAGGGTCAGAGCAGCCTGACAGTGTTCCCAAAGCCACCTCTTTCATCCCAGAAAAACTAATCCATGGTGAAGAACTTGAACTGCATTCAGAGTACCTATCCCACCACACTTGCACACACTCCTACAAACCTGGTGTCCTGGTTGCGGCTGGGATAGACTCAATTTTCTTCTTAGTAGCTGGTGCAGTGTGTTTTGGATTTAGTGTGAGAATAATGTTGATAACACACTGATGTTTAGTGCTAAGTAGCACTTATCCTAAGTTAAAGACCTTTCAGTTTCCCATGCTCTGCCAGCAAGCAGGTGTACAAGAAGCTGGGAGGGGACACAGGCAGGACAGCTGACCCGAACTGGCCAAAGGGATATTCTGTACCATAGAACGTCATGCTCAGCATATAAACTGAGGGAAGTTGGCTGGGAGGGGGGGATCACTGCTCGGGCATCAGTCAGCAGGTAGTGAGCAATTGCATTGTGCATCACTTGTCTTTTCTTGGGTTTTCTTTTTTTTTTTCTTTTGTTATATTCCTTTTCATTACAATTATTATAATAATAACAATAATAAAATATAATATTTTATTTTAGTTTAGTTATTAAATTGTTCTTATCTCAACCCACAAGTTATACTCTTTTTTGATTCTCCTCCTCATCCCACTGGGAGGGGGGAGGAGTGAGCGAGTGGCTGTGTGGTGCTTAGCTCCTGGCTGGGCTTAAACCCCAACACCTGGGCTGTGTTATCACTGAGTCTAAGAGGTCCATGCTGACCTGGCTTAATTCTGATAAGTTTCTGGACCGATCAGCTTCAAGTGTTTTTCTTTGCTGGGGAGATGCTTACAGCTAGGTCTGTCAGTAACTTAGCAGCACCAGATGGCCCAGCCACCTACTGCCTTCTGGTCCTTGCAAGTTCCTCAGTCACAGCATGCCTTTACACGCAAGGACAGCATCTACTTCCTAAGTAAGGTGGCTGTATGTCATTTGTAATTCTCTCCAAATGCTCAACAGCTTGAATATCTAGGAAAAAGGAGGTAATTTTAAGGAGACTTAGAGTGGTAGAACTCAGTCCACGCAGCCTTGTGCCCTGACCCCAACAACAGACAGCAGTGCCTACGTAGGACGCTACACAAGAAAGTACAAAGTTATCCTTCCCCTCCAGTATCTGCTCGGCTTCTGGCACTTTTGATAGCAGTGGGGTAGAATAACCATTGACAAGCTTCACCCTGTTTGCAAGACCATCCATGCAAGAGCTTTCCCAGTTTCTCAGACTCACTGGCACAGTGCTCACTGCATCCTGCCGCTGGAGGTGAGCATGCACCTCCTTAATATTCTGCCTTTGCGAGTAATTCAGTTCATAATCTGCATCTCAGTGAGTGGCCCTTCTGGAAGTTAATTAAAAGACAAACTGCAGCACAGATCATTAGTTTGCACATGGACCAGGAATGAAGGATCGCTGTGGCCCCGCAAAATTAGCAACAGATGCCCAAACAAATCTCTGAGCAGACCTAACTAGCATGCCCTGGCAACAGATCTTGTCTGTTAGCGAGCACTGCTGTACCACGACTCAGGCAACAGCAACAGTGCTGGCTCTCTGATTTCTCGTTGTGCAATGTTACCAGTTCAAACAAAGTAAGTACAATTGCTAAGAACATACAGCAGGTAGCAAAATGTCATTCCAGACCTTTAATCTCCAGGAACATTTTCACCTGCTTTCTAAATCAAAGCAAAAAGTGTGCAACTGGCAGAAGTGACAGGAAAAAGTGACCAACAGCCTCCTGCCAGTAGAGGTTTCCATCTGCAGAAGAGATACAACACAAAAATTCCTACACATCCAGCTGGCCCGGAGTGGGATCTCTCAGTGCCTGTCTTTTAATTGCTCCACTGAACACCTTCATGTTTTTGTGTTCTGCTCCCCACATGTGTGAGAAGAGATAAACCTCCACAGCTATTTTTTTTTTTTTTTGGCTCTCCATCACAGCACTCCTGCATGCTTCCCTTGGCTCTGAAACCTAGAAAAGATTTCAAATCCGGAGAGGTTTTCTGAGTCTTGCTACTACCTGTAGCACTTTTTGCTCTGGTCCGCTTTTCTCCCCTCTTCTCTGTCATTTCTCTTACTTGTCTTGCATTGATTTTGGAAGCTCTTTAGGCCAGGGACTGTATTTTCAGTCTATGTGTACAGCAGTTACACATCTCAGGGCTAGAATCTGGTCTGGGAAGATGCATGCAGCTTACAGCCCTCTGAAACCTGTAAAACTGCAGGGGTCAGCACTAGGGAATTTGTAGACAGAAGTTGTCTCTCGGTGCCTCTTCATCCAGTCAGGGGACAATAAACAGGCCAGCAGGCAAGGGGTAGAAGGTGAGGTTGTTACGACAAACTTAACAGAAATCTCTGGAGAGGCAGAGACATTGCCTTGCTATGAACACTGCTTCCTCAGCTAAATACTCAGACTGGAGAGAGGAGCGGGGGAGGAAAACTTTGAACAGCTTGGATGAGTAAGTCAATAAAAGACTGCTTTCTGTTTCCTAAGAAAGAAATACCCCAAGGAAACAGCCTAGCTGAGTGTCTACTAAATAGCAAAGAAGAAGAAAAAGTAAAGTATTTTAGCTGCTACTTCTCACAAGGAAAAATGACAGCATATGAGGAAAGAGATAATACAGAAAGATTAGGCTGAAGTGGGATGGGGAAAGAGAGCTGAAGCGCTTTCTGTAAGTAACATCAGAAAAGCAGGTGAAAAAGGAATCAGACTTGAATTATACTGTCATAAAGCTATAGTAACACAGCTGTGAGTCAGAACAGCAGGATTTTGCCTGTGTGTGCAGGCAAAGCCAGGCCAAGACTCTAGCCAAGAAGGGATCTGTAGGAGTTAGTTAAGACTGCTCAAAACTGCTTTCTCACACCTTTCCCATCCAGGACTTTCCTGCCATTGGTCTTGAATTCAAATGTTCACTTTATCTGATGATATGTACACCTTGGAGGGAACCATGCATGTACCCCAGTACAGAGACAGGACTCAGCCAAGGTGTCCCTAGAGCCAGGAGCTAGACAGACTTCTCATGTTTTGAAGACAGTATGAATTTGTGATCAACTGCAAACCTGAATCTTTGTGGCTCACCTGTGCACCCAGTGCCGAGATCAGACTGACTCTGCCCCAGTGCAAAGTTTATGTACACAGGGAAAAGAATGTTTTCTTGTGGCAGCCAGATCCCCAGGTATTTGTGCCACAGGGACACTGCAAGGAGAATGAGTGTAGGAGACTCTGGTCTTGGACACCTTATTTTCCATAACCTTTCAAGTAAGATGAGTTATACCATTACAAAGTCAACATAAAAAGCTGTCAGAGTGAAGTGTGAGATTATTTGACAGTGATATTTTGTACTGAGCTAAATGATGACACTAGACACAAAGCACAGAAAAAAGGTGATGCTGTTTTGTTAGTACGTCCAAATTTTCTATCATTAAGAAAGGCACAGCTAGAGAGAGTTACAATGAAAGAGCATTTGATGGAGAAGCTACTAAGCTTGGCTCATGTGCCAGATTCCCAATAAGCATAAATCAGTACAGCCCTGCTAACTTCAATGACGTTGATTTACAACAGCTGATAAATGAACCGGAAATGTTTCTATTTAATTGGGAGAGAAAAAAAAATATTGCAGGGATATTCTTCTGTAGCTGAGCTAAGAGAAATGGGAGTGCATTTCCAATACTGACAGTTTTTAGAGATGCCTTGATAGGACAGATTTGTGTCTGGGTCCTATTCATACATAATCCATGAAAGGAGCAGCTTGCAAAAGCAGACCTTGGACTGAGTAAGGCTAAGAACAGAGCTATCAAGCATGGGATGTCTTGAAACAAGCAATGAGTTGAAAATGTGCAGCCAGTTCAGAGGAGAAATTTTAAACAATGATGTTTTCATTGCAGTAAATGAAAGGGCTCACTTGGCATCTGCTATTATAAACTCACAAAATGCCATAAATCCCAAAGGACTGAGCACGTGTAATTGGGCAGATAGCAACAAAAGCAGCTTGGACAGTGCGTTAGCACAAGCTGCTTAGAGAAGAGGTTTAAAAAGGAAAATCATGAGCAAATGGAGTCAATAAGTGAGAACGAGGCAGGCTGCTGAAGGATATGACTCAGAATAGAGCAAGGGGTTGCTGTAAGAGACAAAAAAAGATGCAGCGAAGCCACAGAATTTCAAAGGACAGGCAGAAATCACGTCTGGATTTGCTCTAGCGTTTACAGGACCAGTGCCTTTCCTGCGTGTGAATGAGTTTGCTCCTGCCAATGCTGATGGAGGCACACCGTAGCATACCAGCTGAGGATCTGACTACTGCCTGGACGTATGTCCCCAGCAAGCCCTCCCAAAGTGCTTCCTGTCATGGTTTGTATTAAAGCCATAGCAAAGCAAAATGAATAAAAGCAAGATGCTGGATAATGAGATGCTAAGAAGGACTACACTTTTCAGAAGTTCCCGGGAGGCTCGCTCTGGGATGACAATTAAGTAACCATTTCCTAACAAGACTTTATCCGCTGTACAACTCGGGGTTTATTCTGCCTCTCAGGATGCAGCCTTCAGGCTTAAAGGCTCCAGGTGAGACATAGAAACCCAGTCAAAGCAACCAGAAGTTAAATACTCATCCTAGGTTAATACTAGTGATGCCTCAAAGACTTTATACTTCATTTTTCTTTATGTAAAGAATTAATATCTGGTAATGGACCAGTGTTTACACTCATAGAATTCATTAACATTTTAGCAGGTTAATGAAATGTAACCTCTTTTATCTTGCCCTGGCCCTCTGAGATCTTATGGGGAAGCCATATGTTTTGTTAGAACTTTTAAAAATGCCATGACAACTAGCAAGGGAGATAAACTACCTCCACATCAGAAAATAGCATCTTTCTTGCAATCTTATCAAATGCAGCTATATAGCACAGCATACAAAGTATACGTGGGCTGAAAAACTAATGAGGAGATGTTTATTTGTAAAAAAAAAGGTAACCAGGAGGCTCTGATTGTACAAAAGTAGAGGATATTAAAAAAAACCCCAAACCCACCCTCCATCCCCCATCCCCCATCAAAAATGCCCCTTGTGCCTCTAGGGAACAAAACACATAATGCAGGAGTTTGAAGACTTGGTAATAGTTTGTGCCTAAGGAGTAGGAAAAAGAAAATCAGGTATCACCCTAAAACCCCCTAAACTTCAGGAGCTATTTTACGTGGAAACTTTCCCCACCTTGAAAGCAGCTCCTTTTACAAGTTCTTGATGGTGTAAGAAGAATTTGTCAGAGAAACTTTTCCTTCAGAATGTTGTTTTTTAAATGGTTTGTGCTGTACATAAAAGCAATTATGTAGCTTCTGGATGCAGACATAGACAACTTGCTCTAATTTATGCTGCTTGAAAACTAGATTTAAAGCAGTTTAAATAGAAGTGAAATCTGGCTTGCTGAGTCAAAGGAGTACCAACACTACCGAAAAAATGTTGAGATCCCATCTGTGTCTTCTCCCAAAGAGAATATTTACAGTTTTTCTGCATATAGAAGGAACGATAGCCAGCTTTGAAGGTGTAAAGAAAAAATGTGATAAGCACAAAATACAGAGAATCAAGTAATAGCAAAGCTAACCTTCAGAGTTCAGGTAGGATCTTTGGTTCCTGCCGCAGTCTTTTAAACCTTGGCTACGCTTCCTTTGCTCACAATCTTCACAGGTTAAAGACAGGGTCCAGAAATGCTTAACCAGCCAAATAAAACAACACCCCACCTCCCACGTATATCTGTTTCAGGTGTAGCTTGTACATTCGCGGGAAGTCAGAAAGTGTGACAGGTGGAGGGAGCTGTGCATCTCAGTGCTCCCTGGCTGCTGCCCCGACAGCACCTGAGAACCTTCCCGGTTGCTGGAGCCTCCTCGGGTGCCCCAGGCCAAAGGCAAGGCTGGGCAAGTCAAGCCAATTCCTTCCCATACCTGGAAGCACTGCTGCAGAGCTCAGCATCTCCTAGCCACGGATGCTGGGGTTAAAACAGTTTACCCAGCAATAGGCTACGTACACAAGACTTGATGACCCATATCAGATTTGCATACTTCAGAACAATAGCTTTTGAAATAATCTGTAACATTTCAAAGTAATTGAAGAGTTTGAGAATAAGCATACCTAAATTACGGTCTGCAGCGATGCTGGCTTCCAACATTGTCCTGCTGCAGAGGACCCTGCCTTGCGCATGTAAGCACGAAGAAAGCTGTAACTGCTCAGCTATCTGCACCTGGGTCTTCAGCTGAACTGCATAAATACATTACAGTTGCCACCTGGCTGAGCCAGGATAGGAGAGAAAGTAAAGAGGTATCTGGGATGATAGACAGAATGTACTTTAGCTCTGAATTGAAGCAGACAAAACATTTTGTGTAAACTCACTGAACTGAAAAACTTCTGAAGTATCTCCTGATATGGGGAAACATATTTTGTTCATAAGCCTGTAATAGATGACTATAAAAAGAATGATGACCAGGAAAATAATTCAGTTTGGTGGAAACTGTACTTCCTGTTGAAAAACTATTCCCAGAGAAAACGCCTGGCTAACCCTTTACTGGACGCTCCTGGAGGCAGGCGTTAGAAATGCACCAGATCTTCTGGGACTTGCAACAAGTGGCTCAGAGCAGGCAAGACAAAACTCCTACTGGGAAAGAAGGGATTGTGGTACTCCATTGAGATCAAAACCTCTCTCTGAAGAGCAAGGTCTCCAAGTCATGTTGAAGCAAGTTACACAACAAGACCAGGTGTTTGTACAGCACTTAGAGAGGAGGTGATGCAAACAGCATCTTATGATCTGATTTACATCACTGTCTCCATCTTGCATTCATTTTGAAGTTTTTTTTTCAGTTTACCATCTTGTGTGAAAGCAGACAGTACTTTAAGCCTACTCCAACCGTTTTTTATTATTTTTGAAACAGTTCACTTTTTGAGCTAGGGATTGCCTCTGAATACACAGGTGCAGATACAGCCAGCTATGATGAATAAAGATGACTAGGACCTCAGCAGTTGCTTCTACTATAATATTAATTATTAGTATAATACTACTATACTATATTATAGCATTACTATAATACTATTATATAAACTATAATAGTGACTACTATTATAATAGCGTTAATAATGTCTATGGCAACAGATATAATAATAATACCCATTACTGCCACAGAAAGTGGTAGCTTAGTGATTCTAATGCAGGTAATCTTCCATTCCCCTCCTCTCCCCAAGTAAGTCCTACAAAAGCAGTGTAATTTTTTAGTAGAGAAAGGCCCGCTGAAGTTAGCTCCCTGGTTGTTCCAACTTGAATATGCAGGTCTTTGAACCAGAAACTTGGTTATTATATGAATAGAAAGAAAGGAAAAAAAAAAAAAGGTCTTTTTCGACACTTGATGTGTGACAGAAACACTGTTGCCCAGGGAGTATGGTTCCTAACTCAAGAGGAGCCGGGAGCTGCTGCCTTGCACAACACTGTGACCTCTCTGGTCAGGGCTGATGGAGGTTTCTTGGCACCAAGCGCCACTTCCCAGCTCCTGCTGGATTCCCCTGCTGAAAGAAAATGGGAAAACTGTCTCTTATTTCCATGCAGGTTCAAAACTCAGCAGGGTCTACAGGAAGGTAAAGGCAGTGCCTCAAAGGAAAGGTACCGCTCTGTTTCTGCAAAGGGAAAATCTCTGCCTTGCATACAGTCAGCTCCTCGCCTGGAGTGCACACGAGACAGGTGGGTCCTGCTCTGTTCAGAGTCAAGATGTCACCCACCAGCTGGTTGGCAATATGTTACCCCTGGGCAGGGCAGGGATCTGGTTTTTCCCTTAAACTTCTAGTCTGATGGTAAAAATCCAGCTCACTGTGTGAGATGTCAGCTCACAGAGTGCTTATTCTCTTGGCACTGTGTTTGTGAAATGCAGTCCACCACATACTGCAGGTTGATTGAGGACTTGTATTACTGTAATATAAAATTAAATTGCTATCCTCCGTACATTCCTGTTCCACACATCTTACAGGCTACAATCGGAGCTGGCTAGCAGGTAGCTCCATGCAGGGGTCAAGAGCTGAGCGTGTGTTCAGAAAGAGCTCCCTTCCTTCCACTCTGTATCCTGCAGGCCAGAAGGCACATTGCCAGAGCAGCGAGAGCTTGAGGGATGTTTTATTGCCCTTGTCTAGGCTACAGATAATGAGGAAGGTCTTTAGTCTCCAGGGCTGTCAATCTGGCTACTTCTCATCTGCATTAAAATTGGTGAAAAGATGTTTTTAAAAGAAAATATAATGAGGGGATGCACTTAGGAAAATGAAAAGCTTGGCTGCTTTTTTATCACTTCTCAGGCACTTTGTATCCTTCTCTGATGAGAGCTATTGTCATTCAGGGCAGCTCATTGGCTCCTTGTGCTGGGAGCAGATACGGGCTTGGCACCTTCTGCCTCTCCTGGTGACAGCCAGATACACACTCTGCTCATTTCCTCCCCGATAAAGCTTGCCATCCTGCTTCAGAGCTTCTCATATTTCATTTGGTTTGTCAGATAAAAGCCCCTGGTACGGTCCGTTCATGGAGATTATTTTTTTGTTTTGGCATCATATTAGCAAAGGAGATTTCTGAGTTGCCTTCCCTCTTCCTCAGTCTCCTTGTGCCTGGATAAGCATATGTCTGCTGCTGTCCCTCTCATCCAGGGCTCTTCCAAGTGCTGATGAAGTCTTGCTACTCCCTTGAGTGACCTGTAGGTGTTACTCTCGTAAACTGAAGGTGAAACTCTGGTCTGAAGAAATGAATGGCCTTATTTTCAGAAGAAGTGACTGTCTTCTAATTCCATCGTGTGTTGTCCTTGATGTTATGGCCAGGAGTGATGTGACTGAGACTACCAAGTTAATCAGTGACTGCTGCAAACAGTAAAGGGAGCTAGGAGTTCAAAGCTGGATGCCCTCCACTGGTATAATCTATCTTTTTTGGTTTCCTTAAGTGCTGCCAATTTGCACGTGAAGGGAAAGAAAAGGGAAATGTGTTTCCTTCTATGAAATAAGCCAGAAAGTGTCATCGTGGTAGTCCAGAGGCACAATTCAGTGCACACCTCAGTGGCAATGACTGAGCGAGGCCTGGCTGCAGCACCAGTTACTATGGAAGGGAAGTGCTGCTTGGAGAGGACCATGGAGATATCAGAACTTGGCATGAGAAATAAAAGCTGTGCCATGTGGCAGGAGAGGAGAAAACAAAGCCTGGAGAGTTAGCGTTACCTGTGTATATTATAACCTCACAGAGAAAAGGGAAAAGTGCGTTGGCTGGCCATCTTGTATTTCCTGATAAAGTTATTCAATGGAAAAATGCTATTTCCAATCACCATTGGAACATTTCTTCTCACAGCAGAACCTTGCCTGGAGATGCATATACACACTAACAGAGCGAAGACGAGGAAGGAGCTTCCCTCAGTGTTTTGCTGTGCTATGTAGAGTGCAGATTCCCATGTGATTCATGCAGATAAGCTACTCATTCTGCCTTGTATCTCGGTTCCCTGTTGACCTGTTTTGTCCCGAGTTTGACCTACGTGTCTTCCAAAATGGGGACTGAACATGATGCATCCTAATGTAAATTGGAGTGGAAGAGGGAGGACCCTCAGGGCTGTCCTCTTTCACCAAATGTTGGAGACTGTAATGGATGCTGGCACATCTGCAGGCAAAGGGACAACTTAGTCACTTGCCCTCAGGGGAAGAACCTATTTTATGAAGCCCCAGTACTGTGGATGGCTAACAGGTGCCAGCACTGGGACAGAGAAGGATAAAACAGTGGCTACAGGGGAGGCTGGTACCTGCCTCCACCCCAGCCTCAGCGCTTGTGTAGAATAAGACATCCTTGTTTCACAGTGGTTTTGCTGCAAAGGTAGAATAAATTTGTGATTGTGAGCCTATCAAAGAGTATGGCAATAATGGGCCTACAACTAGAAACTTGTAAGCTGTGTGATTAGGATAAGCCCCTTCCCTGTTAAAAAGTTCTGCTCCACAATTATTCAGTCAATATGCTGTCAGGTTATAAAAAGAAACTTTTCCAGGATGGTTATGATGCCCGCACTATCACAGAGATATATTTATGCTACCGTTCTGCTTTAATTTAAGCTCTTAATATGATTACCAAATGGTAGGTGCTCGAGACCTGACAGTTGGGGATGCAGAGCACCTGTAGTTCCCAATAAAAATAGAGTAGTTAGAGCTGAGGTCAGTCTGGCTCATTATATTTGGCTTCTGTATCACTGATCTGTCCAAATATTTATCTTGCAAACACACTCAAAGCATTTCCTGTTTGTTTCAATGTAAAGGGCACCGTGTACAGGTCTGAAAAGATGAGCATTATTTTCCTGACTTGTCCGCACTCAGTGTGAGAGAAACTTTCTTCATTATTGGTACACCAGTTAACTGACAGATCACATCAAGAGTGACAGGACTAGACAATAAAAAGAAAGTAACTAAGCCAGACAATAGTCCCTTTTCAATGGTGTCGCTGTCTTTCCCTGTCTGTAAAGCTGGGACTTTCTGAAAGGACTACTCAGCAGCCCATTAAGGAGAACGATCTCGTCCCTCAAAGTATATTTCAAGCCACTGTATGGCAGAAACCAGACCATCTGAGCTCGAGGGAAGACCAGCCTTGATCAAAATGAGGAAAAGCTGCAAACCAACCTGGCAGTGACCATGCTGAATGACGTGGGAGCTCTGGCTAGGAGCAGTGCCTGCACTGGGTCTGCCAGCCCCTGGCAGGCTGAGTTTCCTTCCTGCTGGGGTGGGGCTGGGAGATGCCCTGTATCGTCACTATCACCAGCTAAGGAATCGTTCAAGAAAACAATCTGATAGATATCCACTTCTCATCTTCTCCTAGTTACTGTCTTCTCCCTCCCTTCCCTGGAAACTCTGTTGCTGAGCATAGCGAGCAAATATAATTAAAAAACCTTTGCCGACTTTGTAGAAGAGTGTGGGGTTTTAAGAGGTAACACCTTTGAGTGATGTAGCTGTTCTGACAATACCTGAATGTAAAATCCGAATTGTCTTTAAGAGTAGCTGCCACTTTACATTTAGCTACAACTACAGGACAGAGACACACACATGCATACACTGTGCTCTTCCTGTAAGATTCTTGTTTTTTTTCATTCCTGTTTTCCCCATTTCCTCTTGACTGAATATCGAGGCACTGGTCAGTCTGTGTCTTTCTGTGTCCATATACTGTTGGACGCTATTGTAGGGCTGGAGCTATAGGGGTGCAGATATCTTACCACTCTCCATGGTGGCTTTCCACAGAGTCACTTGTTTCATCTATTCTTTTCCCTCAGTCCTTGCTTCCCTTGCTTGTGGGCACATGGCAGCGGGGGAGGACAGAAGAAGCCAGACCCCCCGGCTCCCATAAGAGTGGGATACAGACATAGAAACTGTTTCTGCTCTCCAGGCAGGCTGCCAGCCCAGCTCCAAGATTTCCCAGCTGCTGCAGTTCAGACTTCAGGAGTTGTCAGGGATGAGTGACTTCGGAGCCTGGGTCCTGGCCAAACCACCCTGGGCAGCTCATTGCACTAATCCAAAACTGTAATTGGGAGGTAGAAGGAGGCAGTGGGAGAACATTTTATCCCCACCACATCCCTGAGTTTTTGTTAACTTAGGATTATAAGAATAATGAACAAACCCAGAAGCCTGTCTCCTTTATTTATTTAGTTTGGGGGTTGTAGCTAGTAATCCGTTATTGTCTGTGCAACATATTCCCAGCCCAGCCTCTTATCAGAGGTGCTTAGCTATGCAGTGCACATAAGGATGCCCATTGGTATTGATATATAGATTCCCAGCACATCTATTGTGTTTTACATGCCTTGCAATTAGCTCTTGCTTTATCTATCGTGTGCCTACCTTGCCGTATGTGTGCCAGGAAAAAGAAAAGAGTCACACTGTGGAGGGAGGGCAGAAGGTCTGAAGAATTACTGAGGAAAAATAGAAAGCAATTTGCACTCTGATGAAAGCAGTGCAGGGCCAGATCCTGCCGCACACTGTTGCTGTGGGGAGCAGCAGTAGCTCTGCACTGCCCAGGCTGATGCCTGCTGTAGTGAAGCAACCTCTAGGTTAAATGATTGGACTAGATGATCTTATAGGTCTTTCCCAGTCTAGGCTATTCTATGATTCTATGAACACTGGGAGCTCAGTAAGGCTTGCGGAGAAGTTGGGGTGTGCAGCATGGAGCAACTCTGTAACCCTTCAGCAACAGTGCTGACATGCTACAGTGATCAGATGGCTAGAAGAAGAGAGATATGAATGGTGAAGACAGGGAATTTTTCCTGATGCTCTGAAATATCCCGAATTTAGGCAGGTTGTATCCATGGAGGCAAATAGCCCAGCAGGTAGGGCTTACCTAAGAGGTCACCATCAGCTTCTCCTTCACAGTCACTGCAGATTTTCCCTGTGGACGCTGCTCCCTCCTTGAACACCCAAGTCTCCCTCACACAGACTGCTTTCTGCAGCTGCGGGTCCTTAGGGCTTCTGCTAGCAGCTCTCCCAAGTGAGCCCAGACCCTCTTGCAGCTTGCCATTTGCTCACTTCCACAAAGGAGGACCTGGCAGAGGCATGGATGTGGGTCCGCAGTATCTAGGCACACCAGTGTGCTCTTTCCAACACCAGTGTGCTCTTTCCAACAGCCGTGTGCTCCTCGGACGTACTGCACTCCCTCAGTGGGTACTTCATAGGCTGCGTTAGGCACACGCCCCTTCTCCATCCATGCTCTTCCCTCAGTAAAAGCACGTCTCATGCCCTCCATGCTCTATGATAGAAAGTAGACATCACTGAAAAATCCAGACCATGCTTTGATCTGGAAGGGTCAGATTCGGGTTGCAATTTTACAGGCATAGTCCAATACTCCACAGTTACCTAAAAGTCTACTATCAGAGCCTCGCCAAGGTATAAAACTCACTGGACTCCAAGGAGCTTGATATTGGTAGAAGATCTAGTTGCCAGCCTGGGCTCTGCTGAGAAGCCCACCCTGTGTGCTGTGCCATGGTGCCAAGACTACTCCTGGGGGCACTACTTAATCATTCAAATCTGGCTTAAGACTCTGTGCTGCACTGATGTCATATAAGAGAAGCAGTGGGCTGCATTTTGAAGCTAACTAGGGCTTGCTCCAGAGCCTCTGGCAATATGCTTAGCCATAAAGAGAGTGCGGACGGAGACTCCAAGTCATTTGGCCATTTCTGCTCTCCTCTGTGCTGCCAAGCGAATAGCACTGGAAGAAAGCCCCAGGGACCTGGGAAGCGCTTGGGGCAGGGTGCTGGGAGAATCCACTCGCAGCACGGTGGCTCGCAGCATCAGGATCTCTCTGCTTTATGCACTGTCTGGTCATTCAGATATGGCAAAGCAAGAATTTACTGCCAGCAGCCCATAAGGGGAGCCTCTTACCTAAATACCCTTACTCTTTCTGAAACTGTGTCAGGCAGGGGAAAAACAATTGGACTGACTGTATTACTACTTTCATTGGGGTCTGGGGAACAGCATTCATCCTGTACTGCAGTCATCCACCCTTTTTGCCTGAAATGCACTTCTAGGATGTGTCAGACTTGTTCTCAGCTGTGGTGCTGCCCCTGATACCATCCTGTTGGCACTGTTGGTGCTGGCTTGTAATCAGTCATGATTGGTGTTGAGGTGACAAGGAGGAGACAGTGGACCTCCAAGATCTCCTAAAGTTCCCATGCGAGCAGCGCAAGGTGACTTTCCACTGACTGGACATAACCCTTTTACCTTGTTACCATCACTCTGCCAGCAGACAGCTGGCAGACACAGCTGCACTGCCTTCAGCTCCAGCTGCCACATACCCTCAGAAAGGAGGAGGGGAGAGGGGCCGGAGGGAGCTGGGGAAGGAGTAAGTCCAGCTGAAAGGAGTGCTGCTGCTGCATCTATTTTTTCCACTGCCATAGGCTTGTGTTGTTTCTGTGCATCTTTTGATTTGTGCCAGGGTCAGAGAGCTATAACTGACTCCACCTGGCCCTCTACCTTTAATTACCTCGCTGCCACTGTTTTTCATTTACTATTTGCTACCAGTCTACATCACTCACAACCTCGGACACTGATGTAAGCAGTGGTTTCTCTCGTCCCCAGGAAACCAATGATTACTACACACAGGAGGAAGGGGTGAGTGGTCAATGCATAAAATGTGGAGGAAAGAGCTGGGAGGAGAGTTTTGAAAAGGTGTTGGGAAGTCAGTGAGGATATGCAGGGTGAGATTGCCAACTGCAGCTGCAATGTCTCTGTAAATTATTCTGCTAATAAAGACCCCGTTCAATTTTACAAGCATGGTGTCCTTTTATATTATTATCCAGCATGCAGTACATGAAACATCCACCAAATTATCTAACAGGAAATAAATCTGTAAAAGTGCATAATAAATCCCACTGTAACATCTTCAACAGCCTTCTTAACAAATGGTCTAAGTCTAAGTGCCAAGGACTATAAGATTACACTCTACCAAAGACAGAAATGAATAAATAAATAAAATATCGATCTCAAATTCCACTAACAAATCCACTTCTATTTCAGCAAAAAAATCAATCACTCAAGGCATTATCAGATTTCTCATTCTTATTGTCTTAAAAGTCCACCAGCTAGCTCAGACTAGGAACAAAGTAAGTATATTTAAAAATGCAGGGGGAGGTGGGGGGGAGAGGAAAAGAAATATGTCACAGAGAAGAAGAAGGATGTATGAGATCTTCACGTGTATATATCAGCTGGAGGACTCCAGGTTAGAATAGTTTGTTCATTCTGGTTGTCGTGGTTTATCCCCAGCCAGCAACGCAGCACCCCGCAGCCGCTCACTCACACCCCCCCGCCCCAACTGGGATGGGTGAGAGAATTGGGGGGAAAAAAAGTCAAACTCATAGGTTAAGATAAGAACAGTTTAATAGGACAGAAAGGAAGAAAATAATATATGATACTAATAACAATAATCAAATGACAGTAATAGTAATAGTAATAATAAGGATTGGAATACACAAAACAAGTGATGCACAGTGCAATTGCTCACCACTCGCCAATCGATGCCCAGTTAGTTCCTGAGCAGCGATCTGCCCCAGCCCCAATCCTCACTCCCCCACTTTATATACTGGGCATGACGTCCCATGGTATGGAATACCCCTCTGGCCAATTTGGGTCTGCTGTTCCGGCTGTCTCCCCTCCCACCTTTCCTGTGCCCCTCCAGCCTTCTTGCTGGCTGG
>JAVKLA010000054.1:2487017-2504708 GCA_034782735.1 Sagittarius serpentarius | reverse complement strand
ATCCTAAACCCAAAACACAGCACTGTACCAGCTACTAGGAAGACAATTAACTCTATCCCAGCCGAAACCAGGACAGTGGTTTTTTTTTCAGCTGAAATCAAGAATGGGCAGTGTAACACTAGGGAAAAAACAGGGCAAAATTTTCCAAAGTCCTGGTGCAATCAGGCACATGATTTCCATTAAAATTGATGTGAACTAAGTAAGTCCCTACCTGGCTTAGAAATACTTCAGCCCAAACCTGCTATGTGTCTGATATTTGGAACCTGTTTATATACGTAGGAAAAGGCAGATCTTACATATGAAGGAGGTGGTTTGGGGCTTGGACAACTCAACTTCCAGCCTATGCTCTTTTATGAACCTGCTTTATAATCCTGGGCATGTTCCTGAAAGATTGAAGAAGATGAGGGGCATTTACATGGATAGACATCCTCTGAGGAAAGTCAGCTAGCTCTTAGTCTGCGCTTAGCAGTCGGTATCAAATACTCAGCACAAGGCCTGTCTGAATTTCTTCCTCTCCCTGGGGTGAAGAGTTGCACGAGAGGTATTGCGTTGGATGAATGATCCTGAAGTCTCCTCTGAGCAATCCCATCCTTTCTGGACAGCTGCCTCTGCTCTCCAGCCTAGGCGCGGGCAAAAAGTTGGACACGTGGGTCTGGTACCCTCATGGGATATGATCCCACAAGTACCCTGCGTCCCAGGGCTTGCTCTTGTAACCGGCCTGTAGGTAGACACAGGGTAGAGATACAGACAGGTGGTTGTTCTCTGATCTGAATTTATTTCTCAATACATTAGGCACTCTAAAGATACCTTTTGTAGTCCCGCAAGTGGATGTTGTGCGGGTGTTTCCAGGGTTAGGCTGATGTACGGTCTTTTGTGTCACTTGTTTGAATTCATCATCGAAATTTCTGATTTTGTTTCCAAAGAAAGTTCTCTACATCTCTTCACTTGCACTGACTACATCTGGTCTTCATCTGGCCTTTGCTCTAGGCAGCTATTTTTTAATTCTCAGGTCTGGTAATCTGCCTTTGCTGTATCTTATTTCGTGTGAGGGAGAGACCAGCTGACCAGCTGTTTTCACTTCTCTGTCTTCACCTGTGAAATGGAAATTACAGTGCTTTCCTGTCTTTCAAAGATATTATGAGGATAATGCACTGAAAACCTTCAGGTGCTGAGATATTTTTACAAAAGGACCTACACAGCTTTCTGGAATTGGTAGAAAAGGTGATCTTTTACTGCAGCAGTTTATTGAATGAGGGTTTTTTTTAATCACCACAGAAGATTTTGCATTGTCAAAGCCCCTTTTAAACATGACTGCAAGACATCAAGGCCAAAAGAAAAAGATATCTCAGCAGCACTAATTAAAGACAAATTACCAAATGTTAGCTATTCCTTCAGTGGAGGTCTTTATGTTTCTAACTCAGTGTCTGACAATCATATTGATCCCTGTTGATGGTTTACTTGCCTTTCTTGAAATATTGATATTATTAAAAAGAATATTTAATTCATAAATCCCCTGTATACTTCAATAGCCTTGTCAAGTAAATCCTTTTTTCTTATATAACTTTAAAAATATTTGCTTGGCTAATAGGCAGGGCTATTGGAGGATTTTTACTCAATTTAGACTGTAATGTTCAGATCTGAATACAATCTGAAAATATTCTTCTCCTGATGCTGCAGTATTTCTTTCCCAGATCCTCCATGCCCATTTATTCTTTCAAATGGCATTTTTAACTCATTCTCAACTTTGATTTTAGTTTAATCACTGGAGACAGGTGAGCATGTGTTTTTTACCTTACTTCACTGGGATTCAGTGCAGACATTAAACATCTAGCCACCAGAGTCCAATTACAAGACCATACACTTGTAAAATGTTTTCATTACCTGTGTGAACGCTGCCATAGTCTCTGATTGAGACCTCTTCATCATCTTGTAGAGAAAATAATCTAACAGCCTCCATTTCATTTTAACCAAGAATCTGCATCTTACTGCCAATAACATCTCCTTACCCTGAAACGGGTAGAAACACCTGTCCTTTTTCGCTTATCAGAACAGGATGAAAAGGCACCCTTCTGTAAATGAAAGTAGGACCCTGAGTGTCTTGCCTGGGAAGTGGTAGATGCGTGCCCCTCGATGACTGCAAATTTGAAAGGAAGAACAGTCTGCTTATAGGAGATTAGGTCTGATGAGAGGACACTGAGAAAATTGTTTGTGAGGACAGGGAAAAGAGAAGAGACTTTGAAAAGAAACAATGGAAAGGACTGTTAAACAACTTATGCTGCATAAAAAGAAATTATCTTACAGAATCTCATCTGAATAAAAACGGTTCTGTGATCTGCAGGAATATCTGTGGAAGGTTAGAGAGGTGCCTGGAAAGCATTACTCCAGTATAAACTCAGAGGATGAGTTTGCTTTCCAAAGGGCAGAAAGAGATCTCATCGCGGCTGTGGTTACAGCCGGACCACAGTACCACAAAGAATACAGTATCTTCTAAGTTTTCCTACCTTGCTTGCATTATTGAGCCACTATAATGACCTTGGCTTTTTGCCTTCTCGCCTTCTCAGAAAACTTCTTCATCTGCTTTTGGGAGCCAGAAGATAATAAAATGAATATGCAAATTTGTAAGCTCCCGGTTAAGAACTTGCACACTGTCAGGCACCACCCAGGCAGCCAAACCCTGGGACTGCCAATGTTAGCAGAGAAGCTCATTCCCTACCATGGCCAGAAGAAATGTTTATAACTGTCTCTCGGAAGAGCTATTGTTGTGGTACTTCTTAATCAGAGGTATGATTGGGAAAAGACTGGTGAAGTTTCGTTTTGCCAGTTTGATACTTTTGGAAAAACTTTGAGTTATTTTATAAATCAAACTTTGGAGGCCCAAACCCAAAACCCAGATATCCAGATGATCTGACTGCTGGACTGCAAGCCAGGGGTTTCTCAATTCTCTAACCGTCTCCGGTGTCGATTCCTGTTGCAGCTCTCAGCAGCTTCCTTCACCCCTGGTTTCTTCATTGGCAAAGGCTAGTAAAAGTTACTAAAGATTTTTGAATCAGTTGTTACATATGAATAAACTGTTTAATTTAACCTTTTTTTCCTGAGCATTAATTCTTCATAAAACAATCCTGATTGTATTAGTTATTCATAAAGTATTCCCTGAATAATTTACACAAACATGTCGCAGCCAGTGAGGCACTCATCTATCGGTTTTAGTTAATTACACAGACCCTAGTTCTGGAGGCTTTGGGAAGACCTTACGATGTTTACTGAGTATTTAACCTCAAAATACCTCTCCCAAAACCAGAGCCAAACCCACTGGCATTACTGGTGTAGCAGTAACGCTACCCTGACTGCAGGGCTGGTTAGAAATAGCCAGGGAAACGTGAATACCCCAGTTAGCCTGGCTCAGGGCGAGGCAATTATCACCTGCCTCCGTGTTGTGCACCACAGCCACACGTCCGAGGTAATGAAGTTGTGAATCGGGACCGCTGAGTTTTCACTTCACACAAAGGGAAGAGAAGTTTGAATTTAAATAAGAAGTCTAAGTCATGAATGCAGGTGGCCTTGCTTTTTCTTTCTTTCTTTTTCTCTTCATTTATGAAGGGTATTAGCTCCTTGCTTAACAGACAAGTGACACAGAAGAAAAGTCTTATTTCTTGCAGCTGAGAAAGGCTGGAAAAGAACACTACAGGGGCAGGTATTTCCCAAGTCTTGGAGACATGCCCTGTTTCCTCCCGATGTCTTCCACCTTTTTTAGTCTCTTACACATTCTTATTAATATCTACTCGGTTAGTTCACTTACCCTGTAGATATTTCGCCTTGTTTCTTTCTGGAAACGCTGTAAAGGTTTATATGAATTTTAAACATCTTTACGGTTAAGGTTGTGCCAGCATGAAACGATCATGGCAGTTTATGTTGGTCTTGCTCAGCCTAGACAGTCAGTCTGCCTGCAAGGCAGCGTGTTCAGGGGCTGGGCAACGGCATGCAAACCAGTGAGCAGCAGGGTACAAAGCCTGTGGAGCACTGCTAGGGAGCTGAGCAGAGGCACCGCAGCTTGTTCTTCATTCCTAAAAATGCTAGTGCTGGAAACTAAATCAGAGGCTTTCAGAGCATAAAAAACACCCCAACCTCTTCAAGCTGGAATTAAAGAACCACCCTCTTTGGACACGGCTGTGATTTCTCTTGGTCTGTGGGACCGGCAGAAGTGTGAGGGGCAGGAACGTGAAGGTGGCTTCACCACTGGGTCCCATTTATGGGTTCCCATTTATGGGTTCCCATTTCAAGTTGTACATAGCAGCACACCAGATGCAGAGGAATGAGAATATAATGCCAGAGGTAGATGATGCCTTCCTATTCATATGTATGCCTTCCTCTGCAGTCCTTCCCAGCAGCATGGCTAGGTGTAATTTCTGCCAGCGCTCGCGGGGTGGGTGCTGCCCAGGAGCCACACTGCTGCCCGGGGGCACTCCTGCAGCTTGATACTCACCCCTCTCGTCTCACCAGCATTAGGCATTTGCATTCTGCTCCCAGACCTCCTCCTTGTAAGCGCATTTAGCACTTTTACAAGGTGTTAGCTTGTCTCTTCTGAGAAAACCAGAAGACGGCTCCTATTTATCTGCAGGGCTGATGTAGCAGGGCTGCAGCAGTATCAGTTCCTGCCCTGACACCTGCTAGTCCGCTCTCTACAGCCTGCTCTGGCAGGGCTAACGCGCCTTCCGCCTGTTTTCTCTTCACGCTGCCGAAAAGGTGCCTGTTTCCAGGTTGTAGCTATCTCCTGCCTACTGGAAACTAGAGAGAGGTGGCTCTGGTAGCTTTCGTTCACTGCCCAATATTTCTCTACCCCTTATGATCGTGGTCAGTGATGCAATGGCAATTCCCTGAGTACGGGAAAGAACATTTCCTCTCTTCATATGTACTTGTGATATGTCCCAGAGGTTTGGGCACAGGTGATCTCACATGCAACACTGTAGGGTTGTTCTTTACCTGCTGAATTCTTAAGACACTTGCAGCACGGATTGGTTTTTTTTTTCCTCATTCATCTCAACTCTCTTCTCTCCTGCCTCCCATCTAGAGAAGAGACACCTCTTTCTTGTCACCTCCCATTACCTTACAAAGGAATGTAAGAAGAAGACGATTCCCAAGTTGACACGTGGTTCTCTGAAGCCAGTCAAGAAAATAATATCTATACAGTTGGCCATTTAGAGAGGTTTGCTCCCAAAGCCATCATTGACCATTCAGAAGTGCTGACCAGAGCAACCAGTTTGTGTCTTTCCCCTTTGAGCTACCCTTTTCCCCTTTACCTAACCCTGTCTTCTCCTGATTTCACCAGCACAAAAAGTCAACAGCAGATAATCTGGCTTCTTTCTGTCAGTCTGCCAAGGTTAGCCGCAGCCACACCAATGTGTCTTTTTGCTTGCCATCCAGTAGCAAGGACAGAAAAGATAGGTTCCTCTTTTTTAGTTCTTTCACTAAAAATTTGTTTTCTTTCTGTTCTCTGATAAATTAGTAAGGAGTTTTTGCTGATGAGTCTTACCCTTTTCTACTCTTAAATCCCAGGGCTACTGAGCTGTGACAATTTAAATGAGTGAGATTTCTGAAAACCGATGAGTGCAATTTTAAATGTCTCATTGAAACACATAACCAAATCCTCCTTAAAGCTGCCTGCAGGACAGTGATGTTCCTCTTTGTGGATGCACCGGCATTTTTCTCATTGTGAGGAATCCGATTAACTCAATGAAACTCACAATGCCAATGGGCTATCAGTCTCTGTTGTTTGTCATAGACTATCTCCAGTGGATACTACCAGTAGCCCTTTAGATATCTGTGTTGTCGTGTGACACTCAAATGACAAGATGTAGATCCACCTTTCAAATATTGTGGTGGTATGCAGATTTAGATCCTTATTTTGGTCCATTTGTACAATTATTTAGTACCAAAGCACAAGCTGACCCTGCCTGCAATTTACTTTTCTTCCTCTACCTGTTTACCTGTACTGTGTACTGAGTATATTAAAAACACCTTATCCCACAATGTTCAGTGTCTACATGGACAGACCAAGCAATGACAGGAAAAACATCTTTTTTTCTCCACATTGACTAATGGGAAATTATTATTCTGTGGGACTGGAGGAGTTTTTGTCTGTCTCTGCCGGGAGCTTCCTCTATTACCTGAACAAATCCCCCAGGACTAAACTCAGGTCGCTTATTTCATCCAAGCAGGTGCTTAGGTGCTTTCTATGCCCCCCCAAGTTCAGAGCAATGCCAAATGCTTCATCCCACCTTCTGTCCACCACTGGGTCACTGTCCAGGAACACCTCCAGTCTCACCAAGTAGCAGCTCAGTAGCAGCTCCTCAAGGATGGAGAGGGAGCAGTATTTGTACTGCCTGGTACAGGTACCTAATGAGGAGGGATGCCTAGCCCTGGTGCCTTCAGAGCCGAGGGGCTGGATTTATCCTACTAGCTCTAGGTGCCTCTGCTGTGTAGAAAGCTACGCCTGCACAAGTCGCTGTGTTATAGTGTCAATGTAGAGAACTAGACTCTTTTAGCCCTGCTTCACGTCGCTTGTCTCATACTCCTTCTTTAGTCTGAGAAGGACGGCACTCTGGAAGCAGCTATTTCTGGTCACTGGCTCAGCCTCAGAGGCCTACGTTTATTCAGGTGGACATCATCCTCTGATCCTCTCTTCAGCTTTACACCAAGCAAAAAGCACAAGCTGGCTTATGCTCTCCAGAGTTTCGATACGGCGCCTCAAGGCTTGTGGCAGCTGAGACTTGCAGCTCTGAATGTCTGTTCCCAATTCATCCTTTTTCTCCTGGGATAGGCTCAATCTGTGCCCACGCCTCATTTGCACTCAGGTGTATTCAAGGACTTCTCATACTCTGAGACTGTGGGTAGAAGTTAGTGATTACAAAAATAAGACAAATGTAACATCTCAGGAACAACTAAGGATGAGACCAAGAAAATGTGGAAGAATGAGGAGGAGTGACAGACAGTTGGGTTGGAAAGTATTTCCCTGCATTCAGGAGCTGGCTGAATTTTACCTAGCTGGGACTACATGGAAGTAGGAAGGCATTTTTTCCCCACGAAATCGCTCAAGAAAATGTTGTTGCTTTCATTCAGGGCCATTTCTCTACCTCCCTTTATTTTTTTGTTTGCTGAAAGCTGGTGAAAGTGAAATAACTCAACATTGAATATATCCTGGAAGATCATTCAGTCAGATTCTCTTTCCTGGGAGAACTTTCTATCTTGATCACAGATTAAAACGACTCTTTTGGGGCCAGCATGTCACAGAGGGATTAATTTCTGGTTTGTCATCAGTAAGTCACCTCCCTTTTCTCTTGCTTTCCCTCCCTTTTCTCTTGCTTTCCCCTCTCTTACACGATTCATTTGTAAGTGCTGGTGGGCAGAGTTTGCTTTGCCTTCTTTGTCTGGGCAGAGACCATGGCTGTGCAGTCCCGAGGGTGCTGGGCAGAGCAGGTATTCACGTGCTTGCTGGCCTCAGGGTGAGACACAAGCTTGCAGGAACCCCGCGTCCTGCTGGTCCCCCTGGTTGTTTCCAGCCCCACCCTGGGTGCCGCGCCGATGAGCACAGTGGGGTAGAGGCCAGTCACCACCTCGAGACAGTGTCAGGATCAGGTAGAGAATTCAGCGAGGCCAAGCAAGAGAGAAATGGACCTGAGAAACACTCTCCACCCTACCTTGGAGCTTAAAAGAAAAGGGAAAGGACATTTCTGCTTCTAGTATTTTCTGACGCTTCGCTGTTTAAAAAAAGAAATGAGGTACAGGCTCTGGCATACATTGCAAAATGTGGTTGCTTGTGTAATGGCCACTCTCATCTCGCAGCTGCATACCATAACCGCTTTGCCAAGGTGCTGGCAAGCATCATACTGTACTTTCAGGAATGTGTCTAGTGGCTACCAAAGAATTTTTGAGGGCAAAGTCTGGGGAATAAAACTGCATGACTGTTAGATGAGCAAATACGAGAAGTGATAATGTGCCATTACTCGTTATTTCTTTTTCACTTGAAATATCAGAACTCTGACCCACAAGTCCAGGAGCACAGTCTCAGGATTTTTATTCCTGCCACTCCTGTGCTATCTCTGCAGACCAGCAGTCTGTAATTGAGGTATTATTCACTTCAGTAATATGTACTGTTGAACCTGCCTCAGTTAGTACCCAGCACCTCAGCAGTACGAGTAGAGCTGCATAGTCAGCAGCAGAGGGAACTCTAATAACAGCCTACAAAGGATGCATAAACCCTGCATCAATAACTTCCCTTTACATCTGCACTGGACATGTGCAAGAAAATGGTATATTGATGTAATTTTCAGAAGAGTTCAGCATCCAGGATTAAAACGAAAAGTAAGAAAATTATGTTTTTTTGAAACAATTACAATTTTATGTGGGTCAGCTGATGCATTTTGTTCATGTCTTTGAGCTCTGATTTAATTTAACCCATCCAGCTTTTTTTGTTGACAAAGATGATGCTTGCACATCAGTTTGCGTTACTAAATTCTGTATAAATACAAACTGGTGTTTAGTTAATTCTTGCTGAATAATTCATTAGATGAACAGCATCTAGGATTTGGTATTTTTTTTTTTTCCTGTTCCTTAACTGCCCACAGACAGCATTTTTTTTCCTTGCTTTGTTTGCTGGTGAATAATTTCTGTAAAGAATACTTAATTTGTATCATTCTCTGATCAGTTTGCTAAGAATATGCAAAAATTCAACTAAATGCTGCTTCTAGTTGGACAGATGTCATACATTGCTAAGCCGTGCTCTTCTAACATGCGTGCACATTTCTTTGTTTGCTCCAGTGATCTTGTCACTGAAGTTGCTTGTGAACAACAGGTGGGGAAGAAAATGAGGTGAATTCACTTAGGCATTCTCACTATTTATATTACAGCGCACTTTAGGACTCCAACATAATTCACAGATTCACAAAGCCAGATATTATCCATGCACATAGTAGGAGGCAATTCCTACCAAAACACTTTGCATGGAGTAACTAAGTTATTGAAAGTGGTACCACTAAATAGAGAGGAAAATTTTAATTCCTTTTTGAAAGTGCAGTCCCCACAGGCTGTGCCCACACCGCGCTTGGCAGCTCTGTGTGAAGGCATTAGCAGCTCCACAAGGCTGGGGCTGTTGGAGGCTCTGGTGCTCCAGGTGCCAGAGCAGAGATTCCCCTGCAAACCATGGAGAGCAGGTATTTCCATACAACCTGTGGAGAGGAGGAGTGAGAGAGCAGCCGGCTGGGCGGCTGGCTGCTAGCCAAGGTTAACCCAGCACAGAGGAGCACAAAGTCCCTGGACGAGACTGAAGACAACCGCCAGCCTCAGCAAGGAGACAAGTGAGGCAGCCAATAAAGAAACATGGAGAACAGGGAAGCATCTTTATTTTCCTCTCCTCTGTGGAGCTTATAGCCTGGTTGTCAGGATGCTTATGGAGGAATGTCCCAGCTGCACTTCATACTAGTTTTATGCGTTTGTCACAACCAGAAACACAGAAACTGTCCTTGGAAGAAGGGCTTAAACAACGGATTCTTGAAAATTCTCCCGTGAAAACCATGAGCTGGAAAGGCAGCCTCCTTGCTACTTCCTTTTCCGGCCCAGTGAATCTTTTATTTATTCATGCCAGAAGAAGCAGCTTCAATAAACAAGCTGTAGAGAGCTCAGATGCTCCCTTGGTCTGTGTTTTGGGTATTGCCCTAGAGCTAGGGAGAGGTAACTCTGATACCGTTCACAGAGACTCCCCTTGCTGGGTGAGCGTTCACTGCGGAGCTTCCCCGCTGTCATCTGGAAGGAAGTCAATTGCTTTTCCTTTTGCAAAGATTGTTCTTGTAAATGTTTTCACAGTGCATCTTTGAATCCAACTGCTTTGGCCAGGCATACAGAAGACAGACGAGCTTTTGGATCCTGGTGGGGCATCAGCATAAGCTCCGTCAAGATCATATTACCTCTGGCTATGGTCAGAAGCAGGACTTGGGGTGAGAAGGGGATTTAAATATTGAAAGCTGAGGAACCTCTCATCATGAAGCATTGGGCAAGCGGCAGTTCTGAGCACTGCAGAATCTTCTTATGTCCCACTTTAAGTGCTTAACTTCCTTTTTAGATCTGAGCAGAATTAATATATCCAAGGTCACACAAGGAAAAGGGCACTGGCTCTATGTATCCTGAGCTGCAGTCCAGTTGCTTACGCATGAGGCTTCTCCTAGAGTATCTGTGGAATATTTTTGATGCTATTGCTGCAGCTCCTCTCCTAAGTAAGAAGAAGCAAGGAGACAGAATGAACTGAAACCAGTGGCAAGAGCAGGCACAGAGTGAGGGACTACAATTTTTGGTAGGGAAGGAAGAGGAGAAAAGAAGTTATGTAGTGGAGATCGATTCTCCCTTGGAGGCAGAATTGTGCGAAAGGTAACCACCCCCCTCAGTTAAAAGCAAGAACCATGCAGCATCAGTGCCCCCGGCACCATGATGCTGAGAAAAGACAAAGGAGCCAGAGAGGGATGAGGACCCCACCCAAAATACTAAAAAGTCCAGGACCAGCAGGCAGACTCAGCAGCATCAGCACTGGAGGTTGTCAGGAAACATCTACACATTCAAATACTTGTCTGAAGAGAAATTTAAAAACAATAATCATCATGGCAGGGTAGGAGGGTGAGAGGGGTGGGGGAGTAGTACGTAAAAAAATCTATACAAACAAAAATCGGGTTTTCTATTGGGAAAGGCTGTCAGAATAATATTTTTCTGAACTCTGCCTAGGAAACTCCTGAGCAATTGATAAGGATCAATTAATAGTGTGCTGGGAGAAGGTAGGTGACTGTCAGAAGGAAGGAAACACCTCTGCTTTCATTGCAGTTTGTGGCAAGATCGGAAGTGGCTTCTTAGGAGCCTGAGAGAGCTTCCACTGGCACGTTGCAGGTTATAAACAAGGAAGATGTCTTTTCCTATCACTGATTGACTAATTATATCTGTAGAGTTCAAATGAAGATGTTCTGAGACATCCCTTTGCAGGCAAAGCAGGAATGCAAGCCTCTGCTATTTGATCTCTTCTCTTACATTTACATTTGATATTCATGAAAAGAGGCAGTGAGTAGAGCCAGAATTAGTACAGGCAAACGCTGGGCCAGCTCAGCCCATGCAGCCCTGCCCTGGCATTTCAGCCCTGCTCTGCATAAGCACATGCTGATATGACCTGCTCTCAGCTCCTATGCTGAATTGTACCCTGGGTATTTTCAGTTCAAAGCAAGCTACAGTTAGTCCCATAGTAACTGTGAGCACCATGTGCCATGTTATTTGGAAACACAGAAAGTCACGAATGCTGGAGAATTTGTGAATAGGAAGGTTTTTTGTCTTGTTAAAGAAACATACTTAAACTGGAGCTGTGTGCTGTCTGCTTCGTGTCTTCCAAAATGCAGACCCTATGCTATGTGAAGCTCCAGACTCTTTTGAGAACATAATATAAAACACGGTAATTCACCGTGCACGTTTGTGCACATCAGAAGCTTCAACGAAGCTCAGACACACCCACTGCCAGTGCCAACATACTTTTGACTTCCCTTTGAGGGAATTTTAACCCATGCAACGTTTGCTTGAAGCATGCAATGTGTATCGGTATTCACTGCCCAAGACGAAAGCTACTACATTAAACTGCAAGTCCTGCAAAGGCCCTTTCCATCTGCCTTTCTAGGAAGACTCACAACCAGTTCCTCTCCCTCCGCTCCCTCCTTGTCACCTGGCTCCTGGGAGCCTTACAGCAGCAGCTTCGTTATTCTCGTAACAGTACAGGCAAATTATTTGTGGAGTGAGTCACTTGGTTCGTATGCTGATTGCTGTCTTATCGCAGGCTCCAGTCAGAGCCGTTTTAATGATACTCAAACAGCTGAGTTACTAAAACAAACCCAGAGGCAGCCAAGTGTAAAGGCGCTGGAGTCAGCTGAAGGGACCGGTCCTGCCAGGGCCGGTGTGCAGCGTGGCTGTGGGCGCTGCACTGGAAGAACAGGCTGAGGCCTGCAGACTCTGGGAAGGGCAAAGAGCTCTTTGCTGCTTATAATCTCAGCATTAAATTGTATTTAGGGGGTCACTAGAGTCTTGTCCCACAGCTTGGCCCCCTTGACTGATACAGTAGTACTAGCGTCAAAAGTAAAACCACGGTTCTGCCACAAAGGCAAACGTGTTGTCCCTGTTACAGCAAGTCACCAGACTACAAGGGTTTGTGACACAGAGGCATGATTACCTATTACTGCTCTGGGTAAAAACAACTTTCTTACAGGCAAGGTCATCTTCTCTGGTTTATTCCTGTCGTGGTTTAACCCCAGCCAGCAACTAAGCACCACACAGGATGAATTTTGCTCTGGAAGTACTAAATTCAGCCATGCAAGCAGACAAGTGTTGTAGCCCATTGCAGTGCTCACACGTGCACATGCTCCCTGCTACCCTGCGGCCGCGGGGAGGAGAGTGAGGAATTCCCAGATTTAGTGAGGTCTCACGCCACCAGAATAACTGTTGTTTGTGGAAGGGGCAGGCCGGTGATCCTGATTATCCGTTTGTGGGTGTCACAAATAGAGTACTTCCTACACGAAGCAGGAAAGCTCTATGTTTAAGTCCCATAAAGGGACCGAGATTTTGACTGGATCTAGCAACACCTGAAGCTTCTCCTGCACTGATGGGAGATCACAATATTCCTCTGAGACGGTAGCACTCCCTAAGAATGAGAAAAAGAATTTGCTCTCCTATTCCAGCTGAGCTCCTCCCGAGATCAAGCCCTGAGCAAATGATAACACATCTGTCTTTGCAGTGGATGTACAAAAGTGTATGCTGCATGATTCACATGAAAGAGGAGAAAGGGTAGGAGTGACATGGCCACTTCCCACTTCATATAAGACTTTGAAAATGCAGGGGACTGAATTAAAATAAAACCTGTGGATCTACAGGGGAAAAGTCCATCTTTCCTCCTTTAAGAAAAGACAGTGCTCGGCCTGCAAAATCTTCTCACTTGCACTTCAGGTTTAAGTCCCTTTGTATGTCACAGGAAATTCTTGCCCTTTATAATCTTCTTGCTGGCCCGTCGGTAATTGAACAGCAGATCCACACAGTAAGCCCTTCGAAAGGAATTACAAGGATTACATATCTCATATTCCCCTCATTTCACCCTTTGCAGATGTTGAATGCGAGGCATCAGTTTCTTCCTAATCCACGTAACTCAGGTAGGTGGAGGAGTCTCCTGCCAAGACACTTCCCTCCTTTTCCTTCTTGGCCTAGCAACAGTTTCAGGAAGGAACCAGCGGAACTCAAAAAGTTAGAGAAAACTTAACTTGAGGAGCAGAAGTGGCTCTTCAGGAAAGAAAACTGAGGTCTGAAGAAAGAAGACAGGGAAAGTGGGAAATAAATGTAGAGGTGAGTCTTGGAGGACTTGGCTGGTGAGAGAAGATCATGGCCTGATCCATAGGCTGATACACATTAGCCTTAGTGTTTTCTGAAATGGGCTAAAAGCCAGGTAAAAATGGATCATCTCTCTACTCATTGCCAGCAAACCTGAAGTAAAGGACAGAATGTGGTCACATTCTACATGTATTGAATGGCTGCAGATGCAAAGGAGAGCAGTGAATTTAATTAGTGAAGGCACTTTATGGAGGTAAACTAAAAAAACCATTGATTTATAAAAAAGAAAAGGAGTTTCCTGAATGTGCTAAGCCGCCACCACCACTAAGAAATTTGTCAATGTATTTACCTAATGGATTACAAAGTCTGTTACCTCCTTAGAAACTGGACAACATACAGTAGGACTAAAGTTGGAAAATCTTCAGCTGCATAAGAAAACATAGGCAATAAGGAACCTTTTGAAAGCAGTAACTTTCCCCTGAACCAACTGCCAGGGAATACATACACATTATTTAAAAGCTCAGCAAATGCAACTGGAATTGCGCTTCTGTGGGACAATGTTACAGGTCTGCTCTGCTCCAGAGTTCGCAGTAGCACAGGAGGGCTTGCTGCTTTGAGACCTACCGAAAAGGCACAGCTTAGGTGAACTCAGTGGAGATGTGACCTTTTGTAGGAACTAAACATGCTGGCCCCTGTGCCGAGGAGCACCAAAGGCGCATTCAGTGACCACAGTGGTGGTGTAACATGAATGGACAGGGCCTCCTAAAGATGCAGAAGGTCACATCTCTACTACAGAAGGGCACCGGGATTCCTGATTTGGTGGCATGTAACTCCCCTGAATTGCTAAGGCGATGGGAAGCCAGGTTTATGAGCCAACTGGCAGCAGTTCACCAGTGTGACCGGGCTGCTTTCAGGACCTGACCTGCCGTATGCAGCACCGTGCAGATAGCTCCTCACATGGCCATGTTTCAGGAATCCCTCCCTCCTTGATCTCAGAGGTTTGCAAGCTGAAGTCCTGCTCAAAAGGGATGTTGGAAACACATACCTGAGCTAGCAGTTGGTCATTTTCCCTGCATAAGCTGAGCAGCACAGAGCTTTGCCAGAGCTGATTGCCAGGTCTTCGTTCACTCTGAATGTTACAGCTCGTGATGAACTCCGGTCAGCTTCAGTGATGGGGAGCTGATGCCTGAGCCTGTCTAGCTTTAGCCAGTCTATAGGATCTGTAACTACCAGAGTGACTGTATTCACCATAGGTGATGTCTAAATCAGTTAGGAAAATAGTATAGAAAGTCAAGAAAGCATAGGCTTCTCAGAGCTAGGTCTCTTCTGAAATACGGATTTTGACTACATAGTGGTTTAGAAGCTTTTGGAAATGTTCTCTGATGAGCATTTTAACCATGGGAAGAGCATAAGAGTATTTCTGTTGACCAGTATTTCTTTCTAATTCTGTTTTGCTTGCTTTCTTTTCCTTTTCCAATTTTTTTCTGTAGTGTCAGGCTATCTCCATGTTCTGGCCAGGAAAATCTTAGTTGCGCTTTACTTCCTCTGTTTGCAGGGAATAACTAAGCCTTTACTTCCACCCTGACAAATAGAGATCACAGCCTCTTTGCCCTCAATTTGTTGTGGTGCTATCAATTTCTTATTCATACAGCTGCTGTCATGCTACTCCAATGGCTGATATTTGGGAACAAACTGAGGAAGGAATAAAAACACAGGGCCTGATCCAGTTTGCTTTAAATGTAATTTACTGAGGTCAAAGAGTGGTCCTTCTTAGGAACAGCTGGAGTACAAACCTGGCACTAATGCTAAGGGCTTCATACCTCATACTATGGTCTATGAAATTCTTCAACGTGGGTCAACAAAGTTGCATCATAACAGAGATCTCTGCAGGTGGAGAACAGAGGAGTGATGGTGGTTTGATTCCTGACACGTCACACAGCTTGAAGGTCTGATCATTTTAAAATTGACCTGTAGAAATTCCTTGTACTGTGGCACAATCCTGCCATGTGGAGCCAAGATGGAACTTGACACCACACTAGAGAATGGTCCAAATTAAAAAGGTAACCATTTTTTAGAGGCATTTTTTTTTTCTCATTTATTGGCTTGGTGTGTTTTTATACGGATCAGAGGGACTTCAAAGCTCTAGCCAGCTGGGAGTTCTGCCTCCAGATTAGTAGTTAACTAGTAGCTGGTTTTGAAAGTGTAATTGCAAGCTCAACAAAAGGCTGGATTTTAACATACCCCTGTGATCTCGATAAAACAAGTATACAGCATAGTGTTAGGAGCTGCAGTGCTGCCTGAGTTGCTCATGCTTGGTGAAGTGCAAAGCTAAGAAGTCATCCCTTGTGCCCATCAGAGATCCTCATGGAGTTTTATTTTTCTGTATTAGAGGGAATACAGGAAGCAGAGCATAACTCCCCAAAAGACAAGCTGTCTGGGAAACAAGGCTGCATATGTTTCTGTCACTGTATCATGCTCATTTTAATGTCCCTAAACTTGAAGACATGACCCAGAGTTATCTATAATCAACAGTAGGCAAGAATTCATATTTCATCGTGTGCTTGTCTACCTGGATCCTTAGTTGTACCATCCATTGAGCTCAGAACAGCTCTAGGAAACAAGGCAAGTGTGGCTGAAAGACATTTTATACCTGTCCAAAGTGGCATTCGAACTGGGGAGCCCAGTGAAGGGCTGACTTCTGTGGTCCCATGACTATGTCCTCAGTTTGTGCCAGGCTCTTTCTCTCCTTCATTCTGTCCTTACCTTCAGTGGCATGCTCTTTAAATGAAAGAGTTGGTTTGAGCACTACAGTTCTGACCATGGAAGCTTCATGTGGCCCGGTAAATACTAGGAAAGTCCCTATATATCCGTGGAGAAAAAGTCCTCTTCATGCAGTGCAAAGAGAGGAAAGTAGCATCCACAGTCTGGACCAGCTGCCTGCATTTCTCTTATGAGTATTTGGAGTGTGTCCGTCACCCTGACAGGAACAGGTTCTATGAGGAAATTGTATCTGGTTTCTGGTCCAGAGCCGTTTTTTATCACTACAACCAGTCACCAGTCTCTGCTGGAAACATGTCATGCAGAACCCGTCTGTGAGGAGTTATCAGTGACAAAGGGAAAAAGAATTGAAGAGGCACATCCACATGGTGCTTTCCTTGACAGTCTGGAGGTCCATGCTGGAGGTAACTGCCACCAAGGTGACATTAAGGGTGCTTGACAGCTGACATCCTGTTTGGACTTTGCAGGCATTGCACTTCTTACTTCTTCAGCATTGCTATTTTACCCTTTAATGTCCATCTCATTTAATGCATCAGCCTGATATCCATGGTGCAGCAGTTCAGTTCTGTCCCACTTCAGAGGTATGAGCTGGACTGGCTGCCTGCATGTACCACCATACATCTGCAGAACAAGAATTGGACCTTCTCTCCTTCTCTCCTTCTGTACCCTTGAGCGGTGAAAGGAGAGATGAGAGACTTTATGGTCATGAAATATCCTTATATGTAGACAGAAGTAAATAGAGATCTACGATTAAGGAACAACAGGGAAGTTGCAATGTCAAGCACTGAGAAATCAGAAAATGTCAGCGTCAGAAGTGCTTATGCAATCTTAATTTGCCCTGCTTGTGAATATACATTATAAAGTCTTTAATTATACAGCCACATCTTGTTTTGTTTCCAAGACCCTGTTTTAGTCAGTGTGCAGGGCAGTCAATGTTTTCTTGCTGAGCTACTAATCAATACTCTCCCTTCCCCTCGTGGCTCAATGGGCAGGATTAGCCTTTCAGTTACCATGTGCTGGTCACACCTGAAGACAGAATGGACCATTTCTCTCTCTTCAAGGGTTCTCACCACTCTCATATTTCAACATTTTAAAAAATGCTTAACAAGTACTCTGGTAAAGTGAGACAGCACATTTGCGTGCAGTGACAAAATTTAACTCTGACAGTCAGTGTCCGTGCCCCAGATGTGGAACTCTGTGTTTGACCCATTTGGTGGTGAAAGGGACTCCAAAATACCACTTGTACGATAACACCACCTCCAGATTCCAACAATTTTTGGGACAGAGGCAGTGGAAATAGGTAACAGCAGAATTAAAAAGTCTCTAGCCTAATTGTCGTGGTTTAAGCCCAGCCAGCAACTAAGCACCCCGCAGCCACTCACTCACTTCCCCGCCACCCAGTGGGAAGGGGGGAGAGAATCGGGAAAAAAGGTAAAGCTTGTGGGTTGCGATAAGAATGGCTTAATAGGACAGAAAGGAAGAAACTAACAATGACACTAATAACAACAATAAAGTGACAATAATAATAAAAGGATT
>JAVKLA010000054.1:2473824-2486917 GCA_034782735.1 Sagittarius serpentarius | reverse complement strand
CTTAGCAACAACTGAAAACATCAGGGTGTTATCAACATTCTTCTCATACTAAACCCAAAACACAGCGCTGTACCAGCCACTGGGAAGACAATTAACTCTATCCCAGCCAAAACCAGGACACTAATGCATAAATGGATGAGGGGAATAATTTTGGTTAAGCACACTGAAGTAACCCAGAATTATTACAAAAATGGTTCCATAAATATAATGTTGTTGGAGTTGATGTTTACTGGAGTCCATGTTTATTGTCCTTTGATGACATATTTATCAAATGCACTCTGTTTACAAGTAGCACTGAAGTACTCAATAAATACACTGAAATCTCACCCTGACTGGCAAACTGGACTCTTTCTGGCTCCAGCATCATTGTCGGTAGTAGGCTCTGGGAGAAGAGCTTCATTAGGCTTCTGTTGACAATTCATTTAGCACATTGTAACCTGGTTTCCTCTTGTATGGCTGTTTGGGCTTGGCAAGCCTAAGGGGTCAAAAGTTCTCATTACTTGGTGAATGGAACTCTGAGCAGAAGAGGGGAATGGAGTATTTCAGAATGAACACCACTGGGAGCAAATTCCTAGTTCAGGTGGGATTCATCTTACTTATCTTCCACCCTCTGAACCTGAGGTATCTTGTTTAAGGTAATCTTTAGGTTCCCAGAGAGGGAGAAGTTAACCAACCGCAAGACATCCTCTCTCTGTTAGGCATTTTACGAAGATGGATGCCCATTTGGAGGCACCTGTCTTTATCTGTTGACTATAGGGAAAACTTTGAGATTAGATGAAATGTATGATGTTCAGATAGCTCAAATATAGGGAGAGAAATCTCTCCTAAGGGCCTGATGGAGCCTGCTTCAATGTTACATTTTCCATTCAAAGGACTAGGATGCACTTCATCTAACAGTTTCATCACATTCAACCTTTACTTGTATAACATCCATCCTTTACTCAGATGGGAGGAATGAATCAGCCTTACTGGAACCTGAAACTTTCTATTATGCATCAGCATAGTATATGTCCCAAACCACTTTTTATTGGCTGGCTAAATGTCATACACTCTATTGATGAGGGGGAAAGAGAAAGGTGAAAAGCTATGCACACTGATGCTGCAGCTACTTTAGTTCAGTGTTAACTCTGTCAGACTGTGTAATCGTCCCGTATAACTAGAAAAATTAAATATATAGTCATATGCATATCTATCTGCATTCTGCTTTCAGTAACAAGGAAAAAATGACCCCCTTTTACCCTTCACCTCCAACTTCCTTTCATACACATATACTCATGGTACACACATTTTTTACCCTTCAGGCTGACAATGAAAATACTAAAAGCTCAAGAGAAAATCATGCGGAGGACAATGCAAATCTTCACACAAAGAATAGCCTATGTTGTGTCTGACAGTCTCTCCTTTTTCTGTATCCTGATAGATGAACATGGTGTAGCATAAAAGTTAGGAACTGAAAATGAAAGCAAGAAGAAGACAGAGAGGAAGAAGCATAGTCTGAATAAAAAACCCAAACATAGTGATTGATAAAATAATGTAATATTACGGTGTTCATAGAAAAGAGGTTTTGGAACTGAAATTATTAATTATTTCTGAGCTGCATAATTTTAATGTGTGAAAACAGAGCTGCCTTGAAAAAGAAAGCTAAAGCCAAATTATATATCCAAAGTCTGTTTAAGGGAGAACACTTTTTTATTCCAGACTAGGTGGTCATAACTCTCCAAGATTGGTAAACCCTAGCAGGGTTGGAAGGCATCAACAGTGATGTTAAAAGAGTTGCTTGTCAAGTGCTTTCTATAGATTTTAATTTCTTTTTCTTACCTCTGACTATCTATAACAGCCTTTTTGAAGTTCAAGAACACAACACTTGCCTGCTGGGATTATCCTCAACCATGTAGCACACACAGCTGATCCTCTTTTTCCCACCATGACTCATTCATCACATCAGAGAGCCTGGAATGTCTCTCAGTTTGTGTTCCTTCTGTCTGAACACAGGATTATTACTGAAGATGCCAGTGGAGACATGGTGAGAGGCAGAAAAAGCCCTACAGAGCTGAACATCCCCAAAAGGGAGAGCAATGAAGAGCAGGGAGCTGCTCTCAGCCCTGTTCATTGCCCATTCAGAGAACTCTGCTGCATTATTGGTTCTGTTATAGACTCCTTAATAATAATGATGATAATTTATGACAGTGCTGGAGTCTGAATAGAGCAATGTTTTTCTAATATGGTAACTGGGGACTCTCTATACAGAGGGCTGACACCACTCTGTATAGAGAAGGGTGCGAATAGCAGACACTAGAGTCGTTTGAGTGCCACCAACAGCAATTCTCTGTTGTTTTTTTTTACTTCCTAAATGAATTGGTACAGGTTGCATGCACAGCCCTTTCAGGATTATTGTCAGCAAACTGCAATAAGGTAGAGTTTTAGTTGTATATTCACTCAGAGAAAACAGGTTTGAAGCTTCTGTGCTCTTGCACCTGGGGAAAGTGAAGTATTTGTATCGGTTAACTAAGGCTTATACTCCTACAACTGGGGAACAAAAATACTACCACTAATCATAGTGTAACAGCATGGCTTTCTTGTGAATAGTGAGCTGCTGATAAAAGCAGTCTTGCAAAAATGTCATCAAGTGATTTTAAATAACAAACCGTTCTGAAGCAATCACAATCTGCTAGGGGCTGTCTCTACAAAGCACAGAGAGAAGACCATCAGGCAAATTATTTACTAGCAATTATTCAGCCAGATTTACTGAGAAATGATCCTTTCAGAAACTGGAGCTCAGCATAAGAGCCTTCATTTTACGATTTAATTTCTCCCCATGTACTGCCATTTCTTGCACCTTTTCCTCACCTCTGAAATCCTTAACCACAGGATTTGGGTAAAAATCTTTGCTTTGAAATAATTAGTAGTAGCACCTGTATGGACCTTAAAGTCCCAAATGCAGTCTTTGTCTGCAGCAGATGTGGTATATACTTATTTTGGATGACAGTCCCAGCTCTCATCTCCCTGATTAGAATGGGACTAATGGACTTACACTGCAAAAATAGGAAGGAAGGCTGCCATATTTGCTTTGCCGTTTCCAGTCCTAGGCTCACAAACAGCTAAAACAACTGCAGAAGAATCCTAAGAAAGCAAGGACTGGCTTTCACTTATCCTGCAGCTGACACTGACACCTTAGTTACAGAGCCATATATCTTCCTTAGAAACTGAAAAAAAAACCAGAAGAGAGAAAAAACACCCCCAGATCTTCTCCCACCCTTCTTCTCCAACTAACATATGGATCACGACACTCTGTGTGCAGAGAACTGTTTGTTACAACAATATGACCTAACACAGCTTCATCTTACAGAACATTCCTCCTCCCTGCCCAGACCCTCCTCCCTTGAAGTACTGACAGAATTAAAGAAATAAATGGTATTGGAAGGGAGAGAACAATGAATAGATTGTAATAAAGAACAAAAGGGAAGTTGTCACCCAGGATTTGCAATGAGAGGAGGAAATCAAGGAAGTTAAGAGAAATAGCAAGGCTGTTCTCTCACCGACTTCTCAGAGATGTGCAAACACAGTGTTCAGAGACACAGAGAGTCAAGAGCAGAGGGCAGGAGTCTCTGAAAACAAAGCGTCAGGCGCTGGGGGTGGACTTGAGTTTTGTCGCCTGCACTATATAGCACCTGCCCCTTAATCAGCACAATGAGGCAGGATGCTCCCAGCGAACAACTGCTGCTGCTTCGAAGGTTTCCAGGACGCTGTGGTGTTTTCTTCCTCTCTTCTGGAGCTACAGGCTGCCTGGGGCACTGAGCATCAATGTGGCAGGGCAGAGAAGATGCTGGTCCGCATGCGCTTCCCTAATCATTAGAGCCAGCCTGACTGTCTGCAGCGAGCGCCAGCTTCCTGCTGTACCGCATCCGTGTGCTTGTTAGCATTTCACCTCGGAGCCTGAGAGCACTTCAGAGGCTCCTTGTTTGAGTAGTGAGGACCACAAACAGTACACATCAAAACAAGAAACGGACAGGGGCAATTGTCTGCCTCTGCAGACCGGACATCTTTGTCATCTGGATGAGTTCTTGCAGCCTGTTAGTTCCCAAGACTAAGCTGGTATTTTAGGTATTAATTATTATAAGGAATATGCTGCTGACTAACTAAATGCTTTCCTGCAGGCGCTGCGGAGATGCAGCTGATTTAATGCATGGCTGCTGATTGGCGCTCCTGGGGGCAACAGGTTTCTGCTTTATTTCCAGACCGCAGTGGGCCGTGTGTGACTGAGCAGTCTGCCTGCTTCCAAGCTGAGCATTTGTAGCGATCCGTGGGTTGTCTACTCTAAGCTGAAGATGCAATTGTGATGATGCCTAATAAAGCATCAAGTGGAAAGAAGATTGTCACCGGTGAGTTTTCCATGCACTTACAAGGACTTGAAACTGTTGTGGTGAAGTGGGACTGTTCTCAGAGATGTGTTAAAACTCAGTGCATCTGCTCTGAATATGATTTTACTATTAAAGCCAAACCATTGCAACTGCTAATCCAGTGCATCTAGCAGAGCTTTTGGAGGGGCAGAGGACTCTTCTCTGCTATTTGACCTGTGATCTGTGTACAACCTTGGGAGCTCTTGCTGGCAAAGCTGTAGAAGGGTTTGTGGTCACAAGTCCTACAATATTTGTAAAATTAAAAGTTGAAATAAAGAAAAAGGTAACGCTTCCCCAAATGTCTGTGCCCCATATCCCCCGAGTTGTGCAATACCACCTGCGTTGGTAGCCACTGTCAGCTTTCACTGTGACAAGTTAAGCCAACATATCCGTGGGTACTGTAAGTTGTCAACAGAAATGGAAGCCTGAACTTACGGCACCAAAAATGACTTGTTTCTTTCTGAGCTAAGAGAGCACCGCATGACTAAGCCGTAGGCCCTTGTGTCTGCTGGGGCCAGCTGTGACCCACCTGGGGATGTCTGCATTAGAAGTTCTCTGCTCAGTGCCCTGCTGACACGTGGCATGGGTAAGTCCCTGTCCTGGGGAAGTTCAGCCGTGCCATTAGGAAAGACAGACATGGGAGGGAAAGGAAAAGCTGCTGTTTTGCCAGTGTTGTCCTTTGACTGACACAGAGTGCAAGTAGAAATTACCTGTATCTGCATGCCGATGTCCATGAAGTCCTTGTGTTAAGCCTATTATAGCTGCACCATAAATATTCTGCAGCACCTTTCAGCAGAGGATTATTTTGGGCCTGGCAGAGTTCTTCTAGGCTTTCCTTTCCTCTCCTTTTCCTAAGCTCTCGGTTGGGCTCTGAGTTTACCACAGAAGGCTCGCAATCTGCAGCTGTCACAATAACTTTTGCATTGTCTGCAAATACCCATCTCCTTCATACCCCTCCTGCCAGCCAACTGCCTGCTGTGTATGTTTTATGGATATTTCTATGTTTTCCTCCTGCTCTGCTTAGCAAACATGTTTGTCCTGGCCCATACTAACGATTGCTGTGCTGAACAGTTATAACGAAAAACAAGGAGAGATAGGCATTCAGTTCTTCTTTGGGAAACCTGTGGCTTAACTGCTTATTGCTGGTATTTCCAGGTCATTATTGATAGCTATGAAAGTGCAGGAAAAAAATGCAAAGGGCTGCCTGTGTTATATCCTCTGTGGGTCTTCCCCAGACAACACAGCTGAGGCTGGGAAGGCACAGGAGAGCAGTGCGTTTCAGCATCTATCCGTAGCCAGCAGAACTGCCAGCCCGAGCACGGCAGCGTAGCAAGGGTGGCTCTCCCCAGACCCCTCTGCCTTGCAGGCTGCTGGACATCCTGCTAGGCAGGACACCTCCACCTCGCAGTACTTGCTCTCCACAGACAGCCACATGCCTGTAAGGAACAGCAAAGCATGTAGTTTTGGGAAGACTTGTTTTCCCCACAGTTTTCCTCCTGAGCGTCTCAGCTTCTTCTCCCTCACGCCCCCCGCAACTCAGGTTAAGACCAAAAACAAAAAGCAAAAGGGAAGCGTGCACAATTATCTAGGCTGAAGGAAGTCAACACAAAAGGGACACTGGAGAATCCAGCGGGAGTGGATGAGAGAATAAAGGCACACGGGCAGAAAAAGTAGGGGTGTATTACAACAGGTTTTTTAAGGGAAGAGGGATGTATGAAGGATACCTGAGAGTGAAGGGTTCTGTAGGGAGGAAGGGAGCTGTGTGTGCATGAAGGACACTCACAGATGAAGGAAGGGGGTGCAAGGTGTAAGAAGGAGAGGAGACAGAAAGGGAGGGAGGAAGGAGGTGGGGGTTGCATACAAACAGTATGTGTTGGAGCTTCCTGTGGAACTAGGGTGGGACGGAACTGGGATGAGAGAAGCCATGGCAAGCAGAGATTAATATAGGTAAGGGCTGTCCATGTGTGTGTGTTATGTCCTACCTGTAATAACAGAGTGTGCCTTGAAGTGCTGTGGAATTGTCTCTACCTAGTCTGAGAAAAGAAAGGTCTGGGGAAGTAAAAATAATAAAAAAACCCCAGATATAAAAAGAACCTGGCAGTGCAAGCAGGTCATGTTTGTGGTTTTGATAGAGCTTGAAATAAAACGTGGGCTCAATAACATTATTAATCAGCCCATGCTGAAACCCGCTGCAGATTGTGTTGCATGTTGGGCTGAAAGGGTTGATGCTCAGCTGGGAGCTGCTGGCCCAGGCAGAGGTCAGTGTTACCTGATTCTGCCAGTCCTGCTCCCAAAACACAGCCCGGCCTGGGGGCTGGCTGGGTCTTAGTGCTGCTCAGGCAGTGAGAGGGCACAGGGGGATGTCGGAGTGAGCTCTGTGCTCTGTTTCTGCAGTCTTACGAGCCTGTGCTGTCACTTACCTGGCAGAAGGCAGAGAAAGCAGCAGCACTCTGCCAAGAGCTTGAAGTGTTTGTGTTTGAGACCTCCTTGCCTGCTCATTTCACAAGAGGATATGCTGCTTTCTTTGGCCCCCCTCAGCCTTCTGCTTACTTGGGCATTGTTTTAAAAAGAAAATAATCTTTTAAAAGGAAAGGCAATGTCATTGTCACACAGGAACCCTGCATTTTGACATGACTGCTTGTATTTGGCATCTACATTTTCATATTTAATGTTTAACTGGAAAACTAGCCTGGGATGTAGGATCTCTTGGCACTGTTCAGTTTACATAGCATGAGCATAGGTCTGATTCGTACGTGTTTGGGAAGCAAGTACCTATAAGGATTCACCCTGTAACTATGAGGGCAATCAAACATATGAATGGATAAATTTCTTTGAATGGCCATGCTCAAAGGTCTTCCCTGACCCCCTCATTAGGAGCTGATCTTCTTCTCTGGCAGGACTAGGAAGTGCTTAAAAGAGACATTATTCTTTCTCCCTTTTCTAAGCACCCTTCCCCTTCTCTGTCTACTGCTTCTAACCTTGCCTGCTGTGGGTCACTTCTACCGCATCTATTGCCCTGCTTTGACGGCAATTTTAGGCTCTGCTGGTCATTTTCTCCCACAACCTTGCCAAAAATTCCTCATTTGGTATGTGAACACTTACACTGCCCTCACAAGGAGCCAAAAACATGTTCTAAATGTTGAATTCTAACACAACACCCAGGTTATTAAGATACAAATATCTCCTTGGTATAAATGGAGAAGAAAATGATGACAGAGGAGCAACTTTGCTCCTTGGCATCTCAGGAAACTCACTCACATCTCTGCTATTGCAGCATGCCGTAGGGAAATGAGATAGTGAACGAAGGCTGACAGCAGCTGAAACAGTGCTAGGAGTCAGTTCTGATGGCTGAGGTGATGAGAGTTTTGTGGGGCTACGGTCACTTTGTTGGGGACCCCCTTAGGTGGGGGCTGGCTACGTGATGGAAATGGATAAGCTGAGGTTCCCCTGCAACCTCAGGCTCCTGCTGTGCTGGTGCTTCCCAGAGAGAGCTTTAGTTTTGAATCAAATCAATCTTCTCTTCTCCTGAGCCTTTGAAAATTGTGTGGAGAAACTCTGTTCTGCCTATTCACCCATAATAGAAAAAAGAAAGGCAGGTGCTTAATGAGAGTTAATAAAAAACACTTTATTTCCATGGTAACATTTAAGCCATTAGGCAAAGACATTTCAGCAGACAGATGCCCCCTCTGAAAGAGAAGATTGCAGCAAAGATGCATTTCACCTAACTACATGTTTGAGGTATGTCCTTTGGGAGTCTTCTTGCCCTAAACTTCCTCAAAACTCAAAGCAAAATAGAAGGATCTCCAGAGAAGATTCAAAACAACTAAAGGGTAGGTCTTGCTATGAAAACTGTCTCTCTCCAGTGGCTGCAGACAGAGGGAGTGATCCCATAGGACTATCCTTCTTACCCAGGTACTGCACATTAACTGGGATGGGTCCCAGCTGAGTAGGTTCTGTCTCCCCCTGGCATTCATCACTCATGCTTTTTTGGAGTGCTGATGCATCCTCGCAGCAAGCATCCTGTTGGGCACTACCATAAATATGGTGCTCTTGCCTCCAAAGGAAGGTCACAATAACTCTCTTTTTTGTCCCCCTGGGCATGGTTGGTGTTTAGGAAGGGCAAACACCTGTGCTCTGCCCAGAGTAGGTGCTTGATGAAGAGTGCATGACTCCTAAAGACATCTATCAGAAGAGCTAAGTCAATATAATGAGGAGGTACCAATGTAAGCACCAGTAAACAGAGAAAGTAAGTAGTTCCCTTGAGCCATTGTTTTATCCTGACACTGTTTCTGGGATGAGGGAACTGTATGCTGTCCTTCAAGATGGGCTGGGTCTTAGGGACTCGCTATGACCCTATATGAGTTCACAGATGTGCCTCATGCATTTCTCTTGGAAATGTTATTGCATTCGTTTTATTTTTGCAATCAAGCTTTGAGAGAACAGAAAACTGCTTGAAGTGATGGCTCTGGCTTCCCAGAGGTACTATGCTGTCATGTCCGATGCCTCTCTGAGACTTTAGGTGACTTAAATGTGTCAAAGGACCCTGCCACTCTTTTCAGAGTCTTGTCGCTTTGGTGTGGGATGGAAGTGGAGGCAGAAACTAAAAATGTTTAAGAAGAATGATATACTGCAGTCTCTTACTGCCTGTCTTTCTAATCCTTTAACTGTATGCAAACCCAAAGCCTGGGTTTCCGGTACAGAACAAGATCCCCTCTTAGCACCATGTCATTGAAGACTCATTCTCTTAAAGGACCTTTGAAGCATGACAAGGTTTCTTTATTGGTGAATGCACTGACGTGGCTCTTCTTTTGGCAAACATGAGGTTTTGGATTTCCAGTCCTTTTCACATTCTCCAACACATATTCTTGATGTGGCTTCCCAAGTACTTTCAAGCTTAGGGTCTAAATAATAAACTAGAAATGATTTCTTTGTCTAGTTTATTAGTCAGATACTATCAGCTGAGAGATCAAGAATGAAATTGGGTTCATATTCCAGACAGCTTCCTGTGCTTCTAGTCTTCGTATCCCAGAGCCTGGGCTTCTCTGAGTTCTGTGTGCTCACGTGCCTGCGAAAACAGTAGTCTGCACTTGCCTGTGCACTTAGTAGCTGCGCTCCTATGTTGTACCAACAGTGCGCAAAGGATCTAATAAGTAGTTAGAAAGATACATGGGCCAGATATAGCTCTCATTAATCAGAGTGAAAAAAATGAAGTAACTCGGGTTGCTGCAAGGAAACCTTCTCACTTGTGAACTCAAAATCCTGCCTTAATTTCTTTTTTTTTTTCTCCTGTCCCTTCCCCTCCCTTTGCTTTCCCTAGATCGTATGACTCTACAGCACAGTATTTCAACTACCTTCTACAAGTAATGCATTCAGATTACAATTTTCTAGAGAGGAAAGATGAAAATATATGGCGTGTCAAATCATGTATTTTATCTGTCATCTAAACTGTACAATTTTGTAATATCCTTTTATATTTTATAATATTATCATGCATTTTAGATACTGTGCCACATATTTCAGACACCTTTGTCTGTGGTGTATTATGCCAGACCGACTCATGCTGAAACAACTTCTCAGTTATTTTTACCATCTTGCAAGACGATGAAACTTACAGCCCTTGGCTGTTGCTTGACTTGCCTTGTGTGACTTGGTGGAAGCCGTGGGAATAGACAAATGGTCTTTTCCATAACCATGTGGCTAGAAAGAGAAATAGGAGGTGACCTGAATCAGAAAGAGGCGGTGCATCTGAAATAGTGCCATATTCAGTTTCTCAGTTGCCAGGTATCCCAAAACAGAACTCTTGCAGCTATTGTGCATCCTGTGCACCGTAAAGCAGTTATACTCTCCTGGGTTGATTCAGTGCAATTTGCTGGGAGTTTAGTTTGGCCCCTAAGCCCTCTCTCGTTCCTCTGTCGGAACAGGTGTGTGGTGTAGGGAGAGACGCTCATATGAAGCGGCTCTAGGGCTTGCGCTGAATGCTGGACTCTTAGTCCATGTGAAGCTAGGGTGGTCTGATTTGTACAGTGCAGTACAGGTGGACTGCACTGAAATCATGGTCATGTTGGGCTGTTGATGTTGGAAGCCCCTACTTGTACAGAACATGTAGCAAAGTTGATTGGCAGTGTTTTAAGCCCACTCTGCACAAGTGAAAGTGGTCTGGCAGAGTAGAAGGCAAAGGGGAACAGATGTGAAAGGGTGTCTTACTGCCTTGCCTGGTGATGGCCTGACTAGGAGCTGGGGCAACTTGCCATCTTCTGGGTGTTCATCTCTGTGGCCAGTAAGTTGGTGCTGGATGAGACCGCAGACAGATACACGGTGGTTGTACTGGTGCCCTGCAGGGAGGCATGAGACTGCAAGTTCCTCATGCCTGTAGCTCTGTTTATAGCCAGACACATGACAAGGCAGTTCTGGCCTTTTGCATATTCATCAAAGTCTCCTGCTAACCTGAAATATTCATGTCTTTTAAGATTAATTGCCACAGGGAGATGTGGACAGCTTGAGTCAGAATAAACAGCAATTTGGCCCTTTCTCTAGGCAAACCTGAAATGCTTCTAAAGTCCTAAAACTCAATTTAAGTTTCCTTGGTTTTGAAGTAATTTTCTTCCTAATTTCATCCAGTTTGAAATATCAAGAAGAAAATGAAAGGTTAGGTATTTTTGACACCTGAAAGTTCAAAAAGTACCCAGAATTCATTGAAAGAACAAGTTGCTTTAACGTACTTTGCCAGCCTCCCATCTCAAGAGACATCAATCAACACCACAGCTTTGGGATACTTTATTAGCATCCAATTATACCAGAGACATGCTTGTCTATCTCTGGTTTAAATCTGGATGTAATAGGTACAGATGATTCTGTTTCCCTGTTTAAAAACACCATGTAACATGTTACTGGGTAGACTTTAGCCATGGAGATAACAGCAGTTGTCATTTCCATTTTTTTCTTTTTAGAGAAAAATGGTAGTGGATGGGGACATGTGATTTCAGGGGCCCACAGCAACACAGCCCTGAAGATAAGATGCCAGGAATGCTACCAGGGCAAGCAGAACTCAAGGGATAACAGGATGAGCAGCTTCTGCCAATCTGTTTCCATGCCTCAGACAAATCTTGGCCCCACTCCGAGACGTTTTGTAGTGGAATAAACAGCTCTTCTCCTAGGGAAGACCGAACAAGCCACCTGGCTTCTTCATGTGAATAGATTGCAGATGTTAACAGCCTTCAACAACCTTTCAGTTCATCTGGACTAATAGAAAATTCTGTCTCTCTTCCCCACTCTATTGGTCAACTGATGCACCACAGCTGACTCTGGACACCATCCTCTCCTGTCCAGAAAGGAGAAATTTTTTTTTCCTTCCATGTGACATTTTGCAGACAGCTGCATCCTTCTTTGCAAGCTGCAAGTTCATAGTTAGACTATTATTCACCCAGCTGAAAAATGAGAATTCAAATTGGAAGTGTTTAGTCGATTTCTAAATGTGTGCCCTGGAGGAGGTTCTCCATTTAGTGAAATCTGCCAGAAAGAAAAACAACAACTCAGGGACTCCTATATAGTCTCTGTGGGCAGGTGGGCTTTAGACAGCATGAAGATTAAACCGCAACACCTAATGTGATGATGCTTTTTTATTATATCCAAAGTAATTTTTTGAACCAGCTCCAGAATTCTAGTTTCAAAGAAAATATAGCTTAATTTAAAATTAAAACAGATGAAGTTAAGTGCATCTGGGGAATAGGTACCAGTACACATCTACTCTTCTAATATAGATTATTTCATGCTGTTTAAGGTGGCTAAATAAAAGAGCATGTAAGTATCTCCATTGATGTACACATTATGGATAAATATTGCACAGAGGAAGGAAAAAAAAAAGGTGCTTGAACAGGCAAATTCCTGAAATAAAATCAAGCTTTCGGTATGTGAGTAAGATATTGGTACCACCAGGAAAGGGTTAGGATAGCAAAACATCTCTGTCTCTCCATTGGTTCTTTTTCACAGGCACTCTTCTTACAACGTCAGATGCCAAGTTTTACTGGCTATCTTGTATCAAGACAGACATTATGTGATCAGAAGTAAGTTGATAGACTTTATAGCTGATGTTTGTAAAACTGCAAAATGAGCATGTCATTAGAATCACTTCATTGCCGGACTGGTGGCACTTTAAGGAAGGTGTAACGAGATCGCATTAGTGCTGTTCCTTCCCTGGGCTCTGAGGCTGTTATGCCAAATGGAGATGGAAGCGGTGGTGTAACGGGCTTTCACACACTGCTGAGTAATAAGCGATATCAATGTATGAAATGGCTCCTACGCGACTCTTGTGTCATCGCTGCACAGGGAGTCTGTACACCCCAGCCTACCATGCCTGGCTGCTGAGGTGACGTATTGGGTTTGTGTGGCAAGGTTTTGGTAGCTGGGGGGCTATAGGGGTGGCTTCTGTGAGAAGCTGCTAGAAGCTTCTCCTCTGTCCAATAGAGCCAATGCCAGCCGGCTCTAAGATGGACCTGCCGCTGGCCAAGGCCGAGCCCATCAGCAACAGTGGTAGCACCTCTGGGATAACAGATTTAAGAAGGGGGGAAAAAAACCTGCGCAACAGAAATATGCAGCAGGAGAGATGAGTGAGAATATGTGAGCGAAAAAACCCCGCAGACCCCCAGGTCAGTGCAGAAGGAGGGGGAGGAGGTGCTCCAGGCGCCGGAGCAGAGATTCCC
>JAVKLA010000054.1:2427835-2473607 GCA_034782735.1 Sagittarius serpentarius | reverse complement strand
AGCAGGTTTGCTGGCAGGAGTTGTGACCCCGCAGGGGACCCGCGCTGGAGCAGTCTGTGCCTGAGGGACTGCAGCCCATAGAAAGGACCCACGCTGGAGCAGTTTGTGAAGAACTGCAGCCCGTGGGAAGGACCCACGTTGGAGCAGTTCATGGAGGATTGCGTACCATGGGAGGGACCCCAGGCTGGAGTAGGGGAAGTGTGTGAGGAGGAAGAAGTGGCAGAGACAATGTGTGATGAACTGATGGCAACCCCCGTTCCCCATCCACCTGTGCCACTCAAGGGGATGAGTTAGAGAATTTGGGAGTAAAGGTAAGCCTGGGAATAAGGGAGGGGCAGGGGGAAGGTGTTTTAAGATTTGGTTTTATTTCTCATTACCCTTCTCTGATTTGATTGGTAATAAATTAAACTAATTTCCCAGAGTTGAGTCTGTTTTGCCCGTGATGGTAATTGGTGAGTGATCTCTCCCTGTCTTTATGTTGGCCCATGAGCCTTTTGTTATATTTTTCTCTCCCTTGTCCGTTTGAGGAGGGGAGTGACAGAGCGGCTTTGGTGGGCACCTGGCACCCGGCCAGGGTCAGCCCACCACAGGGGAACTACAGCCCATGGGGATGGCCAAGGTGTGGGTAAATTACACCCTCCGGGGACGGCTATGGTGTGGAGGGCAGGGACATGAGCCCATGGTTGTTTGCAGAGTCCATGGTCTTGTTTCCACCCTCAGTGATCTCTTCCAATATAGCTCTGTTTCCGGGCACACAGATCAGATTGCTTCATTATTATTTTTTTACAAGAGCTTTTTGAAACTTAAGTGAGCACTCACAGAAAATTAGCTGAGTTTTATGTTCCAATACAAGCTGAGACAAGATATTAATTTGACAGCTGGGTTCTGCCTCTGTTGATTTTAGATTCCAAGTGTAAGTGCTACACTTTGGGGCAGGGTACAGTGCACAGATGCTGAACCTCTGTTAACATCCTAAACTGTGCTCGGCGTTGACTATGAAATGACAGTTGACACCCTTGTCCATATGATAATAATGCAGACCCTGCAAGCAAACACCGCTGAATTCTGGGTCTGGATGCACTTAGCTTTGTGTATCTGAACATTAGCCCTGCTGGACTGGGATCTGTGACAGTTTTTCATCTGTTTGGAGTTCCAGGCTGTAACTAGGCAAAAGAAAATCTTGCTGTGTCTCAAATGATGGTGAAAGCCCAGGTCTTGGACTGAGTTCTGCTCTAAGATTTTCAGCAGTTTCGAGTCTCCTCTCCTCCATGCCAAGAAAATTTAAATATTTAGCCTTCCTGTGTGGTCTGAGGGGAAAGATGGACACCTCTCAGAGGCTGTGCAGCACGTGTGACTCTAACATTACGCTGAAGGGAGATGAAAGCAGCTATCTTAGGCTTGGTGGTAAAAGGAGCAGAGGTGATTGTCTGGGATGGAGAGAGCAGGCCTTGGGCGGCTGAGGTGCACCACTGCCTCTGAGGCAGTTACCACTTTGCTAAGTTCTGTCTTCTGCTCAGCCCTAACCCTAATTTCTGGCTCAGGTTGAGACTAAGACAGACCCCCACCTCTGGTCCCCAACAGAAACCTCTTCTCAGCACTGATCTCTTTGCTGCTCCAACTTGCCTTTGGCTGCCCAGTTCCAGCTGTACTCCAGTGGGCAGGCTGTTGAATATGATTCAACTTTTGTGTGGAAAATAAGAGTCCTTCCTCATGGGCTTATTCTCCTCTCCCTTGTGTTAGTGAGGTATAACTCTGCTGAAATCCACTTGGTTGCACTGAGATGACCAGCCTGGTCGTCTAATGCAAATCATGACATTTTCATTGTATGGGAAGGGTTAATAAGGATCTGAAAATGTCATCTAGTTATGTGGCATTATGTGGATGCGTAGCCATTGGCCTTACAAATCTGGGATGTAGGCAGCTGTCTGTGGCATTTTTGCCTTACCCTTTCTCTCAAAAGCAGGGAATTGGCTGTATGCTCTGCAGGGATTTCCCTGCATGAATGCAGCCTCCGTCTGTTCAGTGACACCAGCTCTCTAAGACTTCTGTGCTGCTGGGGCAGCATAAGAAGAGCTGACTCTCAAGCATCATTGTGGTCACTCGTTTGAGTAAGTACCGCTCATGTGAGCAAAGGTAATAGAAGTTATCCCTAATTCTTTAAGAAGGTCCTCTCTGTGATTTAAAACCAAAAGTGGACCATAAGAGCTGAAATCTGGAGATAAATAATTTTGGCTTTTCCCATAGACTGTTTTACTGGATCATTCCTTCAACATCCCTAGTTTCATCTTTTGCCATTTGTCGATACACATGCCTAGCAGCAGCACTCAAAATAAATTCATAGCCCCCCCTTCTTAAATGGCTGTCTGTCATCATGGAAGATAGCTTGCAGGACCTAGATCCCTGTGGTACTTTGTCCTGATCTCTTCTTGTTACAGTAAACATTAAAGGATGTCAGACTAGCAGATTTTGCAATTTACACAAATTTTAGGAAGTTTAAAAAATAAGACCGTTGTATGAACCCTCTCTGCCATAATTGATGTGGCAATTATGTGCTGTATTAGAAGGAAAAAAAAAAAATCTGCAGAGCTCTACTAAGGAAACCCGAACACACAAGTTTCCAAACAGCAATTAAGACGAAGAAAGTTGAGAGCTAGTGGTTTCCCAGCTGCCAAATGCTGAATACTATCCAGCGGTTATTGACTATCTGATTAGAATGAAATGGAGCTGAAATGCAATTGATTCAGGAATAAACAATGCATCTATTTAGGGTGATGGCCACAGAAAGTGTAAGTGGTGAAAGAGTCCCCAGTTAATTTATCAGGGGTTTCTACAGCAGTTGCTCATATATATTCAATATCTTCTCTCAGAATACACCTTCTCTTTACTCTGTACAAAAATGCAGCTTCCTACTGAGTCATTCTGAAATTGAAAAAGGCCCTGTATACATCACAGAAAGTCACTCTTCTTATATCCAGCAAAGACCTTACTTAGTGCAAGGAAAACAGCATTAGCCTTAAAGCTAATTTGCTTACTTCCTCTGTACCTCTTGGACTACTGGCTAAGGCAGCATTTTCTTTCTCTGTGAACATTCAGTTTGCTTGCCCTCACGTATTCTTCTTTTCTTCCTTGTAAACAGTTTGAAAGAATAGAGGGAATTTTAGGGTCCATGCAAGACACCTCTTCCTTGCAACTCCTGTTCCTTGTCTGGAAGAGAGTTTTTCTTGGATTATCCAAGTAAGACTCCAGCATCCTCTTTCCTCTGTTCACAATGAGAATATGACTTCATGGCCTGCTTATGCTGCTCTTATAATTCTTGTCTCAACACCCTGGACTTGTGCAGCTGAGGGAGCAATCATGTCAGCTCACAGATCCCACAGAAAAATAGTTTCACCAAAGCATGTTTCCAGCGGCACTGGGTGCGTGATGTGGCTGGCCGTGTGGCCAAAGGAGTGCCCATGTCAGAGCTAGGGCTGGGCAGGTGTAGGAACCACAGGACTATCTTCCTCAGCATCAGTGACTGGCTTAAGCCATTTAAGTAACTACAGTTTAAGACTTCCAGGAACGCCATTGCTACCTGATTTTCCTGAGACACATGCAGTCTGTAAGTGGTGTAGGTGTAGTGAGCTTCATTTAGTAACAACTGATCCTATTGCCCTGTATTTTCCCTGTCTGATTCTATCAGGAACAGGTCTCCTACATTAAGCTTTGCATCTGTGAGGCTGCAATTGGACAGTTAAAGAAGACAAAGGTCTTTTGGTGTGGTATTTCTCAGCTTTACATGGCCACTTGTGTATTTATTTTTAAATTGATTGATATTCTCATCTGCTGGCCCATAAGCTCCTGGGCTTAGTTTATGCTAATGACTGACAAGTTTTGCAATTCATCAACAGCTAGGAACAGACTGTATTTGGTGAAGAGTTCTGCTAGCAATCTGTATTACTCTCTCCCCAGGCTGTTTGCTTTTGGGTAGGGAAGAATTGGAAAAATTATGCTTAAATTCTTAGCATATCCCAGTAGTTTAGAAAGGGCTCTGTGCTACCATTGTTGTTAGTATTTTCTTCCAGAAAAACAAAATGGAAAATAAAGATACTTTTTACTTTGTATACCTTGACCTGTTGGCTCGTGGTTTGGGTAAAAAATAGGAAACTTATAAACAATAACAAGATCTAGCTTTGCCCATTAAAAAAAAAAAAAAAATCCAGCACAGTTTTGATAAGAAACTGATTTAGAAAACTGGATCATAGCAGACAACTAGCTGGGTGATTAGCTGGTGAGTTACAAAGAAAATGTGAGATATCTATAGGTAGTAGAATAATAAACAGAAGTGAGGCTTTGGTTTTACTACCTTTTGTGGTATTAGGGAAGTTAAGATAAGTTTAGAGGGTGACCTGCATATGACAGTACAGGTTTATTTTAATCTAACATAGGGAGGTGTATGGCTATTTACCACCTGAAAGGTTAAATTAATTAAATTTAAACTACAAACTGTTTTTTGGGTTTTTATTTTGCAGAAAGGTTAATTAACCACTGGAAGAATTTATACGGTTCTATGATGTAATCAGTATCTCTTGAAGTCTTTACATGAAAAGCTTTCTAAAATGTATGTAATTAAATAAAAGTTATAAGATCTGTAGAAGAACCACTTGATGACATTTTGTGGCTTGCATAAGTCAGACTGCAGAATCATAAAGGTGGCCTTCAGACTTTCAGTTTGGGCTATGAAACTGCAGTCATAAAAGCTGAATGAACAGACTTCATTTAGTGTAAAATGTTGTTCCCAGAACCTTCTCAGGTCAGAGATTGTCATAAATGGAGTCTCAGCACTGAGACTCTGAATGGAACAGAAAGAAACGCTTATTTCTGGGGCTTTTTAGGAGTTAGGTTAATAGGAGGATGACAGGGAATTATAAATCTACTACATTTTAGGAAAAGCAGCGTAAGACTCAGGGTCTTACAGCCCCCACTCTTCATTCAGGTGCCTCCACCTCATCCTGTGGAGGGATCTTCTGCTGATTGCTGAAGCTGCAAATGTACCCATGGGAGCAGCAAGATGATTCCTCCCTGGATAAACCAATCGATAACCACCTTTGAGTTTTTAAACTGTCTGCGTCTGTGAGCTCCTCCTTTCCAAGTCTCTCTGTTGGTTTCTGCATTGTGGATTGTAAGAAGAGGCAAGTTTGGAGTCAGCTGAGCTCCATGAGCAGTGTGCTGTGAAACCCCAGGCAGGTCTGAGGCTTTGCCCTGGGAGAATGAGGACCTAAAGGGGTTGCGCACTCATGCTCAGAAAGTATCATCTCAAATTGAAAAGCACAAGGGAGGGTGAAAGGGGGGGCCTCATCTGTCACTGGTTTGTGTCTGTTCATGCCAACGGCATGTGCTAATCATCCCAGTGAGATAGGACCCATCACACTTTCCCTTACATGTATTTTCTTGTGTTTGTTTCAAGAATAGGCATGACCTTATTGAACATCATTCCTGAGCCCCAAATCCAATAATTAATAAACTGTTTCCACCTGAGACATAGGTACATTAAAAGACTTTTAAGAAACTGAAGTAATTTCATTGGGTCTTAAAATGGACTTCAGGCATTTTATGCCTCACGAAGGCCTCTTCTACTTATGAAGCAGCATAAAAAGGTTTCCTTGTAAATGAGAATATGTTATTTTATTTTTAACAAGAAAAACTTCTGGTACCATGCAGAGAATTTTTAAGCATTATTCTCTCTGAAAGATTTTACTGGATGCGAATGAAAGAAAAAGGAGCTTTTCCAAACTGGAAAAAAAAAAATCGCTTTTGAATTCCAAGTATTATAATGTTTCTGTTTTGCTTGCTTTTCATCTATGCTTAATAATATCAGAAAGGATTTCTATAATGTGGTTGCTATGGTAAAAGCAGACCTGTGTCCCATCACACAAACCTTGAACCACAATTAACTGTTTAATGTTACTGGAGCAAAGGAAGGTATGAATAGCATGTTAACACCTTCAGAACCAGCAGCCTTTCATCCTAATGGTGCTAGGCAGAGATTTTCCCTTTCATTAGGCAGATTTAGGGCTGTTCTTTAGTGCACATCAGGTAGCCAGATGGATACTGACAACGCTTTTCAGGCCATCTTGCTGAACTTAGAAATTAATGCATTTGAGGGCCAGAAAGAGATCTGTCTGGCATGTTTAACTAAGGTTATACAGTTTAAATGAAGAAAAAATGATAACCTACGTTTGAACGATTGCTTTTCTCAAGAAATACCCTCAAACTAGTTTTTAAGACTTCAAATGTTGGAGAATTGTGTCCCTTAGAAAGAAAGAAAACCCCACAACACTAAAAACCAACCAACAGAATGAGCCACTATTATGCTGTTTAATTAACCTGAGAGCTAAAGGAATGAAGGTAGAATGTTTTTTTACTGCAGTTTCTGCCTGTTGGTCTTTTTGGGATTCTGTTACGTAGAAAACCTGACAGCTTTCTCTCCCTGTCCTTTCTGGTTACTTTTCTGTATGCAAACCAGCAAGTGATATCAGTACAGTGGGAGCAGACTGGGACTTTGTTGCAGTGGATGGCTTTCCACTATGCAAAAAGAGATGATCTCTGCCCTTGGATGCTTATACATCAGAGACAGTAATCGATCTTAGTGAGCAAAATAAATCACGGTTGTCAGTTGCAGTATCAGGATGGTGACAGCTGATTTTGTTGTTGTTGGGGTTTTGTTAATTTATTTTTAATATGTATATTGAATTTATTTAAGAAAAAACAACTAATGATCTAAGGAGAATCATTCATGCATCAGCACAGCACCACAGATTGCAATGAAGTGACACAAATGTCAGTTAGCTAAAGATTTCACCTCTCTCCTCTTTCAGGAGGTAACACTTTTTGAAAAGATAGGATTAAATGCTTCTCAAAGTACTTTATTTAAAATTAGTGTAAATTCACAGGGGAAGCTGCCTAGGTGCCCATGAGTAACTGGATATTTTGCATGTTTTTAGTCTTTCAATATAAAGTAAGAGATTCTCCTAGTGTATAGCCAAATTTCTTAGTTTAGGAGGTATATGTCTTTCTTTCTCTATACATTTCATCATCTTTGAATAGAACACTGATCTTCTTGAATTGCATAAAAATTGCAGTCTCCACCAGTGGCATCTTGCTTCATGTTCCACCCTTCAAAATGGAACTAATTGTTTAGTGTTGTAGTCTCTAAAATAGTGCTTTGAATTCCTTCTCTGATTATAGATTTTTATCTCTCTTCATATCAGTCCTCCAGCTTTATTGCTTTTTTTTTACACAGCTTTATTCTACTCCTACTTGTGGAACTTTGCTTCATGTGTATTGAATGAACTCTACTCTAGCTGTTTATTTCTGCATTTGATAAGTAAGTAAAACTGGCCAAGCTTTTTCACCACTTAACTGCAAACCCTGTTGAACAGTCTGCAGCTGAAGGATCAGCTGAAATAAGTGCTCTTGGACTGTGTTTGGCAAAGAGTTAAGAGGTAGGACAGGGAGAAAGGGAAAGGGAGGCATAATACAAATTCTGTAAGGAACAGGTAGAAACAGGGCAGAGAAAGGCAGCACAAAAACCGAACGCAGGTGAACTGTGGTAGGATGGGAATTAATTCTCTAACTACTTTTTCTTTTGAGTGGAAAAGGCTCTGGACACTTTTAGGCAGTGGTGGCCCTCTGAGTGAGTCCAGCCAGTTGTGGTCCCTCAAGGTCCATTTGCCTGGAGTGCTCTATGGATATTTTCCGGCAAGGGCAAACCAAGCTGCAGAAAAGTATTGTTTTCTGCCTTTCATTAGCCACTGGGTAGTGAATAAGGGCCCAAGTATGGTGAGACGGTGACCATGACTGCATGCTTAGACCATCTGTGTGATGTGCAGGAAACATGCTGAGGATTCTTAATACATTTATTTAATAATATTATTTGGCACTTTTTTTTTAGCAAGGAGTGCTTGAGCGCTGGACATGTGGATTGTCCAGATTGTTTCACTGCTAATACAAGCCCTGGCAGTTTTGGCTTGTGCCAGCTTGCAGTCTCCATGATAATGCCCAGGCACAGTCTGCTGGTAGAGGCTGTGCCAAGCACCATTTCAACAGCGTGGCCACAGTGCTGTCAGCTTTGGATCCTTCCCCCTCTGCAGACCTCCAGCCCCATCCCAGGAGGCTCTGTGCCTTCAGATCCCTGTACGTGCCTTCACGCTACCGCCCAGGCACGTAAAACATACCCCTTATTTTCTACTATTAGAAATATCTTTATATTTGATTTTTCTGAGGGGCTGCAACACAGACTTCCCTGTATTTCAGACTCTTTTAAACTGGTGAAAAAGGAAACTAAGCAACATCTGGGTCTTATGGATCCCATGTGGTGCTCTCTGGCCCTAGGAGACCCAAGGCCCAGTGCCACAAGGTGTGGACACGTGCACACAGCCAGCCTATGTTATTTCACCTCAGGACTGCTTTATTTAGCAGTATGGACGTAATCACTGCCTTAAATTGTAGTCCAAACTTTGGAAATACAAGAAGAAGATCAACTTCCATTTCTTCTGATTGTAATATATGAGGGCTGGGTTGTGCTGATATTTGTATTTGCTGATTATTCCTGCCCATGCAGAAGAAAGGTTAGTCGCCAGGTTATTTCAGAAATACCACAGTGGTTGCATGACTCTGGCAGCTCAGAGATGAGGGAAACTCCTGTACACAAGTGCTTATATACATGCATCCACATTTTCTCCAGCTGCATGCAATACCGTTCCAACGTACCTCTGGGTCTGGGCTTGACAGTTAGGCAGGAGCTTGCTAAAAAGCCTGTAATAACAAAAGTGTCAGCTTGTCACTGCAAACATCTCTGTTATGCTGCTGCTAGAAGACCACGGCTGGTCTAGCAATGTAGAAAGCAAAGATTCAGTGGAGCAATTAAAGGAAAGCAGTACAGCAAAACATTATAGGAATTCCTTCACTCAGGAGAGAGGCCTTGATTTTTTTCCTTTACATGTTCAGTCATCTAAATCAGGGCAGGTACCCTTAGTACCCTTGCACAATACCCTTAGTTGTGCAAGAGGAACATAAGATTTGGGGAGAAAAATTATTTTGGCAGCAGTGTAAACAAGCCTACGTTGAGACAGTAACAGATGCACTAGTGCGCTTCCTACTGCTGACCACGCGCTTAGGCAAGAGGCCTGTTAGCTAACACTGGTGAACGAACAGAAGGCCTATCTCATTAAGCCTGGACTTGGGGAAGAGTTAAAGGACATTATTAAGTCACGGAGGTAAAAAAGGGCCCTAGAACAAAGGTCTGAAAACAGACGGGGATTTCATAAAAGAAGGAAGAGGAGGATGATATGAGGAAAACTTGCTTGATAGTTTAATACCAGTGCAGCATTGCAGGGGAAAACTAAATGAGAGCTGAGAAATCGTTCACCACAAGATGGCAAACAGTCACAGTTTCCAGACTGTCTCAGGTGGAGAAGGCTGCCCTAGCATGTACCCTGCTTCCCTTCTCAGGCTAATTACAGATCTTTCCAGAGGCAATTCCCATAAAGCAACTGGGATAGTCAGACACTGAGGGGTTTGGTGGTTTTGCTGCAGTGTGGAGCTCAGTGAGCAGCCCAGTACATGAGTCAGTAACAAGCAAAGGCTTAGTTTGAAGGCACTGAAAACAGTGAAGTCACTGACACTAAATTCAATGGGCTTTTGATCGGCTCCTCAGCACCCCAGCAGAGCACGTTAAGCAGTCATTGTGCTACTGGAGGAGTTTCATGTAAGGCATACATTTTGGCTAAGGGCACCTTTAGTCTGAAAACTGACCATTAGCTCTGCTTACCGGAAAGGTTTCATTTGACTTGCAGTCCATGGTGTTTTGCAACAAAAGATGCCCAGGGCAATGGATGGTGGGTCCATCGCCCCTGCTTGAGGAAGTGGAGCTGCTCAGCTACACCTGTTAACAGTCCCCTTGCTGCTGGCTGGCAAAAAAAAAGGCTTCCGTACTTCAGATGGATACATTTCAGCCCATACTTACACACAAATTGATGTGCAGTTACAAGGTCTGTGTGTACTTACAGCAGGGAGCAACGAGTTTGCTGTAGTGTTGAAAAGTATGTGTTAAAATACATGCAAAGAAAGCAAAATGAGCTGTCTTCTCCCTGCGCTCTGTAAGTCCCTGTTAAAAGATTTAAAAAAAAATCATCAAAAAGTGTAGCCTGACACAAGCCACATTGAGGAAGATGTGATTCTCAGGTGAGTATTAAATACCTTACACCTAAGTTCAATAATAATAAATAAATTAAATAACCCAAAAGCTGTTCTAACCCTCTGCTATTCCCAGGTGCAGAGCACAGCTACATGTTTACAACTCCAGCAAGCTACTCTCTGCCGTAAATGAACTCGCCATCTGCCCAGTGCCTTTGCCTGGCCACTAAACCAGGCACTAATGGCCATCTCCAGATCACACCATGGAATAAGAATGGATCCTCCCTTGCTGCCGTCACCACTGGGATTGCTTCTGCTCTGTAATGATTGGCAACTGAGATGTTAAGTTTGCTACTCAGCCAAGAAACCACCTCCACGTATGCTGACCAAGCAGCCATCTGGCTTGGGAGGACGAAGTGGTTTTAATTTTGTTTTCCTCCAGCTTTGAGTTTTACTATCTAGGGACTGGCAGCAGCCAGTTTTTATCCCACTGGTGTGGACCATACTTCTAAACAGGTTTTAGAAGGAACCCAGGTCTCTGAACAGAAGGGCAAGGGTAAAACACTGACATAAGAGAGGTGGGGAGAGAAAGAGAATGAACCAGCTCAGGGATCCTCCAGAGCCACTGCCTCACCACGGGGTTATTAGCACAAACCCCTTGGACACCTTGTCAGGTCAGGAGGTCTTTTCCTTCCAAATACTGAGAAAGAGCCGAAACCTCGCTGTTTGGATTACCACAAGCAGTTAAATATATTATGAAGGCTTCTGCTTGCCAACCTCTTTCCCACAGACCAATGTGGTGGCAGTGGTGGTGTCCACCTCTGAAGCAATGATCAATTCGCAAACAAGGGCTAATTTTCTCTGCTGCAGTTGGGCAATGTTAAAACTATGCTGCTGATAATAAGGTTCGAGTGCAACAGGAGAGGAAAGATGTCAATAGCATTACAATAACAGTGAGGCACTGCAGCAAGCAAGGCTTTTTGTCTGATAAAGTGCAGTTTCCTGGGAGAGGTTGGAGGCACTGAAATAAGCACGGTATGAAATTGCCACTGCTGACTGTCAATTTATTAACTCCATGTAGCTTGCTAGAGACCTTAAGTGTTCCTTGCAAAACAGAATTTACACTTTAGTGCATATTACTAAAATATATAACTTATATTTAGGTGGCATCTTTCATCTTGAAAGGACCCTAAGCTCTTTGCGGATTGTCTATAATGGAATCACTCAGCCACCGGTGACATATCGTCATCTCTGGGGCATAATTAAGCAACAAAACTGTTATAGGGAGAAAAGAATAACTTCTATTGAAAGCACATGGGAATTCGGGGGGCTAGAAGGTAATTATGCCAAAATGGAGATGGTTGCAGACAGTACTGCAAAGTATAGTTAATACTTTGGGAAGAAGAAGCCAGAGTCCTGGCCACAGCTCACTGTGATTTTTGCTGAGGCAGGAGAACAGCAGTAGCAAATGCACCACCGTCACCCCTATCTGGTAGGAGCTTTCACCTTAGTAATCCTCCGGGCCAAAGCCTCCGGCCCCTCTGGGGTATGTTGACGTGAGCGTGCGGCAGTCAGCCAAAATGTCTGTCATTAGTAAGGAAGGAGAGAGCCAAGCCTTTGCCAGGTGGAGCCGGGTGGGTTTGTGCAGTGAGGCCCTAGCCCATGTCCAGGGACGGCCCTGATGCCCTCAGAGGTCAGCGTGCCTGCTGCCACCCTCCCCACACAAGCCGAAAGTCAGAGGGCATGGCTTCCAGGGTGCCCCCGTGTTGGCCAGCTCGGGACCGCAGCACATTATGCAGCAGAGTGCTTGGCCGTCTGCTGTGCTGAATTCAGCCCCTTAAAATGAGCTTGATAATGCAAGTGGTGACCTTAAACATGTGAGGGCAAGGCTGGGCAGGAATACCATTTATGAGTTTCTGAACCCTGGAAATGACACCTAAGGCAGACGAAATTACACATATCTGTATCCCTGACACAAGTTATATTTTGTAGTAGTGATAATAACAATTAGATTGGTTTGGGCAAAATGTCCGTAACTGCGTAGCTTTCCTGTTCCTACTGCTCAGACCTCACCAGACCCAGTTTGTTACTTGTTTCATAAGCATTGAGAGCGCAGAGTGCTGGAGCAAGGGTTTGTCCTTGTAAGTTTGAAGTATCTTGTCCTCAGGTTTCAGAGACAGATGGTGCCAGTCTGACATTTAGTCTATCTTTGGCAGTAGAATTTGCAGCTTTTGAGAAAAAAGGAGGCAGTCTGAATGAAAAGGATTTCTGTGATTTTGATTCTTGACAGTTGCTAGAGAATCAAATGGATGCTAGGTGACATTTTTTGCTGGGAATTCCTCCCCCCCCCCCAGTCAAATATATTTATTTTAAAACAAGGTCTTGCCCATTTGCTTTACTTAGTTTTTGCTGTATCAATAGAAACACTTGCTTCTCCTTTCTGAAAAAAATCAAAATGCTTGATATTTGTTTTGACATTTTAAAAATTAAACTTTCCTATATTTGCATTTAGAATGACTTAGTATTCTTTTCTACATTTTACCTTAAATGTTTAAAACAATCTCCAAAACAAATTAAAACATTGACTTGGTTCAGCCTTTAATGAGTTTCTTAAATCAACTTTTCAGTTCAATGGAAAAATGAACACGTGTGTCAGACTTAGCAAAGCAATTTCCCTGATGTTTTGGGACTTACAGAAAACAGGAAAAAGCAAGAATGTACGCAGCAGTATCAGAAATCAAAATCATGACTAGATGGCATATGCAGTTTTCTGCATGGAATACTGTGAGTCTGTGATACTGAGTGAGTGAACATCCCAACTGTGAAGCCTTAAACTATTTGTATAAAAATTAATCTGAGTGGTAGAAAATCTCCCATGCCCCTCCCTACTCCTGAATCATTTCTCATATAAAGCACCTCTTGACTATACCTAGTTGGGAAGTATAATCTTGTAATTGACAAAAAGCTGCTAATTCCCTTCTTGCTACCACCAGAAATGCAACATGCTGAAATAACAGGAAGAAAAGTTTATTTTGGTGAAAAGCATAAATTATTTATCATTTCTTTACTTCAGGCTTCAACCTCAATAGTTTGTTTTGCTGTGGTTGCATGCTGTATTTGGGCTTTGTCTCTTGCTAGCATCCTCTAGCATCGTGTTTGCTGCCAGCACTTGTTTCAGGGACAGGATACTTCCAAAACCATAGAAATACAGCTGCAACATGCAGTTCACAGATATACAGCTCTTGAATGTGAAAAGAATGTAAATTTATGTTTATGTCTTATTGTTCTTGTTCGAAATCTAGAGATAGAACAAAAAACATCCCCTGAGATTTCATCGATTCTGCTTTGCTGTGGGCTGGAGCAGGAGAAGGACCCCATGGTGTTGTTTTCAGTGTTTGGTTCATTCTGTTTTTAAGTATCCCAGTAATGGGTCTTCCATCACTCTTTCTAAGAGCCAGTTCCAACCCAGACATTTTAACGGGCTGCTTGCCCTGCAAGAGACCGCAAGCCCGGCAGATGAATTCTCCTGAATAGCACTGGGCTCGTGAGCTATCACCACTCACCGTTCGGAAACATGCACAGATGTCCAGCTTCAGTTTCCCTGTGCTCATTCCTATTCGTTACAACACTTGCAGCAATTCCTGCCTCCTTTGGTGCTTCCTTTTAGCCTTCCCCACCACTTTCCGTTGTTACATGGCAATGCCATGTGCTGAAGCACCACTGGAGTGGATCCCCGAGGCAACACTGTGAGAGGGAGAGAGAGATGTTTAGGACCATTCTCTATCCTTCTAAACAGCTTTTATCACTGCAGTTAATAAAACACTAGCATGGCCAAAAGAAGAAATAAAGAGGCTGCAGACCTGTAAGTCCCACTCTCTTTTAGGATCCACATTTCTTTTGAGTTCTTGTAAGTGCCTTGAGAAGAACTGAACAGCTTTTTTTATGAACAAAGAAGCCAGGCATTTGGAGATTCCTGGATGTACAGCTCTAAGGAAATTAATGACCATCTTTCTCCGGTCCCATGTAGATCAGCCAAGCCCAGTATTGGCTGAGTCCTAGACATTTCACACTGTCAAACTTTAATCTCAAAATGAGGTAATAATGCTAATTGGGCCTGAGGTCCAGTGTGAGGTGGTGATTTCACATTGCTTTTTGGTATTGCCTGAAAAGAATGGGTAAGTTCTGATATGATGCTCTGGCATTTCCCAGAATTTCAGGCAACTATTTCCACTGTTTTTCCCACCCATACACTAGATAAAGAGGCCATCTCTTGAGATTTTTTTTTTGCATGTGACTGTTTTGAGTTTTACTCAAATGGGACTGGAGATCTGTACTGTTGTCTTGACTAGGAACAGCCTAGAAACAAGATTAGCTGATAACTCTCCTCCTCCTCAAAACTGACTGTGTCTGCATGTGAGATTATTTGGGACTTTAGAATTCCTCAGGTTGAATGGATGATGTAAATGCAACAGAAGGCTGGTCAACAGAAGACCTTCGGCTAATATTAGCTGGAAAAGTAGATGCACTGCCCATATTTAAACACTTCGCTGAATCTATCCCTGATGAGAAGTGACCCATAATTTCAAAAGTAGATTGGAATTTTCCATACCCAAAAGCGTGTGCTCAGGGTATGGGTATGCCGTTCTCTGTGATGGGAGAAAGCAAGTCACCTGGAAAGTGCGCTTCTGTCTTTTGCAGTCAGTGGCAGCTTGTCCTTGCTGTGCCCTTCACACTTCCTGCCTCTTTTCTCGGAGGTTATCTACACTGCTATAGCTCCAGTTTGACCAGTTAGGAGAGAAATAGGCCTAATTTATGATATGTTAGACAATATATGTTACACAGGTTAACAGAAGATGTGTTAACTCTTTGGACAGATCTTTAAAATGGTTCTGATATTTTTCTGATGTATAGCTAATGGTTTGGATTCAGAATCAGTTGCCTGTTATCAGGTTATGTTTTTGACTAAAAATAACCTGCTTCCTACTACATTTCTGTTGTTGGGCACAAATACAGCAGCTTTGTGGCATCGCCACCTTACAGAGTGGTTGGGTGCATTATAAGAAGTGGTTGGTGGGTATTTTGAGGTGGGTAGGATTAAATGTTAAGTTCTTGCTCTTCCTCATTGTTTTATCTGTTTTCAAATTCTGATGAGTAGTATGAGTGATAATTACAAACTTTCAGTATTTATAGGAAACTGTCAGTTTATAAGTATGTAACTGTGCAGATGATTTCACCTGTGACAGCACCTATTAAGCAAAAAAATTTGTGACAATCTACAAATACAGAAATTTAGCAATTTTCACTAGCTTTTTTTTTATTATTTAGAAGATGGATAAAAACAGTGCATCTTAGCTATATAAATAGCATCCTTCACACACACGGCACAAAAAGGCTTTATGGAGAACAGAAAAACAGAGACAAAGGATTTATGATACCAGGTACTCTAAGTCTTAACCCACATGGGTAAGAAGATATAATTTATGGAAATAGGTGAGGCTTAAAGTAAAGCAAGATGGACTTCTAATACAATAATGAAACTGTAGAAAGACCTCCACGTTGCTACATGGTGCTAAATGAAATCAGAAATGTTGAGCAGTTATGTCACCTGCCATGTAAGACCACCTCCCATAACAGTCCTTAGCCCACTTCTGCTGACTTGCCACAATGAAGAGTAACAGACAAGACCCCAGGCTGGAGGGAGGTGGAGGAGATGGGGTGGCCTAGGGCTGAAAGCTGGGAGAAGTGGGGACAGGAGCAGAGATACTCAGAGAAGTGGGAAGTGACAGGGATGGAGGTGAGCAGGGGGATGAGCAATTAATGGAGAGACATGCAACACTTCTTGTTACTTCTGAAACATTAACATATTTTCCACCTAGGGGCTGAGCTGAATTAGCCTAGTTAATTGCTAGTATAATTTTACTGACTAGAGGTAGTTCGCCTGGAGTAACCTGAGAGATAAATATGGATCTTTGTGACAAATTTGTACAAGAGTAACATTGGAGGGTTATGCCCAGCATAGGAGCAGTGTGACATATGTAAGCAGAGCAAATGAGCATATCGAAAAATTTCTCTGTCCATTCACTTTGATTTTCCACATCTGCTAAATGGAAGGAATTTGCATTAGCCAAGAAAAAGAGTAACGGTCTGTTGGTTTGTTTTGCTGGTTTTAGTCTCATGTTTCTCTTTTCAGAGGTGAGGATGCAGGTGGTTTTGTTTTCTTTTTCCACCCTCTGTGAATGCTCCGTGTGATTCTTCTCCATGTAAGACTGATGGATGGCAATGCACCTGACAATGGACTTAATGAGGCAAAAGTCCTATTAGCCTACTGTAGTCTAAGTGGGGAGTTTGATATATAGAGATGACACTATGTAAGACTAGGGTCAAAAACATCTTTTAATTTTTCAATGTCCAGATCTTCTAAACTGCGGCAAAAATAAGCCTGGAAGAAAGAGAAATGGGACCTATATTCTCCAGAGTGACTAAGGACTTTGGCTGTCTGCACTGACTACCTGAAAAAAAGCTGTTTTTTTGCAGAGGGTTAATAGCTTGCAAGTCTTACTTCTTCTCCTTCACTTTAATGAAGAATAGCCAAATATCCCAGTTATTTATTTTGTCTTAATTTCTCACAAGGTTAAAAGTTTTGAGAGCCTCTGATGTGTCTCACTCATCAATGAGGCCTGTAGAGAATTCTGTGGGGCCAGCCACAATTTGGGTGGCCTGCCGTCTTCTGGTTGCTTGGTGGTGATACTGGAGCTTACCCAGCAGCCTCCCTTCAGCTGTGGCTGTGTCTCTCACGGCTGAGCAGGAGCACGACGACTGTGAAATGTATTTAGAAGCAGGCAGAATGATTTATGTTATGAATCATGACAAGCGTGATGAGTTCACTTTCTGTATTATAACATCACTTACGTGGTACAAGCACGAGCTTCCCACTATGGTGCTGGCGGCTCAGCAATGTGATGTTCTATTTCAAGATCTTGCTGCTCTGTGGGCAGTGTGCTGGGCAGCTGCAGTGTCGCCTTCTCCAGCTGAAACACGCTTACACTCAACTACTGCCTCACTTGCTTTTCTTCTTCCCTGAAATTTGAGTTCGGTCTCTGTCCTCTGGCAGATGCTCTCTCTGCCTGCCCCAGGGTTGTCCACTCAGGCCAGATTTCTGCCTGGCGCAATCCAGGTCCCCGCCTCTCTCGCCCTATACTTAAAGCTAAATGGGCTGGAGGAAGGTGCTTGTCTCTTAATGGGCTTCTCAGAGAATGAGACTTTATTTACCTCAGATAGGTAACTGGTTCAGCTCCAAAAGACACAGAGTTTTTTTCTTTTAATTTAATTTGGCATGCTAGATTTTTTTTTTATCTACTATCTCACTATTTTTGGAATGCAGCTAAATTCAGTGAAGTCTCATGGCAGTGCATTACAAGCCAATTACAGGAGCCTAAGAAAATAAGAAAAGGATTTCCCAATGCAGGAGGTCTCCTCAGCAAGGCATTTTCTTCCACAGCACTACGGGGGAAAAACCATATGGAGACAAATCTGAAATTAAAATAAACAATAATTGTGCAATCATTACTTTTATGATCATATATTCCTTCTTACCTTTAGGCTGCTATTGTGCAAGTAAAATAAGTTGGCAGTTTGCCTTAAAGTTGAAACATCACATGACAAGGAAAGGGCTCCATTCCTCGGCTGTTGAGAATGACTCCAGTGAAATCAGTCACTGCCACAACAAACACAAGTCAGCTCTCCTGGTGCCTGTTTCTGCCTCGGTCAGGGAGGAGCAAGGAGCACCGTACAACGTCATAGGGCACATATACTCTTCAGTCCCAGCCCCTGCTCTTTGCTGGAGGTCTCACTTACATGTAAATTCTTTCTGGATTCCCCCCGGTTGCTTTATTCCATATTTTCAGTCATTTTCTCTAATGAAACAATCTAGCAGAACTAATCCAAACATGGGCTTAATTAATCAACATTTGGCAGTCTACAACGCCACGCTCCAGTCCAAATTACTTGTGACAACTTTCTTAATGCACAACCAAAATATCCACAGGGAGTCTGTGCCTCAATCAGCTGGCTATATAGCACGTCTTCAATTTATTTAATGTGTTTTAATAAAGTTGCAATAAACCTTTTCTCCCTAGCCGCCCACAGAGCATTTTACAGCAGCAAGTGACATTATGTCATCTTTAACTCACTTTAAAAAAAAACAAAACAAGACAACAGTCTTTTTTAATACAGTGATGTCTTGCCTGGGTCATGAAGGCAGAAAAGGAAGCCACTGAACTGAAGAACATGCGGGTGCCGGTCATAAGAAAGGGCTGAAACCGAGTGTCTGACAAATAAATGCTCTCAGATTTGTTTAGTGCTCAACGTGACCCGGTTGTAAGATTGTAGATAAAACCCAACTTACTTCCATGCTGAGCCTGCTGTTCTCTGGCAGCCTGAGAGAATAGAGGAAGAAAAAAAAAATCTCTTCCTGATCAGTTAGACATTCAGTTCTGCTGTCATTCTTCAGGAGAAGAAATTGGGTCCGCTGCAAGTTTTATGAACAGAAATAATTCAGCCTTCTTTTCAGTTGCAACCTCTCTTTTTTGTTCTGGTTGTGTTTTGTTAAGGTGAAGACACTGTTGTCTCATCATATGGTGTGAGTTATTTGTGCTCTAAACACTCAGGTGGATACATACTTGAGAACTGAAATTCCAGGTTGGATACAGACCTGAATTTAACCGGCAGTTCCTCTCTTCAGAAAGGCATAAAACTGATCACTAGATCTAAGCCCTCCTGACCTGGGAAAGACTTGATATACTGATGTGAACATGGATGTGTTGTCACAGCTTCCCTAGTCTGCAGAGGATCTGCAGGAGGAAAAAGACAAGAGCTTATCAGTCCTGTGTTCCACAGCTGAGGAAATAAAAATCTGAACTCTGAAGAAAATTTCGTATGTGACTTCATACAAATCAGGAATACTTTCTACCCTTCACTTCTGTATCTGTAAAATCAAATTCCTAGTTATTCCTCATCCTAATGAGGACTTCAGTGACTTTGTACGGTGCTAGGGGTGATGGAAATGACTTACCTAGACAGGATGTTTATTATTTGGTTTAGAAAGTGTTACGTATGTCATTTCTATGGGTTTTATGTGTTCGTGTTCTGTGACTTAGACTTCAGTTGGACCTCTGTCTTCCTGCACAAGTTTGGGAAGAGAGATAATTAACAACGCAGTTTGATTTGTTCAGACATCCAGGAACTTCGTATCTTAATGAATTCAGGTGTCATAGGATCCATGAATCCAAAGCTGAGCAGAGTTTGCAGAGAGAGCAGTAGCCCAGAAGCTGTGAGTGTGGCCTGTGCGTTGGCAGAGCGCTCTCTGGGCATCTCACAGCCTGCTCGTGGTTGCCGGATTGCAAGGGGAGAAGCAGGGGGTGTAGAACCCTGCTCCTTCAGGTGGTAGACAGGAATTATCACACCAGCTTGTATCTGAAATTGTTTCAGTACACCAATAGGAGCTACTTAAAAAAACATCGGGGGGAAGAGAGTTGGTATTACGTGCCTCTGCACTGAGCTCCCCAGGAAGTGGTGGTGGTGGTGGGGGACTGGGATCTCGATGAAGACAAGTTCAATTTCTACCCTGAGGAATCAGGTGGAAATCAGTTTGGCTCCATCTGTTGATCATAAAAAAAGGTGTTAGTTAGGAAACGTGTCTTCTATCAATCTATCCTCATTCTGCAGTGCCAGGAGAGCTTGTACCATTTCTCAGAAAGTTATCGAAAAGGGGAGGATTTTGGTCAAGCAGTCACCCCACATTACTCTAGGTGGTGTTTGCAGCCCTGTCTGTTTGCTTGCTGTCAAGCTTGGACAAGCATAGTCTTTACATGGGAAGGGGCAACAGTCCATGGTGTCCTTGGGTTCCTTCCAAGCACAGGTCTCATTCTACCACCCTGGCTACCAGCATCATGCGTCTCAGTTTGTGTGAGGAGTCTCACAGGTTTCTGCTTCTGCTGCTTCTGAGCATGCCACCATGTGAGTTATGGAAAAATATACACTCTTCTTACTGTACTTTATTAAGTAGCCAAGCTGATTTTGTGGGGTCAGCTGGCAAGAAAGGGTGCTACTGAGAGTTAGTCAGGCTACCACCATGATGTAACTATTCACATCTACTTGTGTGGATATTTAAGGAGGTCTGAAAATAGTATGTATAAGAGTGACTTCAGAATCAGCAATGGTGATAACTTCTACCAAAGAATCCCAGAGGAGCTGGCCAAGGAGCTTTCTGGCTCAATATCATTATGTTTTTGGTGAATATGAGAATGTCACTACAATTCCCGAAGTGTGGATGTTTGTTAACACCTTCCCAGTGTTCAGAAAGGGCAAGTGTGATACCTAAGTATAGCACAATTAGCCTGATAAGATTTCTTGGGGGGGGGGGGGGGGGAGAAGAAATTGATATAGGAATGAGTTGATGCAAGATTAAGTGTGGCAATAGAATTAATACTAGTCAATATTTTTTTTCATAGAATATTGATCTTGCCAAGGAAACCCAATTTCGTTCTTTGATGAGATTATAAATTTAGTCGATGAGGGAAACTGCACAGACACAATAGACTTTTGTATGGCATTTGACTCAGTACCACATGAAATTATTTTAACAAAAAGCCCTATGCAATATCATAAAGTTAACATTGTATAGATTAAAGCTGGCTATCTGACAATTTCAAATGCTAGCTGTCAGCAAGGAAACAACATTGAATAAGGATGTTTCTAAGTGGGGAACAAGAAGAATCAATATTATACCCAGTCCTATTCAATATTTTCATCAACCATGTGACAGTAAATAACAATAATTAAAAAAGAAACAACACAAGAGGTGTACTGTTGAGTGGAGTGGTAAAAATGATGACACCGTAGCCACACAGGGAGATCAGCTTCCATTGGATCAGGTGGGAATGTTCCCAGCCCAAGACAACGTCAGACATATAAAAGCAGAGGCATCAGGCTCTCTGGGTGGCAGGGAGAGCAGTACCTTGTACAGCGGCCACTCTGGAAAGGAGCTCGGAGCACTGCGGAACAGGAGGAAGAGTACTGCAATCTTCAGTGTATGAATGGGAAAGCAGGGGGAGGATTAACTCCCGAATGTGGCCTTGATGAGAGGGATGATAGAATCACAGGCACAACTAGCATATTTTGGAAAGCATATAAATGAGCTGCAAATGCTACTTGAGGGCTGCAGAAAATGCTGTGGGGGAAGAGCTGGATCTGTTTAGCTTGTTAAGAAGCAGAAAGGGAGGTGAGGTTATTAAAGACCGTGTCTTTGTAGGGATGTCTGGGTCTGAGAGGGCACTTAGCAGAGAAAAGTATTACAAGAAACAATGGCTGGAAACAGAAACCAGACAAATTCAAATGAGAAATTAGGGAAAAATGTGAAAGTATGGGGAATTAATCAGTGAAAAAATTACAAGAGAAGAGATGTGTTTCCTTTCTACCAATATATTGAGATCAAGACTTGATGCCTTCCTGAAAGATACGCTTGAGTTAGGGGCTTAACACAGGGGTAACCGGGTGAAATTGAATGGCCTGTGATATGCAGGAGGTCAGGCAAGCTGAGCTATTGTCCCTTTCTGGCCTTAATCTCTCTGAACCTATGAATATTTGAGTTAGATACAGTAGGTATTTTTGTACTTATTTAACATGCATCTCAGATATGATTTATTAAAGCTTTCCACCTCTTCAGTGATGTGTTGGCCAGTTGGAGTCAGAAATGATGGCACATACTGCGGACAATTGCTTACCCGATCTGAGTACTGGCTTACTGATAGTGTTTGTCTGTAAGCAGTGGTTACAGCAGATAACACTCACACAGCCCATATGATGAATTATTTCTGCAGAAAATGTTGGTAGAATAATTCTCAATAATGCTTGTGTCAGAGCCCCATGATAGTTCACAAGAACAACCACCTTTTTTTTTTTAGCTTTGACACCAAAGAGCTCATTCCTTCCCACTACCAAAGTGGGGTAAAGCAGTCTGACAGGGAAGGTGAAACTTCATCTGCTGACTGTGCTACACAGCAATGTGCTTCTAAAAGCTGCTGCGTAGTTAGGGGCTTTTAGCACTTTTCCTCTGCTTTTATCACTGTCTTCCATTTTGCAGTGTGTAGACCAGTAAATTTATTTGTCCTGTGTATAGATAATTACTCCTTGTTCAGCACACTCACGTGAATGATCATTGTCATAGTGAGTGCATTTTTTCAGTGGCTCAAACATTCACTTACCTTTTACAGTGTTCCCCAAACATTCTCCTTTCTTCTTATTTGCGAACTGAAAAGCAAAATGTTTTCAATAGATGAAGGATAATTACTGGACTGATTTTACTTGGTGCTCAGCACTCTGATCTCTAGCCCATCATTAAAACACATTTACATTAAATCATGGAACTATATACAACTTCATGCATGATGAATTTTTTACTCAATGATATTATACAAAAAGTACCCTTTTTTCATATTGTTTTTTAAAAACAATCAATGCATCTTGCCCTTGGTAAAATACTTAAATGTGCGCACATGTGAATTGCACACTCGTAGCACAGCAAACTGCTTCTCCTGGGTTGTCTATAGTGAATTTGAAAATTCAAAATTAATGTTTTTCCTTAATGTTTTTTGAGTTTAACAATGCAGGGAAAGCAGTTCACTGCCCCTCAGGAGCTTCAGCATGCTGCCTCTTGCTCTCCTCTGATTATGCCTGAGGTCCTGGAGGGACTGTGGTCTTCAAGAAACGTTCATCATTTTGTTCAAGCGGACTCCTTAATAACTTGCTTTTTGGGTCATAGCACTGAGAAGTACATTTTCCTCCCACTTTCCCACCAGTGACCTCAGAGCTGGTGTGGTTTTTGTCAAGTGCTGAATCTGCACCATGCCTGACATTCAGGGAGCAGTCCTTCAAAGTGTGGAAAGGCTGCCTGACTGGCATTGTCCAAGGAACACCTCCGTGCATGGCAAATATAAAAGGCAAAGAAAGCCACTCTCCAACAAACAAATAGGCAGTCCTGACTTGTGTCATCCCTGCAGGCATCTTCCATCGACAGGATCTAATTTGTTACCCTTTCCATGGGATCCTCTTTGGGCAACCTGAACTTCCATCTCTCAGGCATGGCAGGAGGTCTGAGGTACCTCTGTTATTCAATGTACCGGTGACTGATACAGGCAAGAAGGTTTATTGGCAGACTTTTCAATGTCCCAGAGGGACAATTTGTAACTATAGCACCTTGTAACCTTGTAGCGCAAACACACAATGTTCTTACATTTGTTTTCTTTAGTTTATTTACTCTTGGTGTCCCTACCTGGCTGGCAAGTCTGGAGTTAAAGTCTAGGGAATGATCATGGTTTTTCAAACTTTAGGGTTGGATGGTGTCTTTTTATTTCCTGCTGTGCTGCTACTGAGAAAAACAGCTGCGCATGGCATAGCTATTTTCCATCCTGAGCTCTATTTGTGACTTCTGCATGTGACTTTAAGTCGAAACCAGGGTGAATCATGCCGTTACTCCTTTAACCCACCCCCCTTCAGAAGAGGATTCTGTAAGCCATTACCCAGTCCATATGCCACCAAGTCCCTAGCTGATTTTCATGTAACTGAACTGAGTCTAGATCTAGAGGGCTTAGTAGTATTTTTTCTTTTTCTTCTTCTTTTTTTTTTCTTTCCCTGTGGGTTGTGGGGGGTGTTGTTTTTTGTGAGTGCTATCTTGCCTGCTAAGCTTCCTGGCCAGGCTGGGCAGCCTGCCATGGTGATACCATAAATCCATCTGGAAGCAAAAAAGAGAGAAGAAAGCTCCTGTCAACAAAGATGAGACACATAAATAATCATCTCAGCCAGATATGTGTAAGAGACAAATAAAAATGTGCTTAAATGTGAAAACAAGATACACAAAATAAGAATGTCATTGGTTAGAACGGCAGGCCACAAAGTCCAAGAGTGTGTCTCACCGAGTGTCCGGATGGGTTGTGGTAGCAGTATGCAAACCCCTTAACAGTTTTGGCAGTCTCATGCTCTCTCAGTGCATAACATAATCAGATCAGTTTATCAGAGCTTTTTTTATCTCTGTGCACTGTTCTCCATCAGATCCATTTCTCAAAGAGGCAGGTTTGTTCCTCTGTTCCACCAGCAGCTTCCGTACCTCAGCCATGGCTTTTGTTCGAGAAACACACATACCATAAGGTGTTTTAATTACTCTCATTACTATACTGCCTATATTGACTGGTTAAGTAGTATCTCACGCTAGGGTGATTTCCTCATTAAGCCCAGCATACAAGCTGCAAAACAGAAGGTACCATACGGTGGATACAAGCGTCAGGACAATTCTCATGGGAAGATATAATTTTTAATGGTTTCCTCTGTTTATAAAATAGTTGCGTATGATCTTACTGCTGGGCTGACAAAAGCTGCACAGTCTATCCTTTCACAGCCCTGGCCAATGCACCTCATTTCTTGCATGCCCACATCTACTTGAGGTCCAGGTGCTTCCCTGCAGGGCCTTACCATTGACTTCGATCCCCAGCCTCATGTCGCTCTTTCAAAGCAGGATCTGTGCTGACCAACTTTCTGCTTTCAGCTGCTCCCCTCTCAACAGCTCCTCTGAGACTCCTCAGGCCATACCTAAACCAGTCTTTGTTTCAGTCAGGACACTGGTGTCTTGTCTTTTAATGGCTTAATGACCCAAACTGTTTCTTTTTCCAAGCAACAGAATTTTTTTCAGCAAACTGATGTGTTTTGGCTCTTTGTGTCTGGCAGCACTCCCAAAGCTCGTATGACCCTATTCCCTTTGGCATTCTTTAACCACCTCTACTGTGGACAGCCGTCAGGTCTTTCAGATCAATCTAAATATCTTTTCCTATTTTTTTTTTTAATTAAAAATATCAGCAACTGGGATATCAGCTTAGAGGATCTTACCTTTATATTGACTGGGACAAAGAGTGTATGGAGCCAATATGTATAGAAATGCACTACAGTCCCATTAATTCTCCCCTAATTCCAGTAACAATCTTGCTGATTGCCTGTCTTCAAATTTTTTTGTCACTTTGTCCTCTTTTCAGCAATTGCTTGTTTAAAGAAAATAGGAGACCCCTACCAAGAAGCTACTATACTGCTATTTCAACAGCAATAATTACTGTACAACTATTACTATTAATTCTGTCAGATAATGACTAGACAGAATTATTGTGAGCAGGAAAAATATGAAGTAGGGTACATGCTCTGCTGGCTTTTTTTGTCATTTGTTTCCTGGAAAGGTGAGACATCTGAACTAATGAAAGTATCACCCAGTGCCCTCACTGATATTCCTGGCAACAGAGCCCAATTAGATCACAGTGTTGTTGCATTTATTCACCACAGAGAAAAGAAAAGCAGATGCTTGGTCTAAGTTTCAATGTATCTGAAGTATTCAGATGTTCCATGGTCAGCCTCCTGGATAGTTACCCACCCCAAAGTTGCCTGCTTCACAGTTGAAAAAGCAGCTTTTCTGCTCACTTTCCTCACTACTAATACGAATTGTACAAGACAAATTCTGCTTTGTGTTAACTCCGTAGAATGAAGTTCTGTCCTCTGTCCCCTATCAGCGCTCATTTTCTCAGGTCTGACTTAGGGTGAAATCTGGCATTGCAGCTGAACCTCAGGTAATAATTCTGACATGAGTCAGGTAGTTTTCAGTTCTTTCTCTTATATATGGATTGTCTCTGAGCTACTGGGAGGAAAAAGTAAGTGAAAATTGTCACTGACAAGATTTAGGATATGACTGTAAACCACTGAGAACTCAGCTTTCCATCTTTTTCAGAACAGGTTCTTTCTTCATCTTTGGATCATGTCACAAAATTTCTAAGGAGAAGTCTATCAGCATTTTCTTCAGACAGAAATTTCCAAGAACACCACCAGACAAAATGGTAAAGCAACTGGAGTTTCCTTTTACAATACTGAGATTCACTGAGAAAATGAACATGCACAAATATTTCCAACTGAAAAAAAAAAAGGTTCATTAGGCATAGAATTACTAGAAAAGCCACAAGAACATTACAATTGAAAATTCCCCAGCAGCCCTGAAGTCTCTTCCATAATACTTACAACAAACCCTGAAACTTATGTTTAACATAGAGATGAAAAACTGGTTTGTTTTACCCTTACCTGCTGTTCCACCTGTAATGTTACATCTATCAGATGCAGGCAGATACCATGCATTCCCCACTAGATCTTGCTAATGAACATACAAGGGGTATTTTTACACCCTGGCAACTTTAGGAAAACCAGAGATTACAGAGAAGCCAACAGTGATAGGGTTAATGAGGGTCACTGTCTCACTTTCAAAAACAAATTATATAATAGGTGTTTCCTTCTTCGATAGAGAGAAATACTGCAGTCACCTCCTGTGGTTTTTTTGACATCTTTTAATTATTATCTCTGCTCTAAAAATCCATATAATGAAGTCATCCGGAAGTACTGTAGTAGGAATGGTAGCCATTATACAGGTATATGTGTGTGAGGGGGTGGGCAAGAAGAGAGAGAAACTGCGTATCTCTTCCTGGTAGAGCATTATCACAGACCGAGGATCTCAGCACAAATTATTCTCTACCCATTAAAGTACTTTCATGGGCTGAACTGAGCAAAGCTGATTCTTCTTTTGAACAGGCAGCCTCATCAAATATTCAATACCCAGGTGTATACTGATCATTCTGCACTGGCTGTTTTCCTCCATACCTGTTTCTCCCGAGGTCCTCTTGCATCAGATTTCATGGGTTTCTTTCCATGCCATGTGTCCTGAAAGGAGCAGCAAACTCCTGTGACAGGACTAGGTGGGGAATAAATAGAACAACAACAAGGAAGAGGAACAGGAGCCACAAAGGAGCCTTCCTTTCATCTCCAGCCCGAAATCGGGTGTTACAGCTACTGGTAGTAGGGAAGAAAATGTGAAGAACAGAGGGTTTGGACAATTTATACTCCCCATCATCAACTTGGTACTCAAATGCCCCATATGTGGTTCTTTGCCTGGCAATTCTGTCTACATTGTTAGACAGCTGGTTTCAAAGCTAGCATAAATGCAGATTCAAAGGAGCTATGCTGATCTACTCTGAAGGAGAATTTGGACCTTGGTGATCTAATTCAGGAAAGGTTTGCAGGCACCCAGGGAGTAGCCTTTCATTATTATTCCTTCTCAGTGGTTGTGTTTTGTATTTATACCAGCAGAAAAAAAAAATCCCACAGACCTCTTACTCAGCAAGAAAAATAATAGCCCAAGAAGTGCTGGTTGTCCTCGAATTGTTTTGATTTTCTATTAATAGTTACACTTCTAGCCCTAGTGTCATGGTTTAGTCTTTGAAGTAATGGAGGCAATAGGAAGTCAATTGTATGCAGGAAAGGCAGCTGGGACAGTTTGGGGCAAACCCACAGAAAAGAACAAAAGCCACTGGCTTGATGTTGAAGAAGGATGAATGGTCTTCTGGAAAATTAAAAGCAAATCCTAAAGTCATGATATTTGGTATAGTAATGGGGAGAGGGGCAGGAAGTGGAGGTGGGGTGGCTGCATGAATAGTCCTCAGTTAAGAATAAATAATTCAATATGTGACTCCTTAGAATTCACATTTGTAGAGGAAAACAGGAGAAAGCAATCCAAGTTTGTGTGTCCCAAAGGTTGGAGAAAAAAATCAGGAAAAGAGCCTATTTTTAAAAATATTTTAAACCTTACTACTTTTGTATGTCCTGACTCATGACACCTGACTGTTCAGGGCTGAAATATTGCCAAGTATTTTAAACTCTGCTTTCTGAGGCTCCTAGTAGCATTAACTCCTATACGTTCAAGTCCTGGAAGTATTTTCATCTGCAGAGTCCTGAGAAGAAGAGTGCAAGCAAATATGGCTGCAGCCCAGCCAGTTCCCTTGTCTTGCTTCTGTACCCTTTCTCCAGACACCCTTCTTCCTCCTGGCGTCCCTGAAGACCCCAGAATCACCAAAGAGAGGTCTTCCCTGCACCTTCCCAGCATCTACATCCATCTGCTTTATATTCTGCTCTGGTTTTGAGCACAGACCTTTGTGGAGCCTATTTGGTTCTGAGCAGCTTTGCAATGGATTTGCTCAGTGCTATTTACATCGAAGTAGAGGGACTGATGGCTGGTAAAGCAAGTTACTTCAAAGGTCTGGGATAATGAGGAAAACGCCAGACTCATGCTATTTTATGTGTGGGCTTCACCACAGATAAGTTAATTCAGTGCCTCTCACTTTGTCACAAAATGCATTAATACACTGCACAAAGTAATTTTAACTTTTCAAAAGGAACCATGGCTATTTTTCATCTCTCTACACTCCATACTTTCTCTCTGACCCTTGATTCCACTTGCCAAATAACTGGCAAATAAGCTGTCTTAATGCGAAGACCCAGCAAGCTGCCTGGATGCCCTGGTCTCTTGTGTGGAAGAGGATTTACACAGAGAGTTCAGCTGTGACTGATGTTTCTGCTTGAGATGGAGTCTGAGACTGCAGTAGACCAAAGTTTTGGGCTGGATTTCAGTCTGCTGAATTTTCAGCAGCAGTGGGTTTGTGGGATGTTTCCTGAGATCAGCTGATTTTGAAAAAAGTCAATTGCACTTTCTTTCTCTCTCCTCTACCTTTCTTTTCTTTTTTTTTTTTCTTTCTATGCTTATTGCTAGAGTTTTAAAGTGTCTGGTTCTTACCCCATGGTCAGAAATCTCCTGGGAGCAGATACTATCCTGACAATTATGCCTGAATTGGCTTCTCCACTTTTGAATGAAATCTGTATCTGATCTAATTTGGATCTGGGGATTTTGATGTAATTATAGGTGGACAACCATGTGTGGGTGTGTACACACAAAAGCACAAGGAAGTGTACACACACACACACAAAGAGGCTCTGTTTTTTTTAAAAAAAGGGCATATAAGTCTATTTAAAATTATTAATAAATCCAGGCAGATTTCACCATATAATTTTGGACTAATAAACTTTTTGTGGATTTAAGTGTCATTCACAAAAGTAAGGTAGGAAGAACTGTTCTTTTGTCCTTTTACAAGGTATCTGGGTAGGTCCTTGGGGTTCTAAGAGTTGTCCACACCTCTCTCTCCTTCTCTGAGAATGTATGGACTTTAAGTAAGTCTTCTGTCCCTCAGGAGAGTGGTCCAACTGCTAGCTATTGTGTATTCTGAACTGAGCTGTCCTTTTGAAGCTCAAAGTAGAACCACTTTGTATCTGCCTTAAATATTCACAGACACAAAGTGAAAATCTGACTTTAGCCAGGAGGTTAGAGTTATTTATATGGTTTCTGGTCTCTGTGCCAGTGAATATTTCAAGAACCGCTACATCAGCTTCAAAAGACAAGAGCGAGATAGGCGTGTCTTCAACTATTGTTGAGTTCAGTGGTTAAAACAAGCTCCTGTGAGTAGAAGCCTTTGGTTAAAATCCTTGGTTTGAACATTGTTAGAGGAGTCCTCGACCCCATTCAAGTACAGTGGCATAGCAGCCGTGCTGTACTGCACTCCCTCGTTTTCATTCACTTTCTGAATCTACTCCTCTGTTTAATCAAATGCGTTTCAAAATGCTTTATTTTCACTTTGGACAAAATGTACTGATGAACTCCAAATGTTCTCATAATTTCAACATTCAAAAAAAAGAATGTGGTTGCCATTAAATATTTTGTATTTCAGCCACACACCAGAACTTGGCACCCCAACATGTCCTTAAATATAACCCCTCCTCTTCCAAACCTGAAGTGGTAATAAAATGCTCCTCTTTTCACTCCAATACACTCTCCACTTCAATGCAATCTTCCTCTCTACTGTGTGTAGCATTTTGGGGACCTTTGAGAGGACAGCAGCTCTTTCTATTTATTTCTTTTACTGCCACTCACCTATTTTTGGAGAACTGGCTTCATAATAATGTTGATGACTGTAATGAAAGATATGGAAGAGATGGACAGTGGATAGATTTCTGATGCCATTTCACTGATCGCCCCCAGTTGCTTTCTGGCTTTTTCCATTATCTTGCGCTAATTTAGGAAGTTGAATTACCAGGCCGAGGGAAGTTAAAAGCAATATATTCAAAGTTTTCCTTTTTAATTAGTCTCACTCCATCTTCCTCAGCTCCCTTTCTCCTCTAGCAGGAAGCAATATGACAGTTATTAGACAGCTGCATAACCAGCTGGTTGGAGGTCTCCAGGCTACTGATTGCTCTGGTAAGATCTACGGGAAAGTCAGTGCACTGTATCCTAATGTATAGGCAATGCATCTGCCAGATCTGCCCGCGCTTCCGAATGCATGGAAAGCGAGCTATCGACCTGTCATTCTGATGAACCCAAAATATCCAGAAAGCCTGGCTTTACAACAGCTATAATAGAGAGCATTCTCTCTATATCTCATTTCTAAAACATCTATCAGCTTAGTATTCAAATTGCTGGCTTAAATCCACTCGTCATTCTTTCAAAAGGCCTCAGTTCACATAATGCTGAGGCAGTCTGGTCCTAGCGCAGCAACCACAAACCAAGGTGCATGCAAACAATTTGGCTTTGTGGGTTTCTCTCTGTAACCTTCAGCTCCTTGGCTATCATTTTGCTCACACTGAGAGAGAGTGGGGGCAGGCTGCGGGCAGAGGCACTGGAAAACTCTCTGGCAACAAAAAGGAAGTGGTATGGCCCATAGGAGGTGTCAGAGCAAGTGCTGAGGAGGGATCTAATTTGGTAAGTGACAGAAAATCATACGGAGAGCAGATGAACAGAAAGAGCATGCTGCGGGATATTTAAGAAGATGGTCGAAGGAGTCAATGTCTCTCTGCCTCATTAGATGTTTAATGTTAAATTTCTGAGCATGATGAGTGCTAGATGAAGGGAGTACAGTGAAGTGGTGAATACGTGTTGCTGAACCTCCTCAGTGCCACGCTGTGCACAAATGCCTGGTGTCTGACATGTGAGCTCAGTCCTCGAGTGGGTGCTGGGGAGGGGGAAAGGAAAGTAAGCTTGTGGATAATTAAATGCAAACACAGCAGACAACTGTTCTTTTATTCATTTTTTGCTCTTTTTAGAGTGTACTTGTAGGTACTCATTCTGTGCCTCAGGCACCTTAACAAACAGTTACATGTCACAGGCTAAATAAGGGGTGTACCTGTGAATAGATCCACTGCTGCTCAGTGTAGCTGTAGAGAAAGAAGAAAATTGATGGCTTGCACAGAATGATAACAGAAACAAGGGTCTGACACACCACGTGGGTACAGGTCCCATAAGCGACAGCATCAGCATCTTATAGGGAGAGAGGGAGGGATTTCTAAGCTAAAAAGGTCTCAAAGCAGTGATGGCTTTGTAGGTTAAAACCGTCACCTTGAATTCCACCTGGGAGCTTAGCAGAGGTCAGAGAAATGCATGGAGCAGGGTCTAAATTGGTCCCAGTGTGCAAGCCTGTCAGGCTGCAGCATGCTGTGCTGGCTTCAGGCGGAATATTTTGGAGGTGCAACTGCATGGAGAGACCATTAAAGTAATCTAATCCTCTGTCCTGTATAATTGTGGCACGGTCACAGCAGGCGGGAAAAGGTGCCTGCATGATGTTGGGTGTAGGTGGAAATAGGAGCCTTTGTTCATGGTGGCTGTTTGGCGCTGAGGACCAGGCCCTGGCTTGAGCAGTGTCGCCAGCCTGCACACTTGTTTCACTGGCAGATATGTCGCACCGCCTGGTTCCCCCAAGCCTTTCTCATCTGGTCAGTCATGGCCCGCCTTTCTGGAGCCTCTCTTCCCATGTTAGCGAGGCAGCGAGTGCCTTGTGCTCTGGAGCCAGTGAGACTGATCCCCCAGATTGATTAGTCTGTTCCAAACGGTGTGCAGCTTTTATCCTCATGGCATGGCCCACTTGGGAACTTAGTTGCTCAGGTGGACTACATACAGAGAAACAAGGGAACCTCTGACATGTGCTTCAGACCTCAGGTAGGCTGGAGCATCCTGTGGCCATGCCTATTGCTTTTCATTGACTACAGTGAGGGCCTTGAGCTTTACTTCTTATGCATAGTGAGCCTGGATCTAAAATTTTTGATACCTGTAGCCATTTCCTTGGTGGTTCCTTGGCGTTCGCAGCATAGCTAGCACAGTGAGGCCTTGAGGTGCTGAATTCAGTACCAGCTATGATGGTGCACAGGTGGCAACAGCACAAAACCAGTCAGCTTTTAAATTGCTCCACCATATTCCGTATTCCTTTCCCTTTCACCTTCTTTGTCCACCTTCTGTTTGACTTCAGGATGAGGAGGTGCACAAAACTGCACCTGGATTAACACAAAAGACCTTGTAAGGTTTATTACTAGGTTTATATTCTGTTCTCACCTGCGTGGGCTTTGTGCTTTCAGGTAACCTGAAGCACAACGTGTAATGGCTTTCTGAAACAGTTCTTTGGCTCAGATTCTTTAGCTCTCTGTCTCTTAAGATTAGTACTAGGCAGTATTGTTTGATGGTTCAGTGTCAGCAAGTGATGTACTGTCATTTCCGGAGCCTGCTTTTTTTTGTTTTGTTTCTTTGAAACCACAATCTGAAAAAACTTTCTCTTTCGTTTTCCTGGATCTTTAACACTTCATGCGGCAGATCCTGGGGCTGCAAGTAAGTACTAGACCCCTCAGGATAAGAAAAACTCCTGCAGAAAAGATAAAAGTTAAACCTCTCCAGAAACAATCAGATGTCTATAAGCACTTCTGACTCACTTGTGGATTTTGGGGCTCCCTGACTGGAGATAAACTGGTAGACAAGATGACCCAGTAGGTCTCCAGGTCATGCGTATATGGTCATTTGTTTTTATTTGCACACCTATAGATAGAGCTGGGGGGAACCATCTGCAGTAACCAATTTATGTGATGGGTTAGGTGCTCTTTTTAGTGTGTGTTTACAGACAGGCTTTTCTAATTGTTTGAAATGATCAAATCAATGGCCGGTGTGCAGATGTTTCAGCAGCACAGTTCTCACCAGCTCGTACCTGTTTGGTGAATGATCACTGCAGTCACATTGCATTTTTACTGCATGCTACTTGTTTCAGTCCCAAGCAACGTTCATGATGGCAGCTCCCACAGAAGTAGCACATTCATATGACACTCTAGCTTTCTTATGAGCATAAGTGTTCTTGTGTTAATGTTCAAGAAGAACAAATACAATGAATTATAAAAAGAACACTTGAAAAGCTTTGTTGTATAGTAAATTTGCCAAAATAATCATAGACAGATTTCAGGGAGACCAAAATGCTTTGCTGATTTGGTTCAAATTTAGTGATTAAAAAGCAAGTATAGAAATTTAAGACACTTAATTTTGTCATTTTCTAAGTGATTTTTTTCCTTTTTACTTTGAATGCAATTTTTAATGTAAAAAAAAAGTCTAAAATAAATAAAAATTATTGGAAAAATTTACCCAACATCAAACCAAAATATTTTGCGCTGAAGTGAAAAAGGTATCTGTAGTATATTCAAGTTAAAACTCTGAGGGTTATACTTTAAATTAACCCGAACCTCTGAGGTAATTAGTAATTTGATTGATTTTTTTCTTCTTTTTCTTTTGTTCAGCAACCAAACTGGGCGGGGGGACACACGACCCTTTGCTCTAATCTGGAACACCTGCGATGGTCACTACTCGGCAGTACATTAGGATATACGCTTTAAATCCATTTCTAGTCAGTAAATTACTTATATTCATTTTAAGATTAACACTTCAGGGCTTGCTGAAGAGTGAGAGATGATGGGACTGAAATGTAATCAAATTATTAATGTTCATATTTATTTGATATTTATGTTACTGTTTTTTCCAGGATGCTCACTCAGGATTATGTCACTAGCGTGTAGCTGATGTGGTCAGCTACACACACTGCAAGTATGTAGGACAGTTGGTCTTTGTCCTAGGACTTAAAACAAAGAGTAAGTGGTAAAAAAGGAACAGCTAGAGCCAAACGTGGAGAATACGTATATGCGTGTGTATGCTGCTTTAGAACAAGTCTTTTATCAGCATGCACCTTAACCCGTTCTCACTGGAAGGCACCATGGAAGAAGCAGGACATGTGGACAGAGTTCAGGGAGAGATAGTGGAGGTGTTACAGATCAGAATGGGCAGACTCTTAAAAGTCAGAGTTTAAAATCAAGATCCAAAATCTGTACAGCAAGATTTAATTATGCTTCTAGGTTTTCAGAGAAACTGAGCAAACAAATGCTCCCACCAGCATCTAGAGTTTGGTCAGACCAAAAGTCTCTTTAGCTAAATATCTACATCAGTAGGCAATGTGAGGTACCTGGGGCAGATGTAGAAAAGGGTGAATGCAGAGTAAGGTGACAGCCCCACTGTCTCAAGGACTTCCTGAGCAGAATGTCTTCGTATTTAACAACCTGTTAAGAAACTGACTGCTTGGGGTTTTATTTATGCAGATCTTGTCCTCCACACGTTGAGCTACAAGGAAAACCACACAAATGTCACAGGGTTTAAAATAAAGCAAAGGATATAACTCAGTGTCATCATCCCAAGTGGAGCTGGGGTAGGGAAGAAGCAAAACCAGCATTTGTGAGCTTGTGTTCTCTAATATTTTTCTACATCATTTGCAGCTATCTTGTAATCAGCAGAGATTCTTTAGATCATTTGCGATCAGTATATGTAATCCGCTGATCAATCAGTCATAAAAATGGTTAAATGCCTATGACCTTCCCATTGATTTGTTGCAGATTCATTAACCCATCGTTGACTTTTTGTCTGAACATTTCCTTGGACTATTCAAAGCTCTCCAGCCCCCTCCTGGAATGAGATCCAGTGTTACATGTGTCTGAGTGGAGTGGCTGCTGGCAGGCAGAGCTACATAACCGTGAGACATGCCTGTGTATGACTGGAAGATGACAGAACTGCTGTAATTCCCAGGTGTGAGCTACTTTGAAATAACATGAACCAGAAGAGCTTTCTGCATTGATTTCAGAAGGTGATTTCAATTACTAAACAGCTTTGGATTCCTCTTGTTGCCTCGGCAGCTAAGCTGGATGGTACTTTCTCTCTCAAGCTCGTTCTCATATTGCATGAGTAGCAATTCTTTATGCAAGTCAGAGACTTTGGGAGACTTGTATTAATTTTGAACCATCTTCTCTGTTCATACAATAATTATGTTATTCAGCCTTTTCCAGTTTGCCTGTCGGGGAGTGTCAGCTTAGGCACAGTAAGGTGGTGGATTTTTGCTCTATGCTACACCAACAGATTTTGCACTGACATGTGAATATCCTCCCAAGTGATGTGATAAGGCAAGAATAGTAGGGTTGGGAGATGGGATGTAAAGTGGAAATGTAAAAATAGGCTTTCAGGTAGATCCCCTTAGACTATTTTGATCATGTTTCCTGTTTTTGTAAAAAATATGGAAATGAGCTGTCAGGACTCTGGGGTTAAGGTCACTCCCAGACTCAGCATACAGTGTAGATGTAACCATTGTATTTCTTCTGCTCACAGAGCAGAGGATGGGAAAGTTTTTAAAACAGAGCAGAGCAAAAATTCCCTTGGCTTGGGTATAGATTTCTGGATGAGTAATTATTAGTGGTAACAACTGCAACATCAACAGTTATGCAATTGCCTTGCTGCTTTCTGAATGGTGAACAGCAAGACACAATGTGCATCTACTAGTCTAAATGAACCAAATTCGATGCTTTCATTCACAAATATAATTGCATATACTTACAAATCAAGCTATTCTATGTGTTCAAACTGTTGTGATGATAGCAACAACTCACAATGTTTATGGATATTCTAATTGGAACAAGCAAAAGGAAACCGGTTTTACATAGGCTGTGCTTGTGAGGATGGGTTTTCAGTATGCAGTGTTATGTACAGTGCAGTCTTACTGCCTCACTCAGTCTCCCTCTCTGTAGTTTCATCACTCAGAAACTGAGTGCCATGCACAAATTACCATTACAAACATGCGTATATATTGTATAAACAAAAATTACAGCTTTGTGAAAACAGCACTCTTTTGGTGCCTGAGAGTCCCTGCAATCACAGGGCATATGTCAAGTGTATCAACACATCTGGAAGCATAATCCTTCCTTCCTTAAAGGGGATGAACATAACTCATTCTTAATAAGGCCCTCATGGCAATAAAGGTTAACTGCACACTACCACAGCAGCTATTAGAAGGACCTGCTAAAACCTTAAAAACCTCAGTTAGATTAACTGTTCAGGGGTTTGAAACAGACCGATGCAATTCTGTCCTTGTACAATCTATAAAGCATGAGTGGGAGGACTGGTTAAGGCACTGACGCTGTGACAATACACAGTAACTCAAGGGTTCATATCTAGATTGGAGCTCATCTAAATCATTACCCGTGAAAGTGGCAATGCCATCTTACACTATAGCAACCATGGTCTCCTGGGCTATGCAGCCTGAAGGACCCATAGGAAGTTTTCACATTATATTTCCAGGGCATGCTTTCTTTGCTTTCCCCTTGAAGCCAGCCTGCATATATTTCTCTTCGCAAATGTGTAAGTCTGCCCTGTCCCACTCCTATGGACACCTTCCTGTGGCTTAATGGCCCCTGCGCACAGAGCAATTCTTTGCTCTTGCCAGCTGTGCTCTTAAAGACAGCCTTCCTCAGAAGCCATTTCTACCCTGTGCTATCATACAGTTTATTTACAAAAGCCGAGGTAATTATGTGCATTATTTAAAATGTATTTTCGTGTGTATGTGTATGAAAAAGAGAGCAGAGAAAGCAACGGGGTGAATTTCTGTTGGTGCACTGAGTGAATGGTGAACTCCTGCGGTCTCCAGTGAGGACACATATTCTCCTCAGGTGCTGGTGTAAACCATTCCCACTAAAAATCAGAGGATATGGCATGTTGTAAGCACAGAAGCTGAGCTCTAGTTTGACAGCCTAATTTCCTACGTCTCCCTGTCTGAAAGTGTTTGCTAGAATTTGGCCCAAAGGATCCCATTTTTAATTTGGTGCTATAATTTTGTCCAGACCAGTCCCTTCCCCTTAGCTATATTTTGACCCACAAGCTACCTGCTGCAACACTTTCAGAACTTTTCCTTTAGTCTGAGCAAACTAAACTGGCTGATCCCCATTGCCAAGGTACTCAGCTTCTTGTAGTGTTTCTTTTCATTGCTATGTGTACTTTGGCCTTCTATCACTTCAATGCAGTATGTTAACCAGATAGGGATTGGTAGCCTGGCTAATGCTAATATGCAAAAAAAAAACAACCCCAAAACCCAACCAAAAAACCTCAGCCATATCCTACACAAGACTCCTGTATTTTTTTCCTTTTTCAGAGCAAATGACTGGAAGACATAAATGAATTTTATTATTGCCCTGCCAGGACAAGTTCATTATATCTGTCTGTCATGATTTCTACGACCTACATTCCCAAACATCAGTGTTTAATCACCACAAAGTCATTCAGAAGTTAAACCTGCCAGTGCCTGTCTTACATAAGATAAAATGAATCTTATTTAATTTAGAGAGGGGAAAACTTAGATGGACTTTTATACAAAGTCACCCAAACTCTGCAGCACAAATACTGCCATCATTGACTGAGTCTCGGATATCTCTAGAGAAATATCCAAACTGATGGCCCAGCTGGGGCGGGGGGAATCCAGGTCTTGGTTACTATCTGTAGAGCACCAGAACCCACTGTCTTTGGTGAGGACCCGCTGGGCTAACCCTTGCCGAGAAAACAGTTTCTCCCATTGAGAGCCCGCAGTCTTGATAAAGGGGCTATCAAGCCAAGCGATGAATCTTACCTCAGTTGGAACAAATTCCATCTGAAGATGCCTCCAGTGTTGTCGCCATGTGCCTGGAACACGGTGGTGGTGAGACTGTTGTGAGCATCTAATCACAGGACTCAGCTGACAGGCAGGTGAAAATAGTACTAGCTGAAGCCAAACTGGAAGCCAGATAGTGAAGGGTGTGATGAAGAAAATGGATGACCATGGTATTCTGCAGGCAGACCTTGGCTTGATCTGCCCATGCTTTGAATCAGCTAGGACCCCATGTCTGAAAGCGCTAGGCATGTCCCAGCTCCACAGATACCCAACGGAGCTTGCCAGCTGGCGCTCAGCTCTGTGCTCTCTGCAGTCAAAGAGCTGCCAGCCAGGTTTGCAATAGGTCGAGGGGGTTCCTTTCCTTCATAGTAGGGGCAAAACAAGCTTACGTCACCTGCAAAATATAAAAACGTCCCCCACTTGAGTGGTTTTCCATGAGGTGATCAATGAACTAATTCTGTGGGGTCTGTGTAAAGTGACCAAGTAGATTGCTTGCAGCAATCTCTGTATATGAACTTTCTAAAGGGGTCTCCACCTTCTCTGTGAAACTTCTGTAGGCGCACAAATGAAGAGGTTGAAGCCCCCTGGGTTTAATCATTAGCACCAGGCAGTCATCGTTCCATGAACATGTGGCTTAGAAAAAAAAAAAGAATGCTCTGCAGAAAGAGCATTTACTTCTGATTAGACAGTTTCCTGTGAATTTCTGTATCAATGCCCCCAGCAGAATCAAAGGGCACTAGTCTTGGCTCCTGCAGAGACATTCCTAGCATTCCAATTTCCTCTTACTAATATCAGTCTTTTGTGTGATAGCATTGTTTTTTGTTATGTTTCTGAAAGTAAAATGGATTCGGATATGATGGGAAGGTTTCAGACCTAGAGGCAACAGGTCTAAGATGTTGTTGTTCTTTCTGAAGCTGAGTGGTACACCCTAAAATATTAAAAAACTGAGTGACTTTACTGAAATCAATGGCAGTGCTGCTGATTTTAATCACACGGTTTTTGCAATAGGTTTTTTATTTTTATTTTTCTGGGACATACAGATGATGAGACCTGTAACAAGAAGTGTTTTCTTCAAACTTATCCCCAGACTCGAGATCACTGATTGTTTTCATTACAGGAGGATTTTTATCATTTTATTGTTTTTAATGCCTTGAGACATTTTGCTAAAGTGATGTACTGCAATAAACAAGAAGACAGTATTTTTAACCCTATGTAAACAGATAGCTGTTGCTTATGTAAGTAAGTGGAAGAAAGGAATTTGGTCCTCAGCATACTTTTGGTTTTCAGCATAGCCGAACCAACGGGGTTACTAGTAAGTACTGTTACTAGTGGGAATTTCCTATTATGTCCTGCTTCAAAGTATTAATAATGGAAGAATATTCAAGTGGACCTTAAGCCGACCCTTCTTCTTAGGTCTAACACTTTTTGGTGAAGTCTTCCGGTCACCAGAAAATGCACACACTTCATTTTTCTTAATAAACTTACTTACTTCAGCAGTCCTTCACCAAGCTGGGCTGAGAAAAGAGAGAGTGTAAATGCTTGCATTTTAAATAGAGTACTAGTCTTGAGATGATTGCTAGAATTCCTGTAATTACTAGTGGGACAAATCTTTTGCAACCCTTTGTGAAGAAAAGGCAGTTCAAAGCCAAGTCACTCAGTAGGATGCAGTGTGTGAAGGACAGTAAAGAAGCACATGGTGGCTGCAAAGCTTCCTGGGGGTTCTTAGGGTGCCAAACACAAGCTGCGGGTAACTAGGAAGCATTTCAAACCTCAAGTCTACTGGCAAGTCCTGAGGGACTTACAGAAATTATAGATTCTTGAAGCTGGTTTACAGCCTTGAGACAAACTGGATGTTCAGAGTAGCCTGATGGAGTTCACTTTGAAATGTCTAAAGTCCTTACAGTTTTTCTAGCAAGTACAGATTGCTAAATCTCCCCTCATGCCTCTGTCCTTGTGGGGCTGCAAATATGAATTCAGTTCAGTTGTGGCTGAGAACCGTTCCCTTTTGAAAATTTGTCCCTATGACGCGATTCATCGGGGGGCTAGAGAGCAAACCACATTTTGATGGAATAGTAGGTTTTAAGCCTAGGACCTCTCATCTAAATATATCCATTGGCTGAGCTAAAAAGACATCCTCTGTCAGGCAAGACTTCAGCATGTTCATCAGCCTGGAAGTGTGGCCCAGATGCCATCAGAGGGAGACACAGCACCATGCTGACGAGGAGGAGTGAGATGTTTGGGTTTCTTAAAGTAGAACACCTTACACGTATTAGCAAACCTACTCTGTGCAGGAGGTGAATCTGCCTGAGAAGGTTAGCTCTTTTTCCCAGGGGGACTTCCCTTCTGCATGGGGCCTGAGGTGCTAATCTTGTTCAGCTTCATGCACCACCAGAGACCAAGATAAATGGAGGCTCAGGGTATAGTTACACCATTCATTTCCATTTATTCAGACCTGGCTTGGCATCTGCATAGCTCTACTTTATGCTGTGTACACAAATTTTCAGTAGTTACTTACCCAAGGTCATGGGAGATCATCCTTGCTCTTCCTGATGAGTAAATAAAGCCACAGCAATATAATACACGGAAAGGACAGAAAGATGAGAAGAAAAGTATATATTTTTCTTTAGTTTAAGGTTTTTCCCACTTCTCTGTATTTGCTTCAGGCTGTCCATATGAAAGGAGGGCATCCACAGGAAGAAAAGTTGCACAGTGTGAAATCAGATGTATAAGGATGCAGGAACAGCTTTTGCACAGAGAGGACAGAAAATACATTTTTCCTGGTATTGCAAAAATGCTTCGACAAGTGGAAGAATCTCAGCATAAAAGGAGCACTGAAAACTTAACCTTGGATTGGACACCAGACTAACTTCTTCCAGAGGCTGATATTTATTTGTTTAAATGGGATAGTTCATACTTGTGCATTTTTGCCTCTACTTCCATGCTTTCAGATTCTCAATGAAATGAAGAGCAGAAGCAATGAAAAAGACACAGAAGTGCTGTTCTTGGACTATTTTTGGCTTGAACTGAAGCAGCAGGTGGTTTATGTCAGTCAAGGAAGCCTGCTCAAGAGGACTGGGGAAATGCTCAGACTCTTAACTGCTTTCAGAACCAAACCTTGAATTCTCTGCTCTTCTGAGTTCACACATCGTGATATCCATCTGCCATATTGTTAACCTTTTGGAATCGGTGCTTGTAAATTTATGCAGGGAGATGCTTATGTTCCAGATTTATACTAGTCTCATTTAACGAACTTCCAGGGAGTCTCCTTACATAATTCTTATAAAAGAAAATCAGCAGAGATGCATTTCTGTCTGTCATTAAAAAGTGGGCCTCACTGCTCAACAGTTTACAAGCAAGGAGACACTTCACCTCCAGTGCAGTGAAAAATCTGATAAAGTCCTTTCAGAAGCATATTTCATGTTTACTGAAGGCAATAGGACCCTCTAAAGAACTGACAATTCACAGCAGGTGTTTTGGCCAGCTGTGGAAAATACATCTCTCCTAGGCCACTATGTTGTCAAATATATGCAGCAATTTTCTGGCACACAATGAAGGGTCTAAACCTTTCCAGTACTCATTGTGTTGTTATTCTCATGCTATATATGTGAAATGACCATTTAGTTTTCAACTTATACTCACCTTAGGCAGGAGAGGAACTTGTTTAAAAATAATTAAAAATGCAAAATAATGTACTGCTGCAAGCTGAATTTGCTTAACTGTGTTATTCTGATAAGGGTGCAGGCTTTGTTATCTCCCCTTACTTCATTAAGATTACAAGGAATGTTTTTAGTGGACATTTTTTACCACTTCTTTATACTCAGCTGAGTAAAATGAGTTTCGTGACAGTATCTGTGGGAATCCCTTGGCCAAGTGATAGAAAAGAAGATCCTTCTGCCACCAACCCAGTACATTATTAAGTAAACAATTATTACCTACGTATTTCTCGTCTATAACAACACCCAGGTTCAAACATAGGCCTCTTTCTGCAACAGCTGTGGTAGCTGAATATAGAAAAAATTGTTCAGCTATGGACCTAGGAGAAATATTGGAATGCGGCACGATGTGATTTTTAGGTATGAAGCTAGGCAAGTATTTTGATTTTCAGCTTTCTGCGTACCAGACTTTTTCATTTTTAAGGATTTGTCATTTGCAGAGACAACCGTCATTTTGTGGAGAAAAGCGCAGGCAGTTTGTGATAGAAAACACGCATGGGTCACATACTTGCTACTGTATTTTACTTCAGATATTTCCTTCATTATTATTTTTCAATGATCTAAATAAAAGACATTTGGATTGGGGTTATAAATTGTTCTCTGTAGGTAGCAACCATTAACACTAATGAAACTTAGTGATCAATCTGCATTTGAAGAATATTGTGGGTGTCATTCACACATCCTACCTATCACTCTGCACAGTATTCCTATACCTCCGAGCAATCTAATTGGGCTTTGGACCCACTGTGCCAGACCCTGTGCAGACATTGCAGAAGAATTGTTCTTGCCCTGAAAGCTTCCTTGCTCCAGACATTATGAAACATGTAGCACCTCCAGTATAACCAGATAAAGACGATTTTGTCATTCTCTGCAGCACCCCACATCCCTGAAAAGCAATGGGAGCAGAATCACTAATGCAGATCTCACATAGACGACGGCATCAGTACGGTCAGGCTGTTATTAGCTTTGGTGCTGCTGTTACGATTATTCTTACTTCCTGAGTTCAGCTGGAATAAAGTCCTATTTAGGTTTTAGGTTCCAGCCCAAAGTGTTTTCTGTGTCATTAATCTGAGGGGAAATGGATTTTTCATTTAGTAGAGTCCAGATATAAAACTCTATTGTGGCAGCTCTGAGAAAATAAGAGGGAGAAAGATGCTGCTCTGATTCCTGCATCTTTCTGTGCTCTCCCTGGTGTTACGCATCTAGTGCTTTGTAAAAGCAATGCTTTTCAAAAAAAAAGAATCAGTATGCAGGCTTGACAGTTTCTCCTCCTTTCTTCCCCAAAAGAGTCCTTGTCTTCTCCTTTTGCTTTTCTTCCCCCCATCCCTTCCGCCAGGCAAGCAGAACTCTAAGTGTTCGGTGCACCTCTCTGTCAAGGGTTTAGGTAGGATTAAAAACATCTTGTAATGCACAAATATCTTATTCTCCAACACCTGATGGAAACAAAATGCTGGTTCTTACCATTTCATATCAAGAGCTTTCAGTTAGCTTAAATCTGCAATGGCAACACGGATTTGGATTTGGCCAGGGTTTCTAGAAGCAGAATTGGATTGATTTTTATCTTTATGTAAAGAAGGAGTTGAAGTTCAGATATAAAGTTTAATTTCCTTTGAAGAAATAATGCCAACTGCAACACATGCATTTAATAAGCTAGCTTAAAATCTGTCTTTAAAAATAATACTGTTGTAAAATAATGGTCAGAAACCGTGTATAATAGGGTTACTACACATTGTGAGTACTAATGTAAGAAACTATAGTTTCTTAAAACCACAAAAGAATAAAGAAAAAAACACGGAAGAAAAAGAAAGAAGAAAATCCTCTTCAAATCACAAAGCTGTTTTTCTCCACAACTGCTGATGACTTTTTCCTGTTGTAGGTTCTTCCCTCCCCTCTCCTCTCCTCTCCTTATTCCCACCTTTTCTCATTTTATATTTTTTTTCACAATGAAACTTAACAAATCTGCTTCACCTTCTATATGCAACTCATTTAATTTCCTGTTTCCTATACATTTAATATCAGTATATTTTAAAAAGAAGAATTTACATTCAGCAATATAGTGATATAATTACCACTTCCAAATTAATCTCCACTTTCTATGAGAGTTCCTGACTTTGTCCAGCAGGATAAAGAACTTCATTATTTCTCATCTTTACTCTAGATTTATGTAACTTTTGGCTCCCATCTTAAACTTCCTTCCTTGCCCTTTGTCTTTCCCCCAAGCACACACATACACAGTATGTGAATGAGCTTTGGAAAGAACCAGCTGGCTACATGGGCATTTTTCCCCTTGATATTCTCTTTGATGTGAGACTGTTGACATATTTTCATTGCCTGCTACCAAAAAAAAGGAAGCTTCATGCAGTAAATCAAATGTTGCACTGCTGGGTCTTAAAATGATAGCTCCTTGGGATCCTGGGAAGAATTTAATTAATCAGACTGGTAAACAGGTCTGTGAGATTTAGGCCTAGGAAACAGTGCAGGAAGAATTAGAGAGAGCAAAGCAGCCTATGAGTGTAATAAATCAAATTTTAAATGTCAAATGTGACATTCGTCTTACTGCCAAAATTGTTATCCAACTTAGTTAAATATGGTTAACATGAACTGAGTAAACACAGAAAATAGGGCTGGAAAGGACTTCAGGAATGCATAGAGTTCCTCCTTCTGCCTCGATGCAGGATCTCATGTATCTATCCTACGCATGGCAAATTTTTACCTAATCCGTGCTTAAAAGTCTCCACTGTTGGGTATTCCACATCTTCATCAGGCAATCTGTTTGTGTACAGTGTTTTTATTGTTATAAAGTTATTTCCTGGTGTTAAGCCTCCATTTCTTTCATTGTGCTGTGTCTAAATGTCCTTGTAGGAAAGTAGTTCTGACCTCACCTCACATCACATCAGTTCAAACCACAATAACTTAATTGAAGTCAACAGTGGGACACCACCACAAGGTGAGAATTAGGCCATTATCTTTTAAGATCCTCCCAGTAGTTCTACAGGAGGTAATACCTCACTGAACACAAGCATCTCGTGCTGGGACTTGGATAAGGCTAGTAACACAACAGGGAGCTGCTTCTGCAAGCAGTTTCTGAGAGCAGCTTCTTAAGTACATGAACTGCATGAGCCCATCTCCAACATGAGCAGGTACCATGTACTCTTGGCTTTGAGATATCTAGCAACATTCAAACTAGCTGATGCTCTTGTATTATGATTTTCTAGCCTATGTTGGGCTTTTTGGAGCCTGTGATATCCCAGAAAACTGGAATAAGCTTGCCCTCTCTCACAAAAAAACCCAAACCTTAGGATAAGGAATGTGTGAACCACATTTCCAATTATTTCTTTTTCTTTCACTATCAAAACATATTTCTTTTTCTGTTCTGGTAGGAAAAAAACCCTGAAATTTGGAGGCCATGACCTTGCAATCCAAGCAAATGGTCTTCCCTTTTTCAAATAAGACATCTCTGCCTGCAGAAATGTCCTCATCCCTGGCACATCAGTCTCTTCTGAATGGACTCCATCACTTTCTGGTTAGCAGGCAATGAGCAGACCCAAACCTGCAGCAGATGGCTGTCACTCACTGCTGTGACTGCTCCAGTGTTGTCTGGGAGCAGAGCGCAGGACAGTGCTGGGTCAGCAATGCCTTCTGCATTTCCCCCCCAAACCTGGGCAAGCAAACGCTTGGAGAAAACGGTTATGAAGTTTTGGATGTGGCTTCCCTGGTTCAATTCATACGGGAGATCTGCGATCCCTGTGTGGGGGAGATTTGCAGAAGGGCTCTCTAAAGGAAACAACATGGATCAAAACCTGGGCTGAACCACAAATTAACCTGCCATTCATTCAGTGCCAGTAAGATCATACTGGGTGAATGTGACTTCGTGCCTATGTTTTTATGTCCACTTGAGTGGATCAGTCCTGTTTAAAGGGTGCTGTTGTGTTGTAACTGAGAATAGGGATCTGTCAAGAATTGCTTTTGCTTCCTTGATCCCAAATTCCTGCAATTCAAAGCTCAGCATCAAAACCTGATCCCTGACTTCCTCAGTCTGAGCTGTATCTAAACAGACTGTACAGACTGGGAGAAGAATTCATTGAGAGCAGCCCTGCGGAGAAGGACTTGGGGGTCCCGATGGACGAGAGGCTT
>JAVKLA010000054.1:2405041-2427735 GCA_034782735.1 Sagittarius serpentarius | reverse complement strand
TTAAGCTAAAAGAGGGGAGATTTAGGTAAGACGTTAGGAGGAAATTCTGTACTCAGAGGGTGGTGAGGCACTGGCACAGGCTGCCCAGAGAGGCTGTGGATGCCCCATCCCTGGAGGCGTTCAAGGCCAGGTTGGATGAGGCCCTGGGCAGCCTGGTCTAGTGGGTGGCCCAGAGCAGGGGGGTTGGACTAGATGGTCTTTAAGGTCCCTTCCAACCCAAGCCATTCTGTGATACTATGATTCCATTATCGTTTGTCCTGTTTGCCTGGACTGGTATTTAGGGCCTGCTTAGGAGCCAGAGGTACTTCCAGACCCTTGCAGGTCAGCCTAAGACCACTGAAACCACTGGGGAGCTGGTGGTTTCAGCTGCAACCCACATTCCTGTTCCTGGGGTGAGGCACGGGCAACAGCCCCTGGAAGTTTGGGTGTGTGTCACGGGGCAACCCTCGCCCCCCCTCCTACTCTCCTACTCGCTGGAGGACTCCCACACAACAACCTCAAATGGCAGGCTGTTATTAGTTGCTGCCTGTGGGAAGAGCAACGAGGTAGCCAGGCAGCTTATAGAGATGGAGGAGGCACAAGCAGCATGTTCTGGCTTTTGAGCAAGGAATGCTAATGAGAAAGAAAATGATAAATATTTGCATTCATAGTTTCACTTGCTCGTGCTTTACACTCAAGGAACATTTTCCTCTTGGTATAAAGTGCTGAGGCAGGTTGGAGAAACAAACATCTGACAGCCTCATTTGGCTAAGATTAAGTATACAGAAATTCATTTCACATATCGCTGCTCTGTGTTCAAACTAAACACCACCACCCTCCTTTGGCCTAATTTGTTTATTCTTGTTGGGCTTGGCAGTGAGGCAAACCCTAACACGGCAAAAGATATGGGTCCAAACCAAGCAGGTCCACAAATATGCTTGAACTGCGGGGTTGTGTTTTGTTTCCACAAATTTTTTTAGCTCCTCTTTCTTCAGTTTCTCTATTTCCCCTCCCATTTGCATTCAGATTAGGCTGATCCCTCTTTCTCCATCATGCTGTCTGTGTGTAAACAGCAGGGGCAGACTGAGAAACGCAGGAGAGACGGATTGCTCTCAGCCCTTGTGCCTGCTGAGATGCCGTGCCTTGCAGCAGCCAAAAAGCTCCATCCTAATTGCAACACCCACAGCCCCAGGCCAGCCTGTGCCGGCTCCGTTTGGTGGGGTGCTGCCCAAGAAGCCCTTCGAACATGCAGGGAGTTTAAGAGTCTGTGCAAATTTAAGCACTGAGCTCCACCACATCAGGACTGAGCTTGACTGGCCTGAGAGATTTAGGCAGGTGTCAAGTACCTTTCCTGCAAGGCAGAGAATTCCTGTCAAACTCTGTGAAAACCAGAGGTTCCAAAGTGTCTCAGTAGAGTACAAGTTTATTTTTTTAGCCAGAGAGGAAGTCATAATTTCATTCTCGGACATTGCACTCCATTTTTCCTGATTTACTTTTGCCCTCAGCAACATCTGTCTTGGTGAAAGTGAGGGAGGGAGGGAAGACAGTCAGCCTGGGAAATGTTGATGAGAATGATCATGTTTAGGAAAAGTAACTAGAAACTGAAAATAGGGCAAAATAAAATTAATATTTCTGATAAGGTTGTGATAAGATGCAGATCACAGATAAGGTGAATGCAGAATTGTTATTCACTGAATCCCACAAGAATATAACTAAAAAGCACTTGTCAAAACCTAATAGAACAACAGTTTGAAACAGGTAAAGAAAGCAGCTCTTCACACAGTGGATAGGGAACTTCTGGAATTTGCTGGCCCAGCAGGTTGCAGAGGCAGACAGCATCAGTGGGCTCAAAATGGGATTATGCCAGTTGCCAGAGCTGTAAATGGATGCTGAAGGGAACAGGCAAGGATTCATTCCTTAACATCCCAATCCAAGAAATGTGAATGCTGAGGAAACACAAGGGGACAGAGGAAAGTGTCCAGGCCTGTGTGCTCTCCTTGCATAGTTTCTCACCTTATCCCAGCTGGGAGCAAAGTGCTGGGTTGGGGGGCTACTGCTGTGGCCCAAAAGGGTTGTTCCTGTGCTCTAATAGTAGACATATCTTGGGAATAAAAAGTACAATTACCTATATATGTGTCTAATAAGTGCAAGATTTTATTCACTATATTTTACATCACTAATGAGCTTTTGTCTAGGCTGAAATGCACAACACATTAAAAATAATCTCTACTATATTAATGGATATTTTGGAACAGCTTTTTACTCTAGCATGTGGTTTTTTTTTTCTTTTCAGAAAAATAAAATTATGTCTTTAATTTAATTTACTTAACATTTTGGGTTGAGTAATTAAGAGCCTTATGAAAAGCCATAATGCTCATCTAACAGAGAAACTTAATCACAGTTCTGTTAGGCTTTCTTTAAAAAAAATAAACCCCCTGTTAAATAGATTACTGCTGTTTTTTAATTAGATGGTTTAATTACAGCTTGTTAATGGAAATATTACATAAATAGCTCTCAAAGCCTCACATGCCCACACATTATCACAAAAGAGAGAAGTTGCAGGTGTCCCTAAAGGAGGAACTTTCAACATGGGTAAATAGAAAGAGAATAAGAAGACGAAACAAACCAGCTCCTAAATGGTGCAATGGCATCTTCATATGGGTAGCCATGGCTTTTGGGATGTGATGACACTACAATAAGTTACAAACTTAAACAAAGTTGGTTGCCTGTGCATGTCATTTCCATGAAACATGTCTGTTTTCTCTCAGCTGATATAAGTCTGCAACTGTAATTATCGATTATTTTACTTGTAAGTCCATCTAACTGTGCTGTAGAGTCACATACAGCTTTAATGTTGGAGATTTGAGCAGTATTTCAAGGCCTCTCTCTGTCTTACCCTTTAAGTCATGACTGTTTTACCATTAAAATGGGGAAAATAAATGACATTGAAATAAAATGCATTCATCTTCCTCCAGAGATTTCAAGATTCCAGTTAAAAGACTGAGTCGTTATGATTGCTATTATACGCACAGTAGTGTTCATATAAGTACACGCAGGCACATGGACACATACACATAAACATCATTGTGCTCTGTAAGTGCGTGTTTGAATAAACATTCATCAGGCAAAACACCTGTTGCTCCTAGTTATAGCTGTTCGAATGCCAGCCTTGAAAAATCAGAAAAGGGACAGATATTCAAAGGACTGTTGACCAGAAATTCCAGGTACTTTAAATAGAGTTAAAAACAAAGGTAATCCCAAGGTCTTTGTCACTTTGGTAATCTAGGCTTTGTAGACAGATACACTCCCACTTGTATATGTATATGTATATGTATATGTATATGTATATGTATATGTATATGTAAGCTATAAAAAGCATGTGAATGCATCTACATCCAGGTGTCTGTACCTCTATTCGCAAGTGTGCTCTCATCTTTATTTAACAGAGAAATATGCAGCGCCCTTACACATGTACTGTTACAGTTGGGATTAGAAGACATACCACAAACTATAATGTATATATACCCAGCAGGATTTAAGATTGGTTGGTAAGGTCTTTAATACAGAGGAGAGAGAAGGTGGTTATTTGAGTTTGAGTATATTTGATAGTTACGAATGTGGAGGGAAATATTTAAAGCCTCCCAGACTATAGCAGGGGGACAAAAAAGACAGTAGAATAATTCTGGCTGGGCCCAATAAATAAATTGAAATGAACTGCAGAGTGCACTGATTTATACTAAAAGATGAGAGAGTGAGGTATCACTGAATGTGTGACCTAGTAAATGGTGTTTTCTTGGGGAATGGTAGGATTATCTTTAAAATCCCCCACAATATCTAATTTTGGGGGCTGGAGGATGGCATATTTCTACTTCTGATGAGTCACTTCTATTCATAGAAGCATACACAAAATATAGTTCCTTGTACCGACTGTGACTTCTCCAAAAGAGCTATATCTGTCCCAAGGAAGGTTATGAAATTTAGGCCTTATTCTCCTTTTCTCTCTTTCTAAGAACTTGAGTGGGCGGATTGGATCAATACAGACTCGTTGATTGACAACACTTATGTGATTCCTGATACATAACCTCTACAAACTCAGCGTAATGGGAAGTTTTAGCTTGCTTACCTGCTTGGAGAGTCTTGCCATGTGATTTTGTGTCATCAGCAAACTTGCTGAGGGTACACTCTGCCCCATCATCCAGATCATCAATGAAGATGTTAGACAATATCAAACCCAGTAATGACCCCTGGGGTATACCCCTAGTTACCGGCCTCCAGTTATACTTTGTGCCATTGGTCACAACCTTATTCCTCTGTTATGTCCTCTGTTCCTCTGTTAGCATTTTTTTTAATCCCTCTAACATACCTCAATGGCTAATCCCATGCTTGGTGAGGCCTGGGGAGAGGGGAATTGCAGCCTGGACCTTATTTTGGTGTTTGTACAGCTGCAAGGAAGTAAAGGCGTCTGTTGAGAGACTAGTCTAGCTCAAGAGATCTGGGTGTAGCACACAGCTTTGCACTGTCTCACTTGCAGAAGTGCCCTAAACCATGTTTCCACACTACTCAGCAGCCCCTTTTTATCAGCTAACCTTTTAGAAAGGAGCACTCAGTGTAAATCCTAGCGAATATGCAGTTCACCACTGGCATGCATGCTGGAAGAAGAAAATGAGAAGTTAGGCGGTGGTCCGGCGCTACTGAGGCTTTGTGCTCATTCAAGAGACCGCTTGCCCCATGTGAACAGAGGATTCAGTGAACTGTATGTGGTGACTACTCTCTCCTTCAGAGCTGTCTGAAACAAGCCATTAACATTGGTGCTCACAGTCGACTTTGACAGGGGATGGCAGAGACAGCCAGAGGAAAGCACTGAAAACAGTTTAGGAAACAAAATAAATTTGCATCAAAAATGGAATTTCCTAGAATATGAAGGGCTTTATTTAAAAAAAAAAAGAAAAGAAGCAACTTTGCCTGTCGCAAGCAGATCTCTGACTGCGGCTAACTCTTGATGCAGGAGGATGGTGGGGAGTTGTTGCATGTGATCATTTTGAGGGGAACTGTTTCAGGTGAAATTTCAGAATGTCAGTATTACCTGAGAACTTGAAAACCCGCAAACTTGTATTTCTACCACTTCTAGTAGAGGAAATGTGTCTAGAGAGGGATACTTGCATTTCCTAATCCTTTTCATGACCCTGTCAGTTCATTTGGTTTTAGGCAGGAATCAGTGTTCTGTCAGAACTATGTACCCGTTCAGTGCTCAGAAAACAGCTGGGGCACCCTTTTTCCAGTAGGAAATCTGGTCCCAGACAGCCAAACTTTTGTCATCTCAAGTGTGGTCATAATCATTATTTTTCCTGTGCTCCTGAAACTACCTGGGAACTTCTAGCCTGGAGTGAAACTCTGCAGAAATCAAAATAACATTTTCCATGACCAGCAGATTATATCAGTGTTCAGTGAACTGCACTGACCGCCAAATGGATTTTCAGTTGAAGTGTCAGGCGGTGGTTTGGACTTACAATTATTTGGCTTAATGTCCTGCAATGCATTCCTCCAAGCTTCGGGGGGAAGGGATGTTGCATAGTGGCTGGTAGGCTTGCATACAACGTTGTGTGCAGAGTGTTACAGGTCATGCTTATTTGAAAAATTGCTACACATTTGGTATCATAAGAGATCTCTGGATGCCACAGTAAAGAAGTAGATAGACAGATTCTAGTATGAAGATTAGAGTTTATTGTATGGTACTGCAGATCCTTGGTAGAGTCAGCTTTTCCGTAAATCAAAGAATGCCTCAGCATGGAGCTATGTGCTGAAGGCATTTTTCTTGAATCAGTACATCAGTAGTTTAACATACCATAAAACTAAGCAGTGTAACGATGATGATCATTTTCTACTATATTAGTTGCCAGAAGCCTGTGCATTTTATAAGAAAACTGCCAGATACAAGGTTTTGTTACATTTAACTCTTCTGAGGATTTATAGGTTGGTGGAAAAAAGTGCTGTTGGTGAGAAGGGAACTCATACAAGTGGGAGTGACATTTGCCTTGGAGTTAAATTTGTTTTCACCTTAAAGAAAAACAATAACAAAAAAGTAGGAAAGTAACAAAGATATATGCTCACAGGTATACTGGAGGGAAAAGCTGCATCAAAGGAGCCAGAGCTGATCATCTTCATTTAGTTCATCCCCTGGTTTGATTTTGTTGCCAGACTCTAATATCTCCAGACTTTGTCCATCAGGACCATGTCAAGCAGCTGCTAAATGACTGCAAATGATTTTGATCCTACTTTTGATCTGAGTACCTGGCAGGTTTGCTGCTATAGCCCAGAAGGAACTTGGGCTTGGGAAACAGCACTATTGTCTGCTGATAATCCTGGTACAAAGCTGTCCCCCAAAGATCTGCTGCAGCCACCCTCCCGGGCTTCTCTCTCCTTATCTTTGCTGTGGCTTCTGTCACTGTCTGTTCCTGGCTTGCTACTCTCAATGTGAGCTCCTTCTCTGTAATTCTTGCTACCTAGAAGAAGGTCCTGTCTTGCTTCACATCACCATGTCTTCATCAGGCTTACGTCTCTGCTAGGAGCGTGCCTCATCATGCTTGTCTCTCCTTTCTCATTTTCTTTAAAGTCTCTTGTTAGACTTATAAGTGAAAGCTGTGTTAATTTTTCACTTTACAGCCTGGTTTAATGTAACCTGTAAGTTATACACACTGCTGTCACCAATTTTTAATCCCAGATCTTTTTAGACAACAGTTATTTTGAAAGATGCTACACAGAATGAGTTTTATTGTATAGTCTTACTACACACAGAAAGACCAACTTCTTCCCCTTCACTTTGTGGGCTTCATGATCTATTTTTTTTAGCACTTCAAACAACATGACACCAACTTTGAAGTGAATAAGGAAAAAGGAGCTGGATTCAGTGGTTTTGATGGGGATGGAGAGAATGCTATACCCAGCCTCTTTGTAAGTGATTCAGATAATGTCACCTTACCATTTGTCTAGGAAGAGATCCTAACACAAAATGACCAACTCTGTACAGGAAAGTTGTCAGGTCCTAGAGTTTATCTGTGGGCCTCATGGCCCCTTCCAGCCTTGTGAAGGGGAAGGGTGGTTGTGCATCTTTCCTGTGATGCTCTGCAGTCTCCTTCCTTAGAGAAAAGAGCTGGTGGTTGCTCACCCTGGTGTCTTGCGAGAGCAGACGTCTGACCTGTAAAACTTGTGCACAGGCACAAACAGGACATAACTGATCTGCGGCTCTCGTGAGATACTGCAACATCGCTTCCCAGTTAAAGCATTCTGGGTTTGGTCATGTGTTTTTTTCAAGAATTTCCATAATTTCCATGAAAGGTACTTCCCCCCCACACCCCGCCTCAAAACTGTTCTAAACCAAAACCAAAACCAAAACCATTTTGTAAGAGCTTCCTTAGTGAGTCCTACTAAAACTAAATGAGAAGAATTCAGAAAATCCTTTATGTTAGCTCTACATTTAGGCTCAGGGTAAACTACTAGCCATTGCCCATCTGGCTGGATTATTGCAGGGGAAAGAAGTGAGAGCACTGCCCGGGGAAGCAGCTTTGAGCCTGCCTGGCATCCGTGTGGGGTTCAGGCTCCAGCCCTTCTGCTGTTTTCTCCTGGGAGCATTACTCATATCCTGCACGCTCCTTCTCCCTCGGATTTTACGTTCTTCAGATGATGGTACCACTATCTTAAACCCAGCCTTCCTAATCATTTAGACCTCCTTCCCTGTAACTACAGCAATTACGTAGCGCTTGGATTTACTGGGGCTGTGCAAACACATGCTAATTAATTATAACGAATTACACATCTTTAGTGTTTTTAATCCTTTTTTTCACACCTCAAATTTGCCAGCCTTCTAATTTTTTGTTTGTTTTTAAAACCTGTTTACTAATTGGAGGATGGGGAGGAGAGGGTAATCTGGCATAATATTCCATTTTTGTGTAATATGAAGTTTATTTCAGTTACAATTTAAAATTTTCAACGTTTAAAACAAGATTGGGATGAATACTTTGGTTGGTTTCTCTATTCTGTCAGCATCTTAAATCAACTAACAGGCTTAACTTTGTGTCTGCAAAGTTCTGGCTAAAGCCTCCATTTCCTGCAGGCTTGCAAGGTCCATTTTACAGGCCACAGGGCCACTTCTGTGTTGGACCTTGCTGATTGCAAATGCCCCAGAAAAACCTCTCACGCAGCACTCTCAAATCCAGTATCAGGAGAATCCAGATCTGAACACTAGGATTTTGCAAGTTCGGGTCTGAGAAACAAAAGGAAAGAGATTGGCACTGCCTCATCCTGGCATGTAACAAAAATTGCTTTCTCCTTAACCAAGTGTGAAAGTTAATTCAGATAAAGTGTGAGACAGTAATGAAATGGGAGAAATAAATTTTAATTAGAATGTCAGCAAGATAACGCAAACCAAATCTGAAACTCCCCACCATTAAGGTTTTCCCACTGAGTCCTCCTGCCATTTTTCCCCTCTCCTTCTGATTGCTTTTTAATAACAGCTTCTGTGTGGCCTTTGTAAATAATCCTCTCATTACAGATTTGCTTGAAACATGCAATCAATTTATTAAGGTATTTTCCAGGAGAAATTAACAGGTACAATAAAGCGTAATTATTCTGGTACACATTCATTTTTAAAACTGGAGGTTGACCAGGTGCCCCCATTGCTTCTGCCAACCTGAGCAATCAGTTCGATGGCATTCGAATCATAGCAAAATTCAGATTAATCCAGGCTGGGCAGGCAATGGCATTTTCAGGAAGTCTGAAAAATTAGAAATTATCTGCATTTTCCTCTCAGAAGTAGTCTCTGAAACAACTAGAGAAATTGGATTTTTGATTAGGTAATTTTTTTTGTATTGTTTGTATTATGTGTGTGTATGTGTGTGTTGTTTGATCTCTGAAGAGAATACTAATTCTTTATAAAAATCCAAAAGTAAAGGTTGAGAGGAAAGACAGAAATTAGTATAACTCTTTCTTTAGATTTAAGAAGATTGTGTAATAAATGACATAGTAAATGATGGACAGCTTCCTCTGCCAAAAAGGAAGACCACAACAGTAGGGAGGATGAGTTCAGCTGGGTGGCATGAGGGAACTCAAGACTCCTCCACCACAGTTCCTCTGTGGAATAGAGACACCAATGTGAGATGGAAGTATGTTGGGTTTGAGTTTTACAGTAGAAATTTCCAAGTTTCTACAGAAAATAAAAGATACATTTTGACCATATTCAGTAGTATTTTAGTTTACATTGTCTAAGATCAACCATGTCAGGGGAATTACTACTATCCAATAGCTCTTCATTTGTAACTGAGAAATGAGCTTGGTATATGTGGGCTATTTCCTGGTTAACAGATGTATTCATGTGAATGACCAAGTATGACTAGAAATAGATGCCTATCTGAGAGAAATATATGGGAATATGAGGATCCAGCTATTCTTCCAGGATGGGAAATCCATTCATGGCAGGACAGAGGCAAAGAAGAGCAATTATGCTGGGGATTTGGAAGAGGAAGGCTTCTGTTTGATGCAGAGAAGAACAGGACATTTTCAATAAAGGAACTGATGCCAAAGCTGAGAGCTTTGCTGTAGCTGCTTTATGAAGAAGAAGAAAATGCTATCTGTTGTCAGAGCAATCACTGCAACATCCCTTATCATCTGAAAAAATTACATTTAATATATGACTTAAGTAAATTTAGAAGACAAAAATTTGTTTTCTTTTTTCTTTTTTTTATTTTTTTCCTTCTGTGTGGTGAAAGCCAAAAACTGAGGCTATAAAACGAAAAAAAAAAAAAATCATTTTGGCATTTTGTCTGGATCCTTTCTCAGTGAACTTGATATTTTGGTTTCCAGCTCAAAATTAATTTCTTCAGCCTGCTAGAAAGGTAACCCTGCCAAGTGCATGAAAAACACACCACCTCACTATTGCAGTGAAAAATAGACAGGAATCAGAAGTCAGCTTGTCATTATTGATGTTGCATTGCTCAGAAGACAAAAAGATAACACAGCTGGCCTTGTCTGTATTGTTGGCGATATAATGTTTCCAGCACGCTAATCAGAAATGGCTCAGAAGACATACTGAGAGCACATAACGGGAAGTACCATGGTTCATTTCTGCAATGTTGCTTCTCACATCCAACCAAATTTTAAAATTATATAGAAATTAATAGCCTCAAAAATCATACCTGACTGTAACTGAGAATAAAGTCAGCAAAGTCAGCTGAAAAATGTTGTTTCTACCATTGAATATTTATTCCCTCAAAGGTCTTCTTTACATAAGTAGAAAGAATCTTGTCCTCTAACTTCTGTTGCTGTGAGATGCCTAGCCAACTCAAAACACATCAGTTTTCTGGTGAATGCTGGCCAAAGAATACATGTGCTTCAGTAGAAATAAGTTTTTAAATTAAAGTATGTGAAAATCTGTTGTGGGTTTGTATCAGTTATTTTGATCTCTTCTGAAAAGTTGTGTGCAGACTGAGTAGCTGGCTACTAAATGCTGAAGCTGTGCCTTATCTCTAGCATAAATGAGACAGCGTATTGCTAAAGAGCTGCTAGCAGGGCCTTATACAGGGAAGGCTACTGGTCCTAAGGAGTGGTAGCTTCTGGTTATTTCACATGGCTGACTTGAGCAGGAGATGTTTAGGATTTGTTACCTAGGAGGTTGAAGTTCCACAAATATTTGTACAATGTGCATGCACAGAGCATTGTACAAGTGAATATTGAAAAAGAAAATGGGATGAATTGATAAATGTACTGTTACAATTACTACCTCCCTGGGGAGATTTAAAGCAGAGACTTAGAGGAGAAGCTGTTTAATTTTGAACTTCTCGAGCTATCTACTTCTGTTAATGGAAACAGCAGCAAATGCTAACGTCAGAGGGAGTAACTGCATGTCATCGTGTTGCACCCTTGGTGTTACTACAGACAGATCACTGCATCACATTTGTAAATGGAAGGAAGGCCCGGTTCCTGCTAAGCTTCAATGTCATTAAAGTCCAAAATGTGAAATCCTGAACTTTAAAGAGTGTGACTCAGCTTTAGGAAAGCATAGGTGAAATGAAAGCTACATCCAAGTTATGGGTTTCACTGGGAAAAAGAAAAAAAAAAAAGGGATTTCATTTTACCTGCAACTTTGTTCCACATTTTTCCTTGTTATATCCCTGACTAGGTATTCTACTAAGATTTAATCTTGTCCTAGTGTTCCTTTCATTAATACCTTTCTGTGCTTTCAGTTCTAAATTTGGATTCCCTCTGTTCAAAGGCTGTTCTCATCTTCTTTGCATCTCTGTGGAGTGAACCCAGTTTTGCTGCTGAGAGGGAGCTGCATTTAACCAGCTGATTCCCACAAAGGTCTATCAGGGCTCATTCTGGCAGAAGAAATTCCATAAGAATACTTGCACTCACTCTTTCTCTCTTTCTCTCTCATATTCCTTTTACCTGTCTTTAGCTTCAATACAGCTACACTCCATTCATCAATCCTTCTGTTGATTTATCTCATCCATCTGTCCTTCCAGTTCCTCCATGTAATACATCCATATATTAGTCATTCATATAGGGCCATCAGTCAAATTCTTCCCATCACTGTTTCTATTAGTCAACTTTTCCTGTATGCTTTATCCAGTTAATTTACTATCTCCTAATATACTGGTGTTCATGCATAGTAAACTATTTTATCTTTACACACTACACATAATTATGTACATTTCTCCATGATTAACAGCATTGGATATTAGAATATCCTCCGAGCTAAGGGCAGAAAAGAAAATGGAAGAAAGGATTTTTTTTTTAAGTGTGAAAATAGAAATGCTTATAGCAATGAGAACTAAACAACAAGGCATCCAGTCCCTGCTGAAGATGCAATGGTAGTCTTCCCATACCATGTTCCTACCATAATTTTTAGGACTTTGACTCTGAACAAACCACTTTGCAGCAGAACAAAACAAAAGCAAAATTTACATGAGTATAAGACTTATGTCCATTTGTCCTATGATATAATGGACACCCATGCCTATATAGCAGAGAATTACAATAGCAGAAATTTCTGTTGACAGAAGATCAAAAAAGATAACTGGATACTGTGTGCCTGAGAATGGGGAGGAGATAACAGAACACAAGAGTGTCTAGCTGGACTATATAGTTTGAATTATATATTTTATAGGGTCTCATGCAAAGCTGTGGAGATGACAGTGACCTTCTGTGTAGCCTTGCAAAACTGTCCATTTTATTCCATGCTGAGCTTGAGAAAGAAGAAACGGTTTGAAAAAAATGGAGAAAATACAAATTTAGAGAAAAGAAATTATGACAAGATTGAAGGGTGAAAAGGATTTGATCATAGCCTGATGCATTCACAGTAGCAATATAAAAGATGGAAAAGAAAAACTAATTCACTGTACCAGAAGATGAAGGGATAAGAATAAATAGTTGGAAACTGTGGAAGGGAAAAATTAAGGTTGATAGCAGCAAAAGATTCTTAAATTGACTTCTTACGGTACAGAACCACTGGAATTAGATGGAGTGTTAAGAGACAGAAGAGTTGACCCACTTAACAGTGAAAGAAATTGGACATTAATGAGAAACACATGTAGGCAGAAGGTTTTGGGTGTTTTAGGCACACTGAATGAAGTGCTTTACAGCTCTTAGTGCTCCAGGTTTTCATGCATCAGGACATGGAAGACTGGGGGGGTCCAAAAGAGCGGTTATATTGTTCCACCAACTTCCTGACTTTGTGTCTGGGCATGGTCCGGTGGGCACCAGCCCTTTCACATGCACATCTCTCATCCTGGTTTCAAAGGAAACCTCAGGCACAGGGACACAGAAAGCCCTGGCATACTCATGCCTGATCCTGGTATGGACGAAGTTGGTACCCTATGACACAGCATGGCCCAGCTAGTAAACCTGATGAGGAAATTGTCTTGCCTGATTTCAGGCATTAACACCATGGATGTCTACTGATGGCATCATTGCACTAAGCTCCCATACAACCACAGGAGAGAAAGAGGCTCTCCTTGAGCGTGATTCATCTCACCCAAATGCAGATGCCAGAAAGAGGCTGAATGGATTCCTGTCCCAAAGTTTTTTTTCTGTTTTTTTGATTGTAGGCAGCACCTGGGCAAGGGGCTCAGGTTTGACATGTACATCACATATGTTTAGGTCCAGCGAGATCAAGCACACTGCTCGAGTCAGGGTGCCCCTGCGGGCTGTCCAAGTGGACAAGTCCTGGGGATCTTCTCGGTGATCTTCAGGTTCATGGCAGCCTCCTACTTGGGTCTGAGTCTGGCTGGCTGGACTCCTCTCTGAATATTGGGAGGACCAGTATGTGAAAAGATAGAGCTATGGCTTGAGACAGTTGTAATCTAAGGTAAGAAGCTCTAGAAAAAAACAGAAAATACTGAAGGGAAGAAATAGATGCAAATGTAGTCACTCTAAAAAGAGCTAAATAGAATTAATTGTCACTTACTTTCTGCAAGATTCAGTTTAAAAATATGGTCCTGGAAAATAAAGAAGGCTGAATGACCCTCCTAGCTTTTTTTATCCCTTCTTCGCCATCTTTCAGTCTCTTCAGCCCAGGTGGAAGAATGACTGAGCTCCATCCTTTCCCAGTTAAAATTACAAGACAGTTTCACAAAATTACAAGACAGCTTCACAATAGGTGCTTGGGGTTATTGGGCTAGTCTGAATTGCCGGCATAGGATTTTTATTTGTTAACTTTTCTAAAGCATTTTTTCCCCCCCGTAAGGCTTCTGGTACATTTGGACATTTGATTATGTATGAAGTCTTGTATGATAGTTGATTAGCATTCAGAAAGAATACTTCAGTCTATGCATATTATTTGCACAGGTTAAGTATTCCTGATAAGACTTCTTAAATCAGACAAGCTGAATTTAACTTAATTAGACCTATGAATACTCATGGAGAAGGTAAAAGGGAGCTTGCCCAAGCTTTTGTACCATGGAAATGAGGAGAAGAAGGGGCATGAAGGGTAAGTGTGCAGGAAGGAAAATCACCCCCAATCATAAAATAAAGAAGACAAGAAGAGAGAGATGTCATGAAATGCTTACAGCTATTCTTGTGCTCTCACTGTAGCAAAGAATGGGGAATGACAAATCTTTTTAGAGTCATCTTTACCTAAGGAACAACCTAGGAAACATATTGAGTTATTTTTGGAAGCACAATTAAAGACGTAACTGGCCAGAAATACTTTAATTGGTAGTACCTCCAGGCACCTGTAAATGTATGCCTGCAAAATCTGCTGTGTCATTGCAGCCAGCCCTTTGGATGTATTTTTTCCTTTTCCTAAAATTAAGGGCAACAAAAACATTGTAAATAGAACCGTGTTTCACTGTGACATGTTGTTTCATCAGCACCAAAATGTTCCTGGAGAATATGTCAATTTTGATGAAATTTTCATTGGAAAGGAGCTGAAACAAATCACTTCAGCTGTCTTGTTTTATTTTGGTAATGTCAAAACATTTTGTTTTGCTAAGGTAAAAACATACCATTTTCACTGCACCATTTTGATTAATTGATTTTTGTTACATACATATTATTTTTTTATATTGAATTTATATGAGTTTTTAAATGGTATATTGTACTGAAGATTGAAGATTAAGTTATGATGTTCTCACATTAACAGAATAAAGTATTTTGACATAATTAAATGAAACATTTCAGCATTAGCAAAACAAAGCAATTTGACACTACCAAAATGAAACATTTGGTAGTTCCAAAAGCCTTAGAAATTTGTGTAGCTGTCAGACATGTGGATACAAGGCAGTCTTGTTTGAGGTCAAGAGAAAATAAATCTTTTAAAAACTGAATTTTCCTTCACAGCAAAATTTCAGTGTCTCCTGTCTCTAGAAATCAGAGGTATCAAGCCCAGAAGCAGTTCATCTTTTGAGAAATGCTTCCACTTGCCATTTAGTATCTGGGTAATTATGTGGGGAATACGTGATGCAGAAGGTACTAAGTTCAGAAATTAGCAATAAAGTGTCTGGATACATGCTGCTGTACACACATCAGTTCATCGGTTATAAGGATATGACCTCTACTGTCCTGTACTCAGGCAAATATCTGCTAAAAAAAAGCAGTTTGTCACAGGAGAGCACAGGATTTCTTTTAATGGGTTGGCCAGTCTATACTTTTCATATGTTCTTTTTCCAGCTGTATCAAAAACCAGTGCAAACTAGATGTGGAACTGAAATAGTTACAAATACTGATACAGCCCAAACCAGAAATAATCACAGGGGACTGATGACTGAAGAATACGGAAAAAATGGGAAAAGTGCTCATGTACCAGTTGTTTTTTTTTTTCCACTGTCTTTTTCTCTTTCTTAGTTTTCTTTGAGGTTCTGCAGAAGATACACTTTATCAGTATAAAATAATGATCTGTAAATAATAACGGTAACTGGACAGTAAGGCTAAAGGCTAGTGCTTTTAATCATGCCTGTAAAGTCAAGCCCTAGATTTGATCTTGCACTGTTATGTTTACTGCAGAGTATGCAGATACACAAGCAGAGTTTGAGGTACATAGACTAGTTTTAAAGGCATAGAGGCACACTTCTGAAAAACACAGAATAAGGAAGCCTATCTGAAAGAGTCACTGTGTGGTCACCCTGTCCCCAGAGCTTTGTGTGAGCATTCACTAGTCAAAGCAAAATAAGGAAAATAAGAAATACATCTTCAGCTTCTGTGTCAGAGTTCAGAAATGTTATAAACCCCTCTAAAAATATGAAATATAGGCATTTCTCAATAAATTTGGCAAATGTTCAAAAAACAGAAAATAGTCTTCACAACAGTGCTTATTTTTTGAAGTTATCAGTTTGCTTGGATTTTTCATCAAGATTGTACATTCTGAAAATATATGACCTGTCCTCATAAAAAAACAGTGTAGCAATACTGCATAACTCTGTAATAGTATAAAGGGAATTCTCCTTGACCTCCAAAGATTGACAGTCTTTTGTCCTGAAGCATGAGAATGGTGATATTTTCTCTTGCAGTATTTTCCTGGATAACAGTCAGCAGATGCTAATCTTGTGCATATACCTGCCAAATCCTATCTTCAAATTTACAAAGCTTTTTGCCTTATTGAGAGAAATAACACTGTGGAACTGGGAGTTGCATAATAAGCAGATTAATTTTACTGATTGCTGTGTTGGAAAATAATGCCCTTTTTGTCCATTGTAACTCTGCTGCCTTTAAATGTCATTGAGGACTCCCCTTGCATTGCATGAATAAGCTGGTCTTCCTAGTGTGGGGCATGTTCATATATCTTGATGTTACCTTCCCGGCTTCATCTTGTGACCAGGACACATTTGACCACTCACTACCAACAAACATCACTAAAATGTTGTGAGACAATATATGCCACAAAAGGGGACTTCTGCAATGGTTTTGCTGGTTGTGTGGATATCTGCCTAAGCTCTCTATTGCGGCTTGCCAGACCTTCAAAAGGAAAAACTTGCCCTAGCACTATATTTGTTTTCCTCTTTCATTCTCTCTTCCCACTGAAGAAGCACTCTCTCTGACTTCAGATGATCCCTTAAGACATATGGGGGTGAAAGAGAGAGTTTACCTTTACTGATGAAAAACTCCCAAATGTTTAAATTTGAGATTCCATCAATGAGTGAGTTTTATCAATTTAAAAAAAAGGAAAAAAAAAGGTTAGAATACAAAACACCAGCCCAACCATAATCCCAGGTTTTGATAGAAATTTGATTTCTATCAGGTGTGGAGAATTAATTAGCATCCCTACTCCTTCTACAAAAGGTGGGTAACAATGCAAAAAGTTTGGTTATTTAGAAGCATGTGTAGCAGAATGGTTGCCTTGCTCCTATTAACAACAGTGGGGAAAAAAACAATATAGTGAGGAATATGAGGTAAGAAGTAATGAACGGGGTTAGCTGCTTTTATAGTAGACTCATAAAAAAATAAGATAATCTTGAAATAAGAAAGTTTAAAGTTCGCTAGCTTTTTGTTTCTTCTGTCCCAGTGAGGAACAGTGTGGGTGAGGGGGTGTTTCTGAGTCTTTCATCTTTAATGGAGAAAGTCTTTAGTATAGCTGTAGCTGTGTAGAAAATACAGTAGATACAGCAATTTGCTGTGAAAGGTGGTTAAATAGAAATGTCAGTGGTTTTAAACAAACAAACAAACAAAACAAGCAAACAAAAAGAACCCCAAAACCACAAACAAAAAAAATCCCCAAACATCAAACTCAGATACTAGAAGAGTTTCTGGTAGAAGAAAGCGTGGGGAGGCTGTGATGAGACGGTGGTAGAAGAGCACAACCCCCAGCTGGAGAAAGGGCCAGAATGTGGGGTGGGCTGCTGGTTTACTGACACCAGTGCTTGTTGTAAGTGTCCTGCTGGGCAGGGCCAGATGGAGCGGAGTGCTGCTGCGTGCAATAGAGCTTTGCTTAGAGGCACCTGGAGAAGAATCTGATAAAATACGATGCTACAAATGCTGCTTCTGACCCTTTTTTGCAGGTTTCCAAAGCTCTTTACCTGGGCAGAATGTTTCAGGTGTGCTGCAGTAGGGCCTCAGCTAAATCTAAGCCTTTGACCTGAGAGGTGTCCTGGATTAGCCTGCCCGCTCAAATGGCCTTCTAGGCAGGATTTTATTTTAGATGCTCAAAGCTGAGGTTAACAAGGTCAGGAGGTGTGAGCTCATTGGGGATTAACACTGATTTCAGAGATAAATTCTACAGTTAATATCCTTTGCAGGTTGTAGATATTAATAATGCAGGAGACACGCAAACAGATGTAGGTATTAGTAAGAAAAAGCGTTATTTGCTCAGAGAAGGGACTATCTGAGCAGTAAGGACAAACAAAGCAGGAGTGAGATGCATTTGCGCGGAGTTTCGCCCTGCTTGCTGCTGTACGACCCTGAGGGAGGGGGTGGGGGTGAGACAGGAAGAAATCACTTCCACTGCCACTACTGAAAACGCTTCTCCATGTGCATAGGAGAGCATAAGCTTTGATGCCTTTAGGCCTTTCTTGGCACTAAGCAGTTCACGTGTCTTGCCGTAACAAGGAGCATGGCATGTTTGTTCAGATTAGCAGTGCAGTGTCGGTAAAAAGGGCATAGTAGCAAACCCCGAGGGCTAGAGGTAACCGTGTGCTGCTCTCTGAGGAGATCTTTTTTAACATACTGTGGTATTTTAAACAGGAAAGGCTAAGGATTCTGTTTTGCACTCTCTCTTTGTGCAATGAAGATACAGGTAAAAGGAAAGCCTGCCTAAAGGAGGAGTAATGAGGTTGGTGGAGTGAGGTTGGAGGCCAGGGGGTTCTGGAGTTGAGGCTCTGGTAAAAGCTGTTCAGGCAATTTAATTTGACTGGCTGTACCCAGCTGTCTCCAGAAATCCCTCCTTCCCTTCCCGTATCACCTGTGCTTTGCTCACGAGATGACCTTCTTTCCCACTTACCTGGACTCAGAAATTAGTTCTCCTGCCTTCCTCACACCTCTCCCTTCATTCTTTTCCCCATCACTGTGCATTTGGGTCTAATCCCGGTCCCTTGGCTCTGCCCCAGTGCAGAGCGGGGCTATTTGCCAGCTCTCTTTGGATAATGGAACATGGTACAGGTATGAGCATGATACCTCACTGTTGCATATGAGGTACAAATGAACCCTTGTTGTGTGAGAATAATGGATTTGAATCAGACCAGATACAATGCATGGCTGGTTTCCTTGTTGCTGGTTTTTTTAATGGTGTCATGACAAAGGAGAACCCTTTGACCATTCTATCAAAGCAACATAAACATTTATTATGAACCTATTCTATTATGGTTAGAAAATCCTCTTTGAATAGGTCAGTTTCTTCATATGACTGATAAATTAATCTAGCTCTACATAGTTTGGGATTTTGTAGGAAGCTGTCCATATTGTACGTATAAAACTGAGAGGGGGGAAAAAAAAGAGAAAAACCTCTGAAATACCTAACTGGGGGTTCAAATTTTGGAGGGGGGGCGGGAAAGATGCTCCAGTCTTATAGACTAAGACGCTGTTTAATACCCTAAATGGCTCATTACCTGGAAGTAGCTTAAATCAGGAAAAATGAATAGGGTAGACACCCATAGAAATCCTCTGGGACTACCACATGGTCCGTCCACTGGGTGTCATTCTTGACCCACATCTGGATTAGCTCTCAGCACTACCTTACATGCTTCAGAAGAATAGCAACTGGAAGCTGAACTGCGTGCTTGAAAGAATCTGTCCCTGTCCTTTCCTCTGGCCTCTATTGACAGAAGGTATTTGCAGCTATAATTACCAGGAAAAATCTTAACAATCAATACTCCCTTGTGCTACAAAATCAACTGTCTTAATGTTGCCCATGTGTCCTCCATAATTTAAGATGGAGCTGCTTGAAAGAAACAAGGAGTCCTCCAAATTTGCAGTTCTTTTGTGCTTATAGAGAGAGCAAGTGTGTTAGCAATTGCAGTTGCTATTGGGTTTGAACAGCTCTGTCAAAACCGCTCACTGTACAAGAATGAGCTTCTCTCAAGCTATCATCCAGGCTCAAACCAACTGTGGAAATCACTGCTTTTTCATAATGAAAGGAAAATATTTTTTGTAATCTCTCTACCAGTCTGTGTTTTAGCTACGATGCTTATCTAACACAGAAGCATTTTCCTTTGAAAATTTACATTTAACTTCACTGATGCATTCTTTCTGGACTCTTGGGTATGAAAGAGTCAGTGATTTTTGCCTTCATGAGAATAAGAGCCCAAGTGCTGTAAACAGTTGTAAGTTTTCTCTTTTTGCTAAAAAGCATGAGACAGCTGCACTGACTAGTATGAGCAAAATACACAGTCTACAATAATTCTGCACAATCAGGCAGGGAGGAAAAACAATTCTTTATTTTGCCAGTATGTAGGCACAGAACAACGTCTGCATCTTCAGCAGCCTGAAACAGATGAGTTCTCAATATGATCTGAAGGCTGGTGACAGGAAGAAAGGCTCTGAAATGGATAGTTAATATTTGGCTTCTGTTAGGGGTGAACCACATTCAGGCAGAGGAGAGGGATTCTGCTCTCTAGTCCCAAAGGTGGGAGCCCTGGCAGCCTGGGACAATGATGCTGTGAGTAAGGTCTTCACCAAAGTTCAGTATAACTTTTCCCCACAAAAAGAAACAAAAATCAGTGCAGGAATGGGCAGGGAGAGTGGGAGAAGGGTTTATCAACAAGCTAAGGATTATCAGAAATATTTCTATGACTGGCTGACCACAAACACTTGCAGCTTAAATAACTATGGGGAGTAAACCAGATCTGACCCTCAGGTCTGTACAGCAAGTGATGGCATACTAGGATGAATTCCAACTTGTCCTTGCTTCCCTCTCATGCTTCACAAGGATTTCTTCTAAACATGAGCACCTACAGAATCACGTGGGGCTGGGAACGACATACATTGCAATGAATCTGGGTGGCATTTGTAATCAATGGCATGCAGTAATATGTGAAAGAAAACAAGAAACTAATGAAAACATCAGTCAGATATTTCAGCTGTAGTAAAGGAGGGCTGATGAGCAATTTTTTTTTTCTTTGGTTTGTGTTCAGACTGATTCTCCTCTGCCAAGCTGTTTTCTTGCTCTTGTGCTAGCTGGACAAGGAAAGAAAGGAAGTATTAGTACAGGAAAACCCTGGTGGTTTTGCAGCAAACCTGGTTGTGTTTTCTCACTTTTGATGAAACTGATGCTTTTTCTTCTCACCTTGACAATATCTCTTCTGATTAGAGTCCAGAAGCATGGTAATGGCCTTTACAAGCTGACACGCATGTTAAACAAAAATAAAAGTTGAGGATGTCAAGAGGAGGAGGGATGACAGGTAACAACAAGAGTGGCGGGGGGGGAAACACTTCACAAACTGGCCTCTGGGCATAAGTTTGCCTTTAAAAAGATGGCTTGAAAAGAGGTAAAGATGAAAAATCCTACTGATTTTCTCCAATATAATTCACACAATGTAACCCAGAGAAATACAGAAATACATAGCAGCAACTTACTGTTTTATTTCCTATGAGGTTGCACTTGGAAAAAAGGGAAAAGGGAAAAAACCAGAGGAAAATGAGCAATTCTGACTTAATTTTGAATCCAGCATGGAAATGTTGTGCCTTTTTTTATTACTATTATTTGAAAAATTGTGACCATCTATATATCCTTGTTTGACATGGTTACATTTTCTGAGGGATAAGTTCAGTGTACAAGAATTTTAAGTATCTCCTTTTCATATGTCACGCTCTATTTCCACGCTCATCAAGATCTGCCATTGTAGTAAAGCTGCAGTAAGCAATGTGGCCTGGCATCTGTCTCAGGTGTAGCCCTGCTCCCCTGTCTTCCTGGAAAATTATGTGTATAATTCAGAACATCCTCATCATTTTCAATGCTACCTCTAGCATAAAAGGAAAGATGTTATCCAGTTCTAACAATGCAGTATTATTAAGCTTTCTATAATGAGGCCTCAGCTGAAAGGAGTATTTTGAGACCTTCATGAGGGAGGGTTGCTCTTTTTGTCCCTTCACCTGGGAAACATTCTCTGCTTAACTAGCTGGTTCTCTGCTCCCACATATCTGCATTCATTTCAGCAATAACAAAGCTTTGTCTTTTTACTCAAGGAATTGAAAACACCTTAAAACATACATGGGTAAACTTCACTAGCCTTTTTTAAGGGAGTAATTTATTATCTCTGTCAGAGAAAAGTGAAGCAGAGTCTTGCCATTTTTGAAAGCACGTTTTTTCCCCAGGGGGCAATAAGCATCCTACGCTTCACAACCAGTCACTAACTGGGACAGGAATTAGCTAGCAGTAAGGCAACTGTGCTCCTTGACAACGGAAATATCAGTTTAACTTACATTTCAAAATACCAGGGAAATTTTGAGCTAATATTCCATTGATTCGCATGCTTTACGGATTAAGTATTCACAGTGATGTATTTCCCTTGGATAAAACAGACCCCAAAGTGAATGTACCCCTGTTAATAGTGCACAAGTAACTGGCTGTACAGGTCATTATTTATTTTGTAAATGCAGAAAGCTGATGAAAATGCTGCTGCTTTTATTATGAAAATTTCAAATTTGTGAGTCTTTTAAATGCATCAAAACAAAACTCAGATGAAATTGCTTGGCCTGATTCTTCACTGCCTTGTGCTGGTGCAACTTCACTGACTTCTGTGGTATTGCAGAGACATACAGGTGGTGTAACGAAAGGGGAACGCACAACCTTATCTAGCGCTATTGTCCCCTGTCATAGCTCATGTTTTCTGAGGAAGATGTGAGAGAGAGAGACAGTAAACACTGCCTAAAACTAGCTTGTCACAATTTCCTTTGCCTTCCCTTCCTCAACTGCCTGAGCTTTAAGAATTTTTTCAAGCTTTCAGCCAGAAATCACTTACATTTCAATACCTCAATTAATGGGGTGATGGGTTTTGTTTGTATTGCAGCTGGCGTCCCAGTGAATTTGCCTGCAGTTAACTTGATGGCCAGCTTTGCTCTGAACTGTGCGTCATCAATAATAGCAAGTGACAATCTTGCCATTCCAACAACTTGATAAATCGACTGGGCTTCAAAATAAGTCAATTTCACCTGTCACAAAACATGGCAAGCTTTCTGATTTAAATCCCCAGGATCAAACATTTCTGACAGAGATCATAGAATTATAGAATCATAGAATCGTTTAGGTTGGAAAAGACCTTTAAGATCATCGAGTCCAACCATTAACCTAGCACTGCCAAGTC
>JAVKLA010000054.1:2380553-2404941 GCA_034782735.1 Sagittarius serpentarius | reverse complement strand
ATCGAGTCCAACCATTAACCTAGCACTGCCAAGTCCACCACTAAACTATGTCCCTAAGTGCCACATCTACACATCTTTTAAATACTTCCAGGGATGGTGATTCAGCCACTTCCCTGGGAAGCCTGTTCCAGTGCTTGATAACCATTTTGGTGAAGAAATTTTTCTTAACATGCAATCTAAACCTCCCCTGGTGCATCTTGAGGCCATTTCCTCTTGTCCTATCACTTGTTATGTGGGAGAAGAGACCGACACCCACCTTGCTACAGCCTCCTTTCAGGTAGCTGTAGAGAGCGATCAGGTTTCCCCTCAGCCTCCTTTTCTCCAGGCTAAACAGCCCCAGTGCGCTCAGCCGCTCCTCACAAGACTTGCGCTCCAGACCCTTTGCCAGCTTTGTTGCTCTTGTTTGGTCACACTCCAGCACCTCTGTGTCTTTCTTGTAGTGAGGGGCCCAAAACTGAACACAGAATTCGAGGCGCGGCCTCACCAGTGCCAAATACAGGGGGACGGTCACATCCCTAATCCTGCTGGCCGCACTCTTTCTGATACAAGCCAGGGTGATATTGGCCTTCTTGGCTACATGGGCACTCTGCTGGCTCATATTCAGCTGGTTGTTGACCAACAGCCCCAGGTTCTTTTCTGCTGGGCAGCTTTCCAGCCACTCTTCCCCAACTCCTGCATGGAGGTGCAGGACCCGGCACTTAGAGTTGTTGAACCTCATACTGTTGGCCTCAGTCTATTGATCTAGCCTGTCCAGATCCCTCTGTAGAGCGTTCCTACCCTCAAGCAGATCAACATTCCCACCCAATTTGGTGTCATCTGCAAACTTAATAAGGGTGCACTTGATCCCCTCATCCAGATCATTGATAAAGATATTAAACAGAACTGGTCCCAGTACTAAGCCCTGGGGAACACCACTTGTGACCGGCCACCGCCTGGATTTTTCTCCATTTGCCACCACTCTTTGGGACCGTCCATCCAGCCAGTATTTTACCCAGCAAAGAGTACACACATCCAAGCCATGAGCAGCCAGTTTACTCAGGAGAATGCTGTGGGAAATAGTGTCAAAGGCCTTACTAAAGTCCAGACAGACAACATCCACAGCCTTTCCCTCATCCACAGAGCGGGCGACCATGTTGTAGAAGGAGATCAGGTTAGTCAAGCAGGACCTGCCTTTCATAAATCCATGCTGACTGGGCCTGATCACCTGGTTGTCCTGTACATGCCATGTGATGGCACTCAAAATGATCTGCTCCATATCCTTCCCTGGCACTGAGGTGAGATTGACAGGTGTATAGTTCCCCACATCCTCCTTCCAGCCCTTCCTGTAGACAGGCATCACAGTTGCTAACCTCCAGTCAACTGGGACCTCCCTGGTTAGCCAGGACTGCTGATAAATGATAGAAAGTGGCTTGGTGAGCACTTCTGCCAGCTCCTCTAGTACCCTTGGGTGGATCCCAACTGACCCCATAGATTTGTGTGTGTCTAAGTAGTGTAGCAGGTCACAAATCATTTCCCCTTGGGTTATGGGGGCTTCATTCTGCTCCCTGTCCCTGTCTTTCTGGTCAGGGGGCTGGGTACCTAGAGAACAACTGGTCTTACTACTACAGACTGAAGCAAAGGAGGCATTAAGTACCTCAGCCTTTTCCTCATCCTTTGTCACTACGTTTCCCTGTGCATCCAATAAAGGATGGAGATCCTCCTTAGCCCTCTTTCTGTTGCTGATGTATTCAAAGAAACATTTATAGATCTCAAAGCACATGAACTGGCAGGTGCATGAGGCAGGTCAGGCTTTTGATAGAGCAGACATTTACAGTGTGGAAGAATGACGGGTGCGAAGGTGTGGAGTGTCAGCTTTCCCCTGCTCACCAGGGTAGTATTTGACTTGCTCTTTTGTATTCCTTTTAGAAAAAATTAATTCTCAGCACTCTTAAGCATTTCATGTTAAGTAACTCATTGCACCCAACCACCGCATGCAATGCTCACATCAGGGAGCCTCGTTAAGAGAGGTAGGTTTCCTGAGGCTGTCTGCATCAGCAGTCAGAATCCTAAGGTGGTTTCATCTGAGTTTAGTTTAAGACACTGTGAGGTAAAAATGAACAGAATAGGCCATTTCTTTATGTGACATTCTGTTTTCGCTGTGTGACGGGGAGATGCTTCTCTACAGATGTGCCTTGGTGGGCTTAGACTCAATGAGACAATCCTGTCCTCTCTTGCAGCCCTAGAGAGAACTGATCAGCAGTCACAGACTTCGTGGCCATTAGGCATACTGTTGTAGGTACTTTTGGTAGCCTCAGGACCTTTTCTCCTGTTTTTATTAAGAAAAGGAGTCAGAATCTTCCTTGAAAACAATCTTTTATTATTATTTAAGGGGATCTGTGGTAACTATGCAAATGAGTATTGAGGTACCTTTGTGGAGCTATGTCTTTTCTTATTTCACGCTATCAAGTAAATGATTACAGTCCTCACCAAGAAACACAGCTCCACCGGTAACATTTCTAAGAGTCCTCAAGGCTTTGTTCTGATTTTACAGTCATTCTGTGAGGCTTGATGTTAAGAAAGTGACAGCAATTCCTGTTCCATTTTAGACTGGGGAAAAGAGTGCAATTTCACTTGTACATCTAAAAGATTGCTATATGACTCCAATCGGGTCATACTGAGCTTTCTTTAGAGGCTATTGAGACAAATAGATACTTCCATATTGTGAGTCAGGTGCCTGCTGCAGAATGTCTGAAACCAAATCAACACCTCAGGCTTATGCTAGCACAGCTGTGTAGATCTGGGCTGGGAAGAAGAGAAATCCCAGGCAAATTTAACTATACTAACATTCATCCTACTCTTGATCTAGCTATCCTAGCAAACCTGTGCTTTTTTTCTATCATAATAGACAATTGTGCTGTTACAAAGGTATATAAACTTTTGCAGCAACACTTTTCCACGTGCTAAAAGTAGTGCACTCTTGGGGTAGGCTTTGAAATAGCAATACAGCTCACTAAAATGCTATTACAAAACTGTAAGTGGGGAAAACCTTGCTTCCTCCAGGCAGTGGCATTTTTATGTTTGTTTCTCTTTCTACTTTTTTTGCTTTTGTTTCTTCTATGAAAGAAACTGTATTAATATGGGGAGAAATGGTTTAGAAGCACCTGGAGCAAGTAACATTCTGTTTTTGCCATGCCTGTAGCAATTTGTATTTGCTCTTGATGAATATTTGCATGAGAAGTGTTATGTTTACATGAAGTAGAGCTGACATTTTTTCCATTTAAAAAGTATGATCATGTTGATATTTTTTCATTAAAAATGCACCATTTATTTATGAAAACATAAGAATTTGATAAGCATCTATGATCATTTTCAAACAATTTATGTAGATGCTTATAGTTTGTCAGAATTTTAAAATCTTAATAGAAATATTTACATAAAATAGCACTCACCACTTTGATCAGCTCTCAGGAAAAAATAGTTTCAAACCCACAGCAGAAATATATTTCTAGCAGAAGCTTACTGTACAATACTTGACACTGCATTATCAGCGAACAGAAATAATACCATAGGATTTATGTAATATAGGAGATGACCAATATATATTGTTTAAAACAATGAATAATTTTTAACAAATCCACAAGCTGAAATTTGTTCATTAAAAATAATCTTCCAAATACCTGTGAACACTGAATCACAGAAACGCAGAATGGGAAAAGACCTCAAGAGATGAAAATGTCTCTCTGCTTTACCTCACATTAAATATACTATGAACATACCTACTGGGTATTTGTACAACCTATTCTTACAAAACTCCAGGGAAATATCTCTTGCAGCAATCCCTACAGAGTCTATTCCCATGCTTCACTCTGGTTTAGATTTTCCTTAATATCTAACTGGAAGAATCAGGTTTTTTTAAACCAAATAAAATTCTTACAAACTCCTCCTTTATTTGTTGTCTATCCTTACTGGCTCCAGAGAGCTATTGATTTTTGTTTTTATAGCAGCTAATTGTAAAATGGAGGAATGTTACCATGTCTTCCCTTAGTCTTCTCTTTCTTAGCCTAAACAGTTAGGTTTCCTTTAGCCTTTCCTTTAAGTCTGCTCATCTTCGTATCCTTCTTGTTGTCTTTCTCTTTATACCAGTTTCCTTTTATCTTTCTCAAAAAGGGTTGTCCAAAACTAGTGATAGTCATTTGTGTCTTGGTACCAGTATGAACTGTACTGGAATTGTGACTGTGGTTTCTTCTGCCCAGCACTCCTGCGTAATACGGTCTCATGAGACCTTCCCTTTCTGCGACAGCGTCCTATTAATTTTATCTTATGCAGTTTGTGGTGTGCTGCCTTCACTGGTTCTCCCCTTTGCAGTCAGCTTTGTCACTTGTTCATTTGGTTTACTTTGGGCTTGTGTCTACTGAATTTCAGCTGATGGACTTCAGAGTGGCTTTCTACTTTTTCAATACATTTTATTTTCAGTCCTGTCTTCCAAGGAACTTGCAATCTTGTCCAGCTTCCTTTCTACACTTTTTTGTAAACATCCTTGTTCTGGTCAATTAAAATCATTAATAAAACCAAAGCCAAGCCAAATGCCTGTGGTATAATGCTTAAAAATCCTCTCCAGTTTGACCATGAGTTAGACTTTTCTAACTGCAGTTTTGCATTCGAGAACAAATTTCCCTGGTTTGCTTATGAGACTGGTTTCCAACACTGAGGAACTGTCAGTGGTCTAAGGGTTTGGTCTGACAGGAAGGTCAGGACCATAGACTCACTTGAGATTTGGTGGCTTCTTTGAACTTCAGAGATTTGCTTTTCTGATACACATGCTTCTATTTAACAGAGCAAGGTCACCAGGGCTTGCTTGTGTTTTCACAGCAGGTCTGCATATCTTGCTAAAACCAGTATTTTTTTACCTTGATGAAGTTTGGATTCAACTCGCCTTTGTGGATCTGGTTTGGTTTTATTTTATCCAATGGATTTTACAGTTCTTAGAGAACAATATATTCCCCCCCCCCAAAAAAGAAAAATCATAAGCAGGTTTGTACTTAGTGCAACACCCACCCCCCGCAACAAACTCAAAACAAAACAAAAAATTAATCTAAGGAAAAGAAGCAGTGAAGACCTATTGTAACTTGATACATAGTGGGTATATTTTTTGCTTACTGTTAGAACATCTTACACCTATTGTTGTGGCTATCTGCTTTGACATGTAACACAAGGACCCAGCATATGTGATGAGCTTCACTCTATCTCATAAATAAAGCTTTCAAGTCTTGAAAACATGTATTTCTGGTATTATGAGTCTTCCCTTTGTCTCAGAAAAACAAACTGGCAATTGAAAAGGATGAATTAATCAGCATGGACTTCAAATCACTATTCCTTTCTAATTGTCCTTTTTTAAATTATTATTTTATTTTTTGAGGCTGGGCCCTAAAACTAGTTTTATCTAGGGCTGAGACATCTATGCAGTCAACTTCAGCCCAGCTGTGAGAGAACATTTTGCCATGGATTTGCATAAAAGAGCTTGCCTCCAGGCCTACTCTCTTTCTCCACAGTTGGTCTTCCTGCTCCTGCTCATTATCGCTGATTTTCAGCAAGTCTTCAAATTTCTGCCAGGCATGGTCTGAAAGACTTGCAGGATTGAAGGCTTCCTTGAGGAGGAGTAAGAAACGTGGGAAGATGGAAGCAAAGTCTTCTGGTGTGCTGGAGACCTGGGGAAGAACACGCAGAATCTGAAAGGGGTGATAGAGCAGGGTCCCTGCAGGGCGTGGGGAGACAGAGCAGGCAAGACCAACACCTTCTCTTCTGGTGGGACTGTTTAAAAGCACTTCTCCTTTCTGTGCCCTTATAGCGATCCATGAGCAATCTCTGCAAGCGTAGGCACGCCTGTTCTTTACAAAGGCAATGCTATATAGAAATGTCAGCTCCGACGGCAGTATGAATGTCCTAATGCAATTGAAAAGAGTCTGGCTCCAGGGGAGAGCTTGTTGGGTGCTCACTTGAAGAACATAGCCTTATACTGTCTTGAACAGCAAGGGCAGGTTGCCAGAAGGGCCGTGTGCTGAAAGGCAGAAAGAGTGCTGTAGGACCCTCCGGGGAGCAGAGCGCGGGAAAAGGTTGAGAGGAGAGGATACAAGGCAGAGAGAAGAAAGATGCTCAGAGTGCAAGCGTATACTGCAGATTCATTCTCATCATCCTTTCCTGCAGGCTTGTATTAACTTCTTTAAACTCCACTGAAATTCATCCATATGGGGGACATTCACACCTGTGCACCAACTGTGTGTGTTGCAAAAGGAAGAGAAGTTACCTGGTTGTTTTACTTCTTCATATAGATGTATTTTAAAAGCATTTGCCCACTCTGCTATAAATATAAGTGTCTATTAGCATCATGTTGCATGATGTTTATTACAAATATAACTGTCTATTAGCATCACATTGCATGATGTATATATGTGGATGCATTTATAAATGTATGCTTGTGTATATTTAGCCATACAGACCTACATGCCTCTCAACAATGTCATTATCTGCACTGTATCATTATAAAATATTTTATACTCTTTTAGATGAAAGTTGTCATGTAAACCTAAGATTTTATTATTCCTCTTCAAAGTAAACAACATGAAATAGAAGATGTTCACATTTCAAAGATACATCTTGAAGTCTGCAGAACTGAAGGAGGTAGGGGCAAAGTTTCTTCTCCCAGTTTATTCCAGATAAAATAATTACTTTCAAGAGTGAGAAATGTATTACACTTTCCACAATTAGTCTGTTATATTGTAGCAGAGCAATAAATGACTTTAAGCCCAACATTCGTTTGGTTAAGACTTACAAGCACTTAATTTTAATAAATAATTTGTCCTTTTTCTAAAGTGGAAATTAAAATTTCCTTAACAACTGTAAGTAATTTTTTTAACCTATTGTCACATAATAAGGTCATTACCAAAGGGGGAATTATCTGCTTACTGGGACAATGCATTTTATACATTGCTTTAAACAAGTAAAAACAAAGGATCATTCATTTAGGTGTGACTGGGAAGAAACCAGCTCCGGTTTCATGACGCTTGGGGATGCAGTACACTCTTGTAGTGAAGCACAGGAAAGAGATTTGCCAGCCTGGTCTTACATGATGTGATAGCAAAGGACTGGCTGCCTCGGTTTCTGTGATGAGCGCTGGATTTGTTGTGGGGGGGCTGTACAGCAGTGGGTGGACATTGAATGAAGAAAGAGGGAAGAGACACCAGTGCTGATGTTGCCTAGCCTCTGTCCTTGTGGCAGTTCCCATGCCCCTCCTTGGAGACAGGACAGGACCGTTCTCTGTGCTTTAGCAAGGGGTAAGCGAAGCCCTAGTGAAGGCACTGATGCAGTTAGGAGGATTTTTTTTTTTCTGTGAGCACCTTGGTCTGAGGAACACGTGTGTAACAGAAGCAGCTGGGGATGAATGGGGCCTCTCAGCAAGACATGAGTGTTTCAGGAACAAATCTTCCCCTCTGGCTGTCCCTCCTTATACAGTTGCTGTTTACGGTTTGAAACTCTGAATGCCCTGTGCAAAAACACTGCTTTTATGCTAAAATGAATATAAGCATGATTTTGTGCTATTAAGTGTTTGTAGAAACTGCTGGCATTGCAGATTCTGGTAACTGCAGCTTTCAGATGGTCTTTCTCCAGGAAGCGTTTTTTACAGAAATATTGGGCTCTCAAGCTTAATAGCTACTATTATACTGGTATCCCTGGTCCTCCTCCTCCTCAAAAAAAAGTGTCTTCTGGCTATTGTTTCTCTGCAAGTCAGGGGCCAACCATTATCATAAGCAGACTGTGAATAGTTTGTTGTCTGTAGGACAATCAGGAATTGTCTTTCTGCCCTGTTTTTTTAAACACAGCTTGTACTGACAAGGAGAAGGTCCACTCAACCACTCTGTTTTAAAAGGTGTTACACTCTTCTTAAAACCCTTTCTAAGGTGGCATGTGACAGGAATACACACATACATACATCTGCCAATCAGTAGACCTCGTATCAAACAAGCCATGCTGTCCATAGGGTAGAGTGAGTGCACATAAATCACATATTAAATAACTGCAAGTAGGTAGCATGAACAACATATTTTAAAAACGAGTCTTTATGAATCAGAAGAAACTTTTGTTAAGATTTATTTTACCATCTCTAGTTATTATGACATCAACCTGTTTGTATTCTCCAGCACAATGGGATGACTTTTGTTGTGATCCGGTGCTACTGATTAGACCCTGATATGTTGGAAAAAATGGGGTTTATGCCACTAAGTAAATCAGAGACTTCTGCACCAGCTGGAAACTAACACCTGAAGCCATCTGAACTGCACTATTCTCTGTTGCTTGTGGAACTGATTCCTCTTCTCGTGGTGGAAATATGAACATTCAATATGCAATGAACATCAAGTAATTTTCCTGTTTAGCTTTTCTAACTGTTGCATCACATTTTTAATTTTCCTCTCTTTGTAATTTAGTCTAAATAAAGGCTCTGGTATTAATTTATTTTTTTTTAAGAGAAAAATAAACCCTGCAAAGGCAGAGACATGCATTGCCCTTCCTCTAATCAATTTTATAACGATTTTTTTTTTATTGGCTTATCCCCTTGAATGAAATTATCATTTTCAGATGAGAGACATATTCAAGTCTAGGCTGTTAAGCCTGCCAAAGCTTGTCTCCATGGCAGGACTGAGTGTGATGTTCATACAACCATTCTGCTCCTCAAATTGTACTAATGACAATGTGGTTTTTTTCCCCAAGTATTTTCCTGGAGACTCCTTATGAATGATGTAGACAAGGAAGCTTTTTTTTTTTTTTTCCTTCCTGCTGTAGGGAAAGGCTGCCTACACTTGGGCACAGCTGTGAGAACAGGCATTCGCATCACCCTGAGAACAGAAACCTGCCCCTGTGGGGCAGTTCTTTCCAAGGCTCCTGTGATGGGGAGAGCTTGTAGAGATATAGGAAAGCAATGAGGGAAAAGGTTAATGTGCGTGAAATGGCCAGCTAAAGTAGGGACATCAATCACTCTTCTATTTCTCATAACTATTCTCAGATGTGGTGACTCAGAAGCATCCCTTGATGTTTGTATGAATCCAAGCCATTATAGCTGATATAGGGCTACACACATGAATTGCTATCAACAATATTTGAATTTTTGTTAAGTAAAATAGCATGCAGTTTGATTACCTTTCTCATATGGACTGTTTTTCTTCTTTCTTGATTTTTGTAAAGTTGTTCATGACTGACACCCAGTCTGGGGCATGGGGAAATTGTGTCTCGGGGCTGTCTACTCCCTTTACAGAGAGATGATGATGAGAAGTTTCTGGTAAGCAGGGTAGAGAAAAACAGCTGAATGACAAGGGAGCTTTACTCCCAATGTCATTAAAGTTGTAATTGTTCCATAGTTGATGATCTGAAAGCTTTGGTCCTTGCAAAAGTGAGTGCAGAGAAAAACAGCATTATGGGAGCACAATGAATGGGCTTCATAAACACAGAGGACCTTCATAAGTGGCAAAGCTTTTCAAAAGTCCCGTGTAACTGTGACAGATTTTACCCAGATGCTATTGAGTTTCAAACAGGAGATGGAGTCATGTTCATAGAAGATTTTTTCAAGCAATCCTTTGCGTCCTGTTGTAAATGAGAGCGGTTTACCCTCTTCTTTTTCTATGTAGCTAAAAGTTCCTGTTCTCACTTCTTCAATATCTGAATGCTTCATAACCCTCCATAGATCTTACCTTCACTGCACTCCAGTTCTTGGACTTGTTACTATCACCACTACCTACTCTCTAGAAAAGCATAATTACAGAAAGACTGGGCAATGTGTTTAACATCACCCAGCAACTTGCTGACTGAGGCATATTCCTTCCACTGAGTCAGGTGAATGATTCCTTACATGTATCTGTCCCTTCCCCACACAACATTTTTTTTGTTATGAAATGGACTCAAACAGCCTTTTTCTTTTTCAGCAGTGAAACATTTTTTTGCCTTTGGTGTTTTACCACAGCTCTAGGGTGAGAAGAAAAATAAATCCACCTGGCTGAGCTATTCACAAGGTCGTTTGTGCCTTTCTTTAATGTGGGGCATCCACGCTACCTTATTCTCTGCAGCTGACTGTCCTTCTCTGCCCACCTTATAAAACATGGAAATTCACCCTTCCCCCCTCCAGCTGTCTGGCTGAGGAAATGCTTTAAAGGGCAAAATTGCAGCTCCTTCAAACGCTGATTCACAGAAGAACTTGGGCTTTGATTTTTAATTAGAGCTCTGAAAGCCTTTCATTACAAATCTGGGAAGAGGTAGGAAAAAAAGCCACCTCACCTGTTTTCTGCCTCGCTTCACTATAAACCTGGTTCATGTCCATCCCCTGGCTCTGTGTTTGCAAAGTTTTTGATGGTATGGGTATGAACCAATTTAAAAGGGAAATGGGAAGCATCATCTTTCCCCATAATTTCAGGACAGGGATTTTTGCTTCATTTGAAACCAGATAAATGTTCAGACTTTCTGTGTGACTTTAGGAAAGGGCAAAATTTGCTATCACTTTTGTCTTCTCCCCTCCTTTTCCCACTCCCTCCCCTCCACAAACAACAAATATTATTTTTATGTTTCACAAACCTGATGACTCTGCGAGTTACAATTTCATGTTGACATGGGCTGAACATTTGTCTATGCTTTTGCTCATGAGCTGTGTTTTGCACAACACAGCTAATGCCACTTCTACCCAGAACAGGAGGGAAGAAACCCCGCTGCCATGAAAACACTTTAGTTCCCTCTTGGCTTCGTTCCCTTGAAAAACAGAGTCCATGCAGAATTAAAACCCTGCTTGTGAGGATACATCTTTGTTTGAATGAAAGGATGAGCAGGAGCCTTAAACAAAAATATTTCCTCTCCTTATGCGTCTTTATAAATCTTCATATTTGTTTTCTGTTTTTTTCTGCTCATATTCTTTGACTTCTTCTTCCCTCTCCTTTTTTCTTGCTGTCTCCTAGTAGTAATCCTTTCCCAAAATACGTGTCTTAGGCTCCTCAGTATGGCTTTTTTTCTCTGAAAAAGAAAAAAATCTCTTCTCAAAACTGTTGTAAAGAATAGTTACAGAAATGTGTAATCTCTCAACATCCAGAGGTAGGAGCTGTGGACAGAAACTTGGATTTGAAAGGAAGAGAATATATTAGTTCTGAGCCAGTTTTAATCAACCATGCTGACTAGACTGAAAGCTCTAAAGCTTGCTTTTAGTCCCTGAGCCCCCTGAATTTGTACTTGTACCACACATCCTACCATGTGCTTTGTCAAGCCTCTCCCCATAAGAGGTGATTTCCTAGTACTAGCTCTGATCCTCTGCTGTGGTATCATGTACCATGCTATGTTCAGCTCAGCTAATCCTGTTGAGAAGGAAAAGAACTCTGCACAGCTATTATATCTCTATCAAGTTTTCTTACTGCTTCTAGCAATTAGTTCTGAAGTCTTGGTGGCTAATATTTGTGATTAATACATGTACATGAAATGTATCATTCCTTCTGCTAATAGTTACATGCCTTGGATTTCTTTTTTTTTTCTTTTCTGTCTTTTTTTCTTTTTTCTTTTTTTTTAAATTATATCGTGTGGCTGCATATCACTGGTAATATTCAGGTATGATAGGGCTTCAGTTAGTATTTTGTGAAGCTTCAGAGGGCAGCAATTTCTCGTTTTCTCAGTCATGTTCTATAGATAGCTATACTGGAATAATTAGAATGAATGATGTGGTTTTGTTCATTTATCCAAGACCTCATGGTGCATGGAAAAAAAATATATGCAAGTAAATAGTGTATTTTGAGTCAGTTTTGAATGTGCAGGTGAGAAGAAAACCTTTGTCAAGAGACTTACAACCAGAGATGGAAAAAAATTAGCCAGAAAACTTTGGGTGCGTATAAAACTGAACAAAAAAAAAAAGGAAAGAGATGAGGAGGAAGATGCATGCTTCTCTGCGAGGTCATCAAGCACAGGTGACACATACCTATGGTCTACAGCTCTGATCTACAGCTGAGTCACCACTACTGCTGTGTAATTTGTAAAGTTGAGGCTCTGGACATCAGTGGTCGAATATTCCAAGACCTGAAACTCAGGTTTTAAGGGAAACATTATTTTTGCCTGCAAATACAGAGGTTAATCCTTTTAGGAACTGGAAAGTGGATTAAGCTGGCAGTAGAGCAAACCTGTCATGGCTTCTAGGGGGAAGCAGTGAGGACAAAATAATCCATTGATTTTGAGAGTACAGTACATGGCATATTGCAAGGTATGAGAACTGTGATGGATCTGGTAGGCTGGGAGGAGGAGGGCTTCCCTGTGTAGCTACCACCATACAGAGAGGGGCACTGGTATGGCAGTGTTTATTAGACTTCCCTTGAAATAAGGGGTCCATGTTTTGAATGGGTAAGTTAGGGAATCACATTGTTGCTCTGTGGATGGGAACGCTCAATGTGGCGTCATCAATCACATGACAGGCATATCAGGTTTATTATCTTGTTTCCAAATGTGATCATTAATGGACATACCAGAGCAAAGTGATAAAATGGACTTGGTTGGCTGGGCATAAAGTTCACATGAATGGACCATTCTCTGGCTAAATGCGTGTGACATTTTTATAACAGATACTAAAATACATATAATGCAAATCTCAACTTCTGTGCCCTACAAAAGTCAAAATACATACAATTCACTGTTTGGCACATAGAACATTTCATAAATGTCCATATGGATTTTGATTTGTGGTTTGTCCTCACAGAAGCTGGAAAATGAAGGCACAGTCCAGTAGCTGGAATAAAAAAAGAAACCATCTGACTCTCCTGTAGTTCTCTTAGAGTCTCAGGAATAGATCTTGAAGTTTGAAGTTTGACTACCTTGTTCTTAAAGAAAGATCTGAATGGGACTGTGTTTTTGATAGTTTAGAAAGAAAAAGAGATGGGACTGGACTGGAAGGCTGGAACAGATTATTAGCATCATAATGGCATCATCATCACAAAAAACATTTATCACAACTTCATCTCCCTTTCCACTGAATTACTGAAACAACTCAGTAGATATTGACTACTATTTCTACAACTTTTTGATTTAAATGTCCTTGTAATCTACTGTAACCCAAATATTCTGAATACTAATATCCCACATCTTTTAGAATATATAACCCTTTGGCATCCAGAAGTAAACACTAAACTCCTTGTATACTGTTTACCCTGACAACGTCAAAAGATGCATGTAGAGTTAGCTTTCACAAAGGCTTCAAATTGAGTAGTGAGTATATTAAAATATATAAAAACCTCTACAATGGAACTGAACCACTAAAAAGTTAATTTTATACTTTCAAATAAATCTGGGCAGTAGGTATGCTTAGGGGAAAATAGTGAATAAATGTAGACTTTAATGAAGACAAAAATCAACTCCAGATAACACTGTTCCCCTTCCCCTCTTTGGAACAGACTGCATTGCCATCACTGTCAACTCTGTCACAGCAAAGACTAGCCTACAAGCTGTAACATCTCCCATGAGCATATCACTAATTAGCTGCACCGGAGAAGCATGTTCGGGTTTTAACTACACAAAATAACAACCCAAGCGTACGGATTATGACAACAGACAAATTTTAATGTCTTGGAATCATAAAGTGTTGGTAGCTGCGGCATTCCCCAGCCCACACAGAGAACAGGGAGAACATTTTGCACTGTTAATACTTCTTCCGATTTCAGGATCCCAGAGGCTTTGCAAATGGAAAGTGACATTTATCCCAGCTCCTTGGACTAGCCACAAGGTCTGGACATCACTTACATGCCATTTAGGGCTTTAAACAGTGCATAGGTTTTGTGCGTGTGGGTGGATTGCATTCCTAATGAAGTATGCCTCCCTGGGAAGTAGGTATAATTAACCCCCCCCTTTACAGATGAAGAAAGGGAAGCATTAAGGGATTAAATGACTTGTCCAAACTCAAAATGAGACGTAAGAAAAGCTGGTGCATTAATAAAAAATCTCCATACACTCATGAACTTTTTTCACAGAGTGACAGAATCACAGTGTGGTTGAGGTTGGAAGGGACCTATGGAGGTCAACTCATCGAGCCCCTCCTGCTCGAGCAGGGCCACCTACAGCAGGCTGCTCACGACCATGTCCAGGTGGCTTTTCAGTATCTCCAGGGACAGAGACTCCACAACCTCTCTGGGCAACCTGTGCCACTGCTCAGTCACCCTCACAGTGCAAAAGTTTTTCTTTGTGTTCAGATGGAACCACCTTCTGTCCTATCTGTTCTTTTTTCTCCATTCATCAGAGCTCAGAACAAGCACTAGGGTGACAGAATTTCAGTGGCTTTTTGCTACCTTCTCAAAATAGGAAGAAATGCAGTGATAACTTGCCTGTTCTCCGTCCCCCCAGGGGAGAAAGATGGCTTGACTGCCAGTTCACCATCTTGGGAAGGCCAGTGAGGACATGCTGTGGGAGATTTTATCATTATAAATTATAAAATCTAGATCTTCCTTCCACTCTATTGTCCCTGATTCTAATCAAGGTCTGCCCAGGATGAAGAAAACTGTTTTTTACTTCTGTACTGTACACATCTTATTTAGGTGAACAGGTCTGCAGGCACTTTTTTCCTCATCAACATGATTTCATTTTATTTTTCAATCATTAGTCATAAAGTCACCTTGCTTTTTCTTATTACATTACTGCAAATCTTCTTTTTAACCTATTAACAGCCTTCTCAGCTCTTATTACCTCTCACCTTGACTGGTGTCATTTTCTTTGTTGCTTTTGTCTTGGTCCACATCAGGCAATGCAACATGCTGCTGTGAAAATCATCTTCATTGTTCCTTGTCACTCCTACATGACCTTCTTCATGTTGTTCAGCGACATAAGTCCCTGCTACAGCTGAGATATCAAGAGAGAGGGATAAGGGGAGCAGGAATGTGACAGAGTATTTAGAGTTGCACCACACCTCCCGAGTGTGGTTGGTTCTGCTGAAATGCCAGATCTCATCCACTCCTCTTCTTGCTTGAACTCTACTATTTACTTGTTGCTTCACACCTTCTTTCATGAACTCAGCCTCTGTCCTCCAGTGTATGTAATGACAATGATTACCTCTCAAATCTATTTAAAAAAAAAACAACATATCTTTTATGATATATTCTGTCATTTCTTTTCAGGTTTCTGTGCTTTGCTTCCCCCATCTTTTTACTCAGTGATGACTCAGTTTGCTGAGAGCACCCTGAAGAGATGCATAAAATGACTTTCAAGAACTCAGCCTAGGGAGAGCATTCTATAAAGAGCTGGATTGGGCTTTATACATATTTGATCCCAGCATGAGCCAGTGGGAGGAGAGAGCCAAATGAACCATGTTTATTTGCCGTTCCTGAACTAAGAAAACCATAGAAAACCTCTTTGTTCAAGTGCAGGAAAAATTCCTATGTGTCAGGGAAAACGAAAACATAAGAATATCATGTCATGATTTATAGTCAGTGTGCGTGCCTCCTTTTATGTTTAGAGGAGAGTGAGAAAATGGTCTAAAATCTGTTCTGGGGACTGAGAGAGGAATGTGGAGGTAGTCTGACTCTAATTGTCTAACATGCTGTTGCATGAGCTGTATACCAGAAGTGAGCTAAGCTGTAGACCTGAAGGAAGTTCCTTGTTGGAGACAATGGGGAATGACATTGGCCGGACTTTAGCTTTTAACAGTGATCTCCCCTCTGGAGGCAGTGTTGAAAGAAACTGGTGATTAGAACTTGGTTTTGTGAGAACAAGGAAGAGGATGAGGGAAGCGGTTGGCAACAGGAAGAGGAAAGATGAGGCAGTGAGGCACAGTACATTTTCTGCCACTGTGGCACCAGGTTAGGACAGCATCTCTGTTGATATCAACACACCAGGATTTTGTCCAACTTTTACTGCTGCTTCTCACTGACCGCATAAGAAGAGAAAGTCTTTTTGGGTCTCCCGTAGGCAGCATAAGTGAGAAAACTGACTCATAATGAAAGTGGATTAAATGCTGGAGAGAGAAAGGAGAGGAGCAGTCACCCTTTCACAGGTACAATGCTGAGAGGTGGCTCTGAGGGATACCGGAGGAAGATCATGCATCTACAACAGTGTCATCTTCAGCCCAAATCCATGTCTCTCCCTTTTGCCTTCAAATGTTTCTGACTCTGCTAGTTGACTAGTTGTTTGGCAGTGGCCAAGCCTTTTTTTGTTACTGTTTTTCAGCTTACTTTCTGCTTTATTGTCTATCTAAAACTATTCCTGGTTTAAGTACTGACAAGGCTACAGACCCTGTACAAGGAAAGGGGTTTCCAGCTTCTGTGGGGCTCGGCATTGAAGACTGAACATGCTAAGTCACTTGTAAGCAACCTGCCCAGGTCAGAGATATGATGTCTCTTGGCAGCCCCTGCTTTGGCCTGATAAGGAGTTTAACTCTGAGGAATCTCGTAATTCAAAGAGAAACTAAGTTTAGGATTAAAAGAATATGAAGTAAACCATTTCTGGATAGCCTATATATATATTTATGCAAGGTACATTACCTGGACTCCTTTGCAGTCAGCCACTAAGAACAGCATCTCAGTGAGACAGAAGTCTGCAGACAGCATGGATGTGCAAGCAACAGGAAAGAGAGGCAACACTTGGGAGATCAGAGATATCATTCTTTATGCACAGTTGACATGCTGCTTTTGTCACTGAGTAAATCAGAGCCCTCACTGGGCTGAACAAAATTGATACCTCAGCTTCCTCCTTTTAGTAAAATTACAATAATGAACTTTTCTTTACACTTTGAAGTGCCAGATCTACAGATTAAAAGATCTATTATTTTTGTTAGCCATTCATAAGGTATGGGTTCTTTAGTATCTTTTTAATACACATTTCTTTTATTAATTCTCTTTTTTCATAATTTTTTTCTTAAGGATCTTTTCCTCTTATCCCTTTTGTTCCTCCTAAGGTCTTAGATGACAGCATTTTTCATTAAATTCCCTGCTTTTTTAATCTCTTTGTCTCCATTTATGTAAATGCGGCATGTGAACTTGCAAGATGATGGAGTTATGAAAATCCTTGGAGCCTGCTTTAAAATCTCATGAAGGTCTAATTAAATATTGCACTCTGGGAAAGACATATTTTCCAATGTATCTGAAAAAATTAAATTGATTGACATGAATACTAGGTCTTAGATCCAATATTGCCTGACACAATAAATTTCTAGTTAACCCAGATTTCAGAGTGACTTTTCCCTTCTGTTGCACATGGAGGCATGGTTTAAGGTAACTCCAGTTTCTTGTTTGTTTTGTTCCTTATCAACACGAAGATCAAAACTAAACAGAAGCCATTTTACCTCCCTCCTGCCCTCAGGTTGTTTGGTGGCTGTTGTTGTTATTATTACTACTGTCATTTTCTTGCAAGTTTAGTCTCTATATTTTTCTGCTTGCTGCATAAAGAGAATGAGCAGTGAATGACGAGCGGGACCCTTTAAGTGAGATTATCCCTTTATCACAACAAACGTAAATCTCCTAAATCCAACTGAAAATCCACCATCAGCTGAGATCACCCATCAAACATGACAGTAATGGAGAAAAATAAATTCTGTCTCTACTTGCTTGATTCAAAGGATTCTAATGTAAATATGTTGTCAGTCCTTCCACTACTATACAAGCTGGATTGGGATCTTGCTGGAATTCAGAGCCTACAGTTTTACTGCTAAATAAAATCTCCAGAGACCATTTTTTGGCCTGAAGGACAATGGCACAAACTGCCTGCATCCATACTTCATAACACTTGGCTCTAGGTGGAGGCATGTTTTGGCCCTGAAAGGGTCAAAACTGGCTGGGATAGTGTTGGAAGATTTTGTAGGCAGATAGGAGCCACAACTGTTTATAATGAGTACAGGAGAAAGTCCCTGGTATGCTCTGTCACCTCAGCTGCGTGCTCCCTCCTCGGTCCTTGTGCTAGCCCCTGACCCACGCCTCACTGTCATTTTGGTGAGTGCTAGTGGGCCAAACCCACCTCAGGGCAGCATGCTGCACTTACAGAGGGCTATTTCATGGCAATCTAATGGCTGCACTTTCTTCCTAGCCCTCTTCTATTTAGCTGTAGGGATTTAAAGATACTCAGTAGGAGGAGTCTTGTCAGTGCTTGTATGCTGCCAAAAAATCTGGGGACTTCTACTCAATAGGACACTCTGCCTCAGAGCTCACTGGTAAGTACAATAGGTAGTTGTTTTGACAGGCAAGGAGACCTGGGTGATGGAAATGAGTGCTGTGATCTCAAAGAAATTACTCTGTAGGAAATGTGCCCTCTTCATGCCCCAATTAAATTCCCTATCATCTTTTCAGTGTCAAACAGTGAGAGTGACAGAAAATTTAGATATGTTCAGGGATTTGTCTTGGTTCAAACCTCTCACTGAAGCTGTGGGAATGATGCTGTGCAGGGAAGCCTTGCAGGCTGGCCATAAGCCATGGTGAGGAGAGTTCCCATCCCTCCTCTGGATAGGTGTCTCTGTGCTGTGTGCTGCTTGAGCGCTGCGGGAATGCGCTGCCATGTGGTCCACAGAATAAGAATTACACAACTTATATAATTGGATAAAAGTCCTTGGCACTTTTTGAAAAACTCCGGGTATTTTAGTTAAACTGCTGAACTTGGGGTCAGAATAAACAATTAAATTTTTGTGTAGCACTAATTTTCATGGTCACTTTCAGTTGCAAGCTTCTTCTCTTTCACCCCTAATCTGGAAGGCATCTTCAGGTCACTCCTCTGTTCCACACTGGAGAGAGCTGCATATTGGTATTGGCTGAAAAAATTGACATGAAGTTTACGATCCTTCAGATCAAATCTCTTGACAAACATTATACAAATGCTGTTCATCAATAATAAAATGACTTGGGTTTAGAGGTCTGGAAGATGAAGTTAATATATGGGAGAGGGAAGAAGAGAATTCATAGAAATTATGAGGCTAAGTTCTGCTTGCAAAGACAGCAAGAAAAAAGATGAATTACCATGTAAAGGATTTCTGGAAGCATAGAACTGCTATTCTAATGTCCCAAATCAGTCAGTCTTTGCACTGTCAGGGTTAGAGTTTATGGATAAACTGAAAAGACCAATCTGTAGCAGCCAGAAAGATGACGGGGTTTTTTTTTTCCCTTTGGTTTTCAGATACAGAAGTGGCTCTCAGGGGAACCCTTGCATTAGAATCTTTGCTGCAGATGAAAGTCACAGTCATTTTGTGCATTGGTATCTGAGGTCAATGTTGTATGAACGTCAGAGCAGATTTACAGAACACATTTAATTTTTCTGGAAGCAAGGCATTGCTAGATTGTGATGGTAGAAGAGATCTCAAAACACTCATTTAAGCTGTGCAGGAGCCCGGTAGAAAGCTCTTATCACTTTTTTACAGATGGGAAAATAGTACAAATCATGTATGCAGAGTCATACTGGACATGTGAAAGAACCTGAGAACCCTCCCCTTTCATAGCACTTGTTCTATTAAAATGAAAAATCCAGCTGGAGTTTGGGTTTAGTTGTTTGAACCTGCTTCAAATCTATAAAACATGCAGCAAAGCATTTGAAATCTCGTCAGTATGGCCTTACAGGTGGGAGAGTGCCAGACCTCTGTGCATTTGACTGAAAGTTTTTCTATTGGGGGTCCCACTGGGACCTAGAGATGTATGGGCATAACAGATATGATGGATAGTTTTGCAAATCTAGTGAGATCTAGTATTGCCAAAAGATTCAGTTTTATGGGTGTCTTGTTTAAACTAAATCAGCTTGGCTTTCCTTTATTCATAACAGGTTTCATCAATTGTGTCTTCAAAATGTCAAAAGTAAAACTCTCAGCTGAGGGTGATTTCACTCTGTTCCAAGCAACAGCAGAGCCGACAAAGTCAGCAGGAGGCACCATCTTGAATTAACTCAGAACATTATTACACTTTTTTTATTCTTTCCCCTTTATTAACCTGGAAACCTCAAGATTAAGCAAATTTTCCATTTTATTGAGAAGAAAACCCATGCTATACAAGAATAAGCACATAAATAAAACATTATTGTCTTCACTTTACAGAGAGGGATCTGAAGCATACAAAAGAATAAATGTGCAAAAGGTCAAGCAAGAATTGGGCAGCGTAGGGCTGCAAAGCAAATCTGGTTTCCTGAGCCTTATACCTCCATCCTAACTACATAAATAACCTTCAGGTAGCTGCCCCCCTTACATTTAAAGGGATAATGCCAAGAAAACAGCGTTCTCATGTGTTTCTTACCTTGTTGTAAAGACATGCATAGTGCAGCTAATGCATTTTCAGTTGCACTCAATTTCACTGAGCCCTGATTGAAATCCAGTAACTCCCTGTGGCTCCAGTACACTTTGGAATGTTTTCTGAGCTGTCTGTGGCAGGAAAAACCTTGTCATTTCCATCTATAGCTAGTTTATCACAACTTTTACACTTCATGAGAGAGTCTCATTTTCATTGCCAGATGTGTTTTCAAAGTGCCTTCCCATGCTGAAAGCAGAGCTCCATAATGGACTTCATTAAGGTAGAACTGTTTTTTCCTAGGAGGCTTCAAAGCATTTTTCTCTGTCCTGCATGCTGCTTTATCTGGCAGACAGGCATGCCCTTATACAAAAGGGCATTCTATAGATAGATGTTTCATACTCAAAAAAAATTTTAAATAAAATATCAAGTAAAATACAGCTTTCTAAACTATACTCTGCCTGTCACTTCTCTTAGTCCATTAGCTCTCAAAGATACAGAAAGCTTGGTCTTCTTTTACTCCTTCCTTGTAAGTGAGTGTTATTTTTGAAGTTTCTTCTAAAATCGTGTTAACAGGGAAGAGATTTTTAGATTATTTCCCCTCTGTTTCTCCTCCCCCCTCCAAAGCATAGTATTTGTTTATGGTTTTATCCTTAGATTTTAGAGGCATTTCTTCATCTGAACTTTCAAACTACCTAGATCTCCCTATAAGGCTGAACTTTCCAACTTGATTGACAGCTTCATCAAACTTCCATCTCCGTCTCTGTGCATCAGAGATGGTTCTAACTTCTGTGGCTCAGTGCCAAACTAATCTTATCTTCCCACTAGGAAATACATCAAGGAGGGTCTGAACACATAAGGCTGGTAAAGCGTGGAGCTACCCTGTTATCAGCAAGATGAAAGCCTAGTCAAGCTGGAGGCAATAAGAGTTTCACTTATGACTGCAGTCCAGATGCAGCCATTCATAGCTCTGTGTCACTTTTCCTGCCATCCCACCATAACATCTCCCTCGCTGTGTAGGTGACAGCTTCCTCTTGCAACACTGCTCCTGACTGCAGTACAAACCATGGCTAGCTCCTTTTGGACAGGTAACTAACAGGGCTACAAACTGGCAACTAGAATCACAGGGCACAGGCCGTTTTCCTGAAAAAGGACCTCTCCCTCAGTGTTCAAGACAGCTCTAGACATGTCTGGATATGCAGAGAAACAAGGATGGCAATGGACCATGGAAGTCTTAAATGAAAAAGATGCTTTTTTCAGTGACTAAAACAAGCTAATAATCCCAAAGGCTTTTCTTTACACAGCCTGCTGATGTAACACTTGCATATGGGCAACTTAATCCGTTACTGCCTGGGAAGAAAAGCTAACCCTCTTGATTGATTCACACATCTTATCCCACCCAGGAGCAGCAAATAGTAGACAGTGGATGGCTCTTTTACAATGATCTCATCTCATCTGTTCATCCACCTGGCTTCTCAGTCCTGAGGGCTTTAACATGACTATGATAGTGTCCCAGATGTGGGGGGGTAAGTGAGGGGCTATGCCCTAACTATCAGTTCATCATCTAACTGGCTCTAGGAAGGTGAACGTTTGGAGAATCCTTTCTGTCACCCATAAAAAATTAGCAGCCAATACAGGTGCATGCATATTAGTTCGTAGGTAGAAGAAAGAGATGGACAATTCAGGTTGACGGTGGAGGGGAGGGAGGCTCAAAACAAGTATGTGCCATTTTTCTTTGGACAGACCTCTTCCTATGCGTAGTATTTGCCTTATTAAAGGAGGTACTGTGTTTTTCAGGTGCCTTTTTCTGTGGCCACTAGTTTTTCTATTACCCTTCCAAACAGCGTCAATCTTCTGCCTACTCTGAACCAGTTATTCTCTTCCTCTGGTTTGCTCAGCCATCGTTAACCATAATCAATGAAGGGAAGAGCTGTCACAGTCATGATTGAGATGAATGACATGGGTACTGCCCAGTCTTTGGAAGCCCAGCTTTTATGAGACTCATGCAGAGAGTGCTGCTCATGACTCACTCGGATGCTCTCTTCCTTGTCAGACAGTTCCTACCCGAATATCATGGCACAGTGAGAAAAATTGAGGTTTTGTGCTGTTTGAACACAATGTTGCTTTGACCGTTAAATAGCTCCTGTAGAATACATTTCTCATTTCCTTGCCTTTGCATACAGTCACACATACACACAGAGAATACGCTGCATACCAAGCTACAGGCATTTCAGCCTTGCAGTGTTGAAATAGCTATCCCCACTTCTAGCTTTGCAAAGAGCAGCTAGCTGTTCAAAATAATTGGACGAATAAAAGAGGGGAATAACTAGGCTGTCCACTCCTAAACTACTGGTCTACGATTGAAGGCAGCAGTTCCTGAGAAGACGCACTCTACATGGGTTACGCTGACCAAAATGATGCTGCGCACAGGTTTTTGATCTGTATCTAAATGAGCCAATGCGGGTCCTGAGCACAGTGCAGCCCTGCCTGTGTTGTCAGCCATGCTTGAAACAGCTAGAAAAGCTGGACGGATTTAGTCTGCATGGAGGGCCATGCTGAAAAGATGGTACTACTTCCAGGCCTGGACTAACATGGGCTGTAATGCTCAAGGTTCTGTAGATACAATAGTTTACGCAGAACTAATTAGTGTATGACCAAAATGCAACTTCCTTGCTTGGGGTTTTCATCCTTCCTACATCTCTAGGCAAGCCAAGTATCCCAAATTCTGAAACAATATAAATTAGGGATTTAAATATCTGGGATGATTTGTAGAGATGACATGCAATCCTATTTCTTATTGACATAACTGTGGGCATTCAGCTGAAAAGAGAAAATGAAACCAGGCCATTTACTTTCAGTTTTACTTCTTTCTGCTTACCTGCCCCAGCAATGATAAAGAGGCACTTTATCTAAGTCTGTGAGTATTTGAGGTACTCTTCTTGAAAGATCTGTGTACCAAATCTAGCTATAGAGACCTCATTGTTGAGTTATTGCTATTATTTATAGTATAAATTATTTCTCTTCTGCCTTAGTCTTGTAGAGGTAGTAGACTCCTTTGTATGCAAACAGTATCTGAATCTCAGGGACCAAATCTTGCCTCCAGTTTCACTGATGGAAATCCGGAGTAACTCTGTTAAAGTTGCTGGAGCAATTTTGACTTTATCCTAAGGCAAATGAGAACAGAAAGCAGCTTTTTGCTGCCTGAGTGGGAAGATAAAAAATACTTTAAACAGGCTAATTTAAGGGAACAGGGAGACTAACGCTGACAAGTCATTTCTATATTACACCTAGTAATATGCTTTACACTTAAAATGAAACATATGATCCCAAACCAGTGGAACCACTTGGCCATGTGAGATATAATAATCTTAGAGGTGACAACTGAACAATACACTCCAGGCCAGAGCTAAGAAAATAATCCTTTCATATAAGCTTTTAAAGTTACCCTTTAAACTCTCTTTGGTTACAATGACCAACATCAGGCTGTCCAGCTCATTTTAGCTGATGTAGTAGGTACGGCATAAATATACCTTTGGAGTGCTTACAGAAAACTGTTCCTGTATCTTTTTTTCCTTTCCTGTTGAGCATGCTGCCGTCTAGTGCAGGCACACACCCTGGTTCAGGAAAATGGCTGGGTTATTTTGAACTGTGGGATATAGGTGAGAAATTACAGGGAGCATCTTTGTGGTCATGAGGGTGAGAAGCGGTTCTGTGTGATATTAGCCCCTGCCACCATCCTCCAAAGCATTTTGCGCAAAGTCTATAGCGACAAACTCTTGTTCTGCTTTCTCAGAGAAAAGCAATGGACGTCATCTGCCTGGACTTGTGCAAAGCATTTGACGCTGTCCTGCAGGACATCCTTGTGTCTAAATTGGAGAGACATGGATTTGATGGGTGGACTGACTCCATGGATAAGGAATTGGCTGGATGGTCGCACCTGAAGAGTTGCAGTCAATGGCTCGATGTCTGAGTGGAGACCAGTGACAAGCGGCGTTCCTCAGGGGTCGGTATTGGGACTGATGCTGTTTAACATCTTTGTTGGCGACATGGACAGTGGGATTGAGTGCACCCTCAGCAAGTTTGCCAATGACACCAAGCTGTGTGGTGTGGTCGACACGCTGGAGGGAAGAGATGCCATCCAGAGGGACCTTGACAGGCTTGAGAGGTGGGCCCATGTGAACCTCATGAAG
>JAVKLA010000054.1:2359596-2379275 GCA_034782735.1 Sagittarius serpentarius | reverse complement strand
GACAAGAGGAAACGGCCTCAAGTTGCTCCAGGGGAGGTTTAGACTGGATATTAGGAAGAATTTCTTTACTGAAAGGGCCATTAGGCATTGGAACGGGTTGCCCAGGGCAGTGGTAGAGGCCTCATCCCTGGATGTTTTTAATTCATGCAGATGTAGTGCTTAGGGACATGGTTTAGTGGGGGACCTGTCAGTGCTAGGTTAACGATTGGACTAGAGGATCTTACAGGTCTTTTCCAATCTAGGTAATTCTATGATTCTATGATGGTGGGATCAGGCATTCATAGGACCCATCTACCCACACGTAAGAATTTACAGTCCTAAGTCCTTTGTTCAGGAGGCAATTAAAAGTGTCTCTCATGATGATAAAATATTTGATTTTTGCTGTGTTGAAAATGCATTGATTTAAATGTTTTCCTGAGCTGTGGCCACAGGGCCTACTCCAGAATCCTCCACAAAATCAGTGCTGAACATCCTGGTTCATTGTATGTCTGTTGAAAAACTGCAGCAATCTTTATTGTTCAGCAGTAATGAGAGTGCTGTATAATTAAATTAGAACAAGGAAAACACTGCAAGAAAGTTTCTGTGAATAAATAAGTTTAATCAGTTTATTTCTACTAAGATCAAGTGCAGCTCTCTTGTGTATTCACTTGGTGTTGCCACCTGAAGGTTGTGCAACTGGCACAAACTTGAAAGGCAAATTTCAAAGCTACGTGCATACCTTCTTCCAAATGCAGACATTTAAATCCTCACATACTAATATTTGCATTGAAAGTCATCATCCAATCAAGGAAAATGAATCATTAACCTTTCTAAGATATTTAGGTTGAACTTCAAAATATTTGTGATCAATCCCTGACTTCAAAACATTTGAAATAGTATCATTGCAATACAAATATTTCTGAGGAAAACAAAATTTCTTGATGAATATTTAGCTAGCAGGTTAAGGAAGTTGTCCTCAACGCATACACCAAATAATAATAACAATAAAACATACATATACCATTTTCCCCACTGTTGCCACAATAAAGATGTAAAAAAGAAAAATTAGAAATAGGGAAGCATCTTAGCACATATAATTCCTTCACTATTTTTAGACTGATTTTCCACCCATGCTGTCATCTATTCTTCTTGATTTTTGTGATTCTAAGTTTAAATTTCTTCAGGCCATACAGTATCCATCATGTCCTTTGGGAGGCTATTCTTCAACATATTGGACCAGAAAAGAAACATTTTTTTCCAGATTTGCTGACTGTATTTTCCTCTGCTCAGTATTATTCAGTGACAGTGGATTATATCTCCTTTTACAGTCTTAAATAATTGATTTTATCCTTGTTATTTACAGTCTTTTCCTTGCATGACCTCCTTTTATCCCAACTATTCAGTTCTTTAATATTATTTTTTTTCAGGAGTCCATCTGTCTGTTAATCATTTGTTGTTGCATTTCTCTGAGTCCTTTTTAATTTACTGGCATCTTTCAGGCTTTAAGAGGCTTGTGACTTTATGCAGTGTTCTTAAGGAGGGCAAACCATTCATTGATTTAGCACAGCCTCTTTGGTACAACGTCCTTGGCTTTCAAATACACAGCATCTACCACTGCCTTCAGTATACCTTCGATTACAAGTGCACCGGCAACTGTGAAATAAGGAAAGGAGCAAACTGACAAGTCAGGGTGTTTTGTCTCTGCCCTCTGGAGACTCCGTGGTCAACGCTACAGTAAGCACCTCATATGCCCTGAACAAAGAAGCAGGTCAGTCCCAGCCATTTGAGTGGCTTCACTTTACGTTCCCTTTTTCTCCGTTTGCTTACCACCAAGTCCTTCCCATTATCCCCTTCCCAAAGAAGCGCAACCCTGGTTACTCTTTCCACTCTAGCACTGGTTTGTTGACTATATACCTTTAATTAGTATTTATGATAGGGCTGCCCTGGTATTTCCTACCTTGGTTATCAGTTTTGCCAAGCTTGCACCTCCCAGCTGTTGCATATAGTGTCCTACAATTTTACATGAGCTGGCCCTTAGTCGTGCGCCAGGTCAGGGTGGGCCATCTGCACATACATTACTCCCCTTTTGTTAACTGTAGCATCCTGCAGTTGTCTTGTTAGCATCATTTTGTTGTCTTGTTAGTAGCACCATGATTCGGGATTAGCTATCTGTGTGTATCCTTTAGCACATCTTATCATGGACATTACACTACTTTCTGTAAATTAGGGTGACAAGTTTTGCATTGACATGCCTCAAAACTGGATATTATAGTAGAGCTAATCTGTTATCTACAGCACTGACTATCTACTTTGGAGTGATTCACCCCTGTTGCTGGTGTAACACAGTTCTCATAACTTCTAGCTCTGATTCCCTGTTCTGACCATCAAAATTGTAGTGATGTTTTAGAGAACCATGATAACAGATCTGCACCAAGAGCCATCAATTAGGCAATTTTCAGTCACTGTTAATTTGCTTCATCTGAAATGCTCACTCTTTCTTTCATAAAAATGAGATGATTTTAAGGTTAAATATGGAAATGATGGTGAGACACTGGAGTTCTAGTCCAGCTCCAACAGATATTCTGCGTTACCATGGGAAAATCACTGGTCCCTGTCTGTACAATAAAATATTAAACTTATATGCCCCCAGAAGATTCTGAGATCTTTGAGGAGAGGGTGCGACAGATGTTCAGAATAGTTATTGTTAGAAATTCCTTTGAGACTTCCTGCCACTCTTGCATTTTAATTGTAGCCATCATAAGATGGCTGCTGAGTCATACAGCCTTCAGGTACATGCTTATGGTAGTAACACGCAAGAGGACCTGTGTCATTAACAGAGGTATTAGGATATTCTGGAGGGTGAAAGGAAAGGGTTGAGGAGGTGACAAGAGCTGAGATAAAGCTGCTCATTGCTGAAAATCCTTAAGACTCACAAGATGAAACATTTGTCTTCTGTGCCACAAGAAAAATATATGGTAGCTGGTATTTTATGATTTAGTTTACTTCATCTCCTGATATCTTTTAAAAATAAAGCTTTGAGGCTAAATTGTGACTCAATGGATAATACTTCAGTTTTCTCCTACTGCAGTCAGAAACTTTCCTTCACAGTCAGTTATTGTAACAAATCTGACTTTTGTGAGCCACTGTCAGTCTCATTTAGAAAAGCAAAGACATTATTTTAAGTTCTCACTCTTTGGCTTTCAATTTATCTCAAAAATCCCATGTATTAGACTTTTAAAAAGAGTACAATTTGTAAACATGATCATTTATTATCCAAAACAGTGTTTTAATTGTGATCCATGTTGGGGAATGTACATGTTAGTATAATAGGAGTATTATATTTAATTATAAAAGAAAATTCTCTCTGATTTCTTCCTTCTGATACACACTCTCACATCCAGCACCTCCTCTCTCAGTATACATGCAGAAACATACATTTGTCCTGCTGCTGGTTCTGGTGGGGACTCTCTGTTAAAGATGGGTTTGCTTTCATTTCCCATGGGAGACTGCATATAGAAAAGGAAAGGATGTTGCAAGGGAAGAAGTCTTTGTAAATGGGTAGTGGATAGCTTGATCTGTTCCCTATAACACATTGTATTAATTGCCTTTGGAAAAAGACAATAGTGTGAACCTGTTTTGCTCTTCTTAGACTGAGAAAGATACCATTGGCTGATGAGTGCTATAAGCTAATAATTCTCCATGGTCTTGGGAGGTTTACTATCAGTATTAAAATACCTATGTTCAGAAAGGAAGGACATTCTTCCTTCTTTCCCCTGATTAAAAAGAGCTGTCTTCTCTTAATGCCCCTTGCAACTTAATCGATAAAAGCTTTCTCTTTCAACCTAGTTTCACTAGTGGTTAGTATGTATGGCACATCCTTAGCGTTTGCTCTCTGTGTCGAAGTAGAGAAATATTCAGAAAATGAAAAATTACTGAAGACAAGAAAGCTTCTGAAAAGTGAAAGAAACGGCAATCTTATCCCATTTATCTGAATCTCCCAAGAGTGCAAAATTTCGATGGATGCATGACGGTTTTCTGGTGGCATTCCAGCGTAACTGGGTTTAGCTTAGACAGACCCCAGGCGCTGAAGTATTTCAATGATGGGCAAAAGAATGTCATGTAAAGGAGAGGCAGTACAAGTCTTTGTTTTTGTTTGTGAACCTCAAAACAGCTTGAAGTTAGGCCTGAATTTTGTGTAAATGTTCAAGTTTTGGGTTTTATTAATTCAGACCAGTTAGTCTAGTCTTAATTCCATATTTCCATATAAAAGACAAGATTTCTGAGGCATGCCCTCCCAATATTTAATCTGTATTTTGGCTGCCAGAAGGGCTGGAATAGTTAACTGTTCCTTTTATTTTCTTTTTATTTCTTCTCTTTCTCCCTCCAGATATAAAAGATTGGTATATCCTCTCTTTTTATTTGTTATTCTTGCCAGGCTGTATACAGGATATAGAGTAAAACTACAGGGTAATAGTCCAGACAGGTATTTTGTTTCCTGAAAGTATGTGAGCTGTTAACTGTAAGAGGTTCAGGAAGACTGCTGTGATACAGTCCCACACTAGGTCCTGGAACTACTCAGTGTTGTGAGTACGCTATAAGCATTGGCTTCATTTGGGCTGGAAAATGATTGCTGCTACCCCCAGAAAATAGAACAAAAGTATGTCTGTGTCAAAGTGGCAGGGCTCTGGGTGCCAGGAGCAGCACCCTGTGAGCTAGCCACAGAACTGGGACTGTTCATTGCCCCTTCACATGTGGGACCCTCATCTCCTGCTTCCACTCTGACAATGAGGCAACCAATACCTGCCTCAAGGTGACATGGCGAGGGTGATGTAACTGCTGCTCTTCTGGGAAAGTCATTCATCGTCTAAGAGAGACCAGATGTAGACTTGTGCACAAGGATACCCAGCAGCATGAAGCTGCTGTGTGAGCAGAAGGTAAGGAGCCAGGAATGACTCCTTGCACCGAGCACAAATCTGGGCAGAGCAAGCAAGGCTTTGCCTCGATCAGGGACACCGCTCGTTGTACGAGCATCCTGAAGGCTGCTCTGACATACATGCCGTTTTAAGCCAGTGCTCTGCATTAATGACCTGACTCTATCTAGGCACCACCCTGGGAGTCTTTTGCAATTATAACCAGGAAAGGCCTGTGCATGTGTGCCAGAGTCGGATCCTGCCAACACGGGAGCAGTTGCTGCACAGCTGAGATGACAAAACCTGCTTTCAGTCGCCAAACAGCTTGGGCTGGCTGTGTCTCTGTGGGGGCTGGAGTCCCAGCAAGCAGGCTTGGGGATACTCCATGACTGCTGTAATTCAGGCACCCAGCAGACATCTCCAGCAAAAGAACCCAATTTAACATGGGCATTACCTGCTAGAGCTGCACTGGGAAATGTCAGGAAAGATGAGTTTTGGCTAACGTGCTCAGTGACACTTGGTAAAGGGCAATGCAAGTTAAGGGTAGGCAGACTAATAGCTGTGATGGTGTATCATGTATCCATGATTGCTTTTGCTAGTCTGGGAAAGGTATATACTTATTTATGCCAAGATAACTAATGGCTGAGCTCGCATTTCCTTTGCTGTTGGTCTCACTAAGATTGGACTAGGTTTTGTGCCTACTGCTGCCTGCAGATTTAGCTATGACAAAGCAGATGACACAAATGTGGATCTCAATAGTAAGAAGAACTCCCATATGAAGCACAAATATTTCAGAATGTTGTAATTAGAGCACACTAAGGGAGTTCAGTGAGCAAACCATTTTTATTAGTATCATTAATTTCCCAGTTTTAGGAGGAAAAAATATGAAATGTGCTTTTTAATGTTTTAACTGCCTTCAGATATATTCTGTAGGTACATAGAAATGGTGGAATTAACAGAGACTAGAGCTAAGAGGGAGCTGAAAGCCATCTCAAGAGGTCATCTTAACCCATCCTTTTATTCCAAAGCAGAATCAGCTATACCCAAAGCATCCCTGACAGGCATTTGTTTTTTCTGTTCTTCAAGAACTTCAGTTAAAAAATGGAACTTCTTCCTACGGGAAAATTCTCCAGTTCTTCACTAACCTTCCTGTTAGAAAATTTCCCTTGCTTCCTAATGCACTAACTCCTGTCCTATCCACCAGGTGCACAGACAGATTAATGCTTTATTCCTTGCAGGATGCTTTTGCATTCCATATTATGTTTTTCTGACATCTTTTCTCTGAGCTGAATAATTCCTTTTTTTCCTTTATTTTTGCTTCTTTTTTTTTTTTTCCCCTGAGTGGTTCACATTTTGCAGATCTCTGGCCTTCTGATTCTCATCAGTCTTCTCAGACCAAATGTTCCATACTCTTCTTGAAATCACATGCCAGAAATCAGACTCAGTATTCCAGCTGAGGTCTTATGAATAGAAAGGTTATTTTCAGTGTCGTAGATCATATCCTTTTTTGTACACCTAAGGGTGACGTTAGAGTTTGGGAACTTTTTTGATTTCCGTAATATGCCACTGTGGTCTTAAGAATGTTTCTTGCAGAGTGAACACTTGGCCAGTTGTTCTCTGTCCTGTCTGAAGCAGAGTATTCCTGCCTGACTGAACTATCTTGCACTTCATTTTATTGAATGATACCTTTTTAATTCCAGACTGATCTTCCTTTTTGCAAATATCACTTGGTATTCTATTAGTGTTTTCTGGAGTGCTGCAGCCCCCCTCAGCTTTATGTTGTCTGCAGATTTAGTAAGTGCACTCTATTCCGTCACTGGGTCTATGAATGGAAGTACAGACAGCAGGATAGTACCAGACTCTCTAAAACCACACTTGAGACATCCTCCAATATGACAGAGGACTACTAATCAGAATTTGCTAGGACAGATCCGTAATAACTCATGAACGTTGTTTAATAGTAAGAGTAGGTGGTGAGCCTGCCTCCCAAGGAAAATCTGAAATATCACTCATTTCTCAAACTGAACCTGAACCAAAACTATTGTTAAAAAGTCACTGATCAGCTTCAGACTAAACTGATTCAAGCTGTTGATTTTTTCCTGAAGTAGAAGTGAATCTTAACTGTTCTGGGGAGCTTTGTGGATCTCAGTCTGGAATTAAATGGAAAGGTCTCAGTTGCAAATGGATCTAGACTGAAACTTAAGTTAAAGAACATTGATTTAATTTCCATGTTAGAATAGTATAATATGGACTGCATTTCTTTAGTTTGCCCATGAAAATGCAAGGAGACACTGACAAAAGCCCATCGTAGGTCCAGGCAAGCTACAGAATATAGAGGTAAGGAGATGGTAGGATGATGTGCTGCAGCCAAAGACTGGGATGAGCCTGAGCTCCTCGGTCACCCTCTCACCTAAATGCAGAGACCAAGACCCAGATCGTTTCGTCCTTTGTCCCCATTTCAGCCCCAGCTGCTCCTGCTTCCCTGTCCACAGAAAGGGAGAAGAAGAGAGATTTCTTCCTCAGGCATGTTTCTGTGCTTAAGTGAACTCACAGTCTGAAGTTTGTACATGCCCAGGTTTTGTGTCAGAGTACCCTGCTTCATCTGTCACCATCACAGCAAAATTGAATTGGAAGAGCAAGAGCAAGTACAGCGCCCAACATTTTTAAGTTCTTCCTAAAAGCAAGCATAAATATGTAGGGAAGATAATTCTGTTGCCATTACACTACTTTAAATCACGGATCAGATCTGACATTGGGGAAGTAAAGCAGAGAGTGGAAATTGCCTCTTCTTTAGTAGAAGAAAATATGTCAAGCTACCTTTTGAGATATCATTTTTACATGCATGGATAACAAAGCTCCAAGTGATGGTCTTCAAGCTGCTGGAGAAAGTATATAGAGCATGTTTCCAGTCAATGTTACTGAAGACAAAACACACCCCTGAGCCTTTCAAACTTTCTTTGCGGGGCCTGACAGCCATCAGCTGCTTGAATGTGATCAAGGGAAGGGACTGTGTAGCAGAGTATGCCTCTCTCATCTGTTAGTTCCTGTTGTTTTGTTGAAGTATAGAAGGGGACAGACTTAGAGGATCACTTAAAGGAGTTAGACAAGTTGTGTGTCAGGATTGTGACTGAAATGGGAATTTTCAATGCTCGTATCAGAACTATGCTTTTTTCTCTTCCGTAGTCTTGGTAACTATTTTACAGTTGCCACAACTGGCAGGTTGTTTATAATTCATTACCTAAGCTTTTCTCTGATTAATTTTATTCTTACTCTTAATCTTTCATTCTCTTCCCCCTTCTTTGAGGTTCAGACAGAGCTAACTTTTCTCATGGGAGATTAGCAAACTGGTCCGTAAAAACTAAAAGTGACCCTGCATGCTAATCCATCTGTTAAAACAGACCAAATCTGAAACTGCTAGGTGGTTTCAGGATGTTTAAAAGTTTAGAGATATTTAAATGGCTCAGCTATGTAGAGGACATTTTTGCCAGCACAGCACTGGCAGTCTTAGTGGATGGGATGCAGCTGGGGAATAATCATAGAAAAAATCAGGTAAATCTAAGCTCTAAAAATCTTTAGGGTGTGCCCAACAAGACTTCTGCTTCAAAAATTGTTGCCATCATGAGAAGGCACTTGCCAGAATAGAAACCCTTCCCATGCCTAAACCTAGCTAGCTAAAAGAAGAAAAAACAGGCAGAAGGGCCAGACCCGGGCAGATTTCCCCTCTGATGAAGAGACTCTGGATGCTCCTAGGAGGTTACAAGGGACTTCACTGCTGCTGGTTCCATTTTACTTGGAAGGTGCTCAGACACTAGGGAGGGTCAAATCTGACCTGAGGTTTTTTTTACTTAAGGGTGCAAAATCTGACAGTGAAGGAGATCTTTACCTGGGCTAAATCAGAGTAGCTTCATGAGAATCTATGGCTGCTACTCCCTCCCTTGTGTGGTGTGCATGGTCTCTGCTAGGAAAAAAAAAAGTCACACAGGGACTCACTCTGTATAACATCTCACATTTGCAGCAAAGCACCAAAGGTCAGCTGTGTCTCTGAAGAAAGACAGGAAGGCTTCTCTTCACTTACAGGCTTAGCACACAAAATGAACAGACCTCCCCTCTTTTCAGTACCATTAGCTGCATACCCCCCAGTAAGTAATGCTAATTTATACAGGGCTGCCTAATGAAATCAGTGTCCATGCAATGATCTTAAGCTTTACAACTGTTGCTAAAGGCTATTTGACCATACTTTCCAAAGGTCAGTGCACAAAATCATAGCTGAAAGAAAAAGGCATCGGAGTAATTTGCTCTGTCCAATAAGGATTGTGGTGACCTTCCTTTTAAGAGGGTTTTAACCTGGTTATTGGTGATACGCCTTAAGTTATCTTTAAGGAGAGGTGCTTTTTCTGTGATGCAGGCGAAGAATTCCAGCCTTTTTGCGTGACGTGCTTTCAACTGCAATTAAGTGGTGCCTGTTTTTCAGCTGAGTTAGGTTAAAACAAATGCTTCCTTCTTTACAGAAGATAAATATACAGCAGCAATGACAATAAAAATCAGCCACCGTTTCGGCTGGGGGCGGCTAGTGCTGGAGGAAGCTGTGTCGCTGATCAACCAGCCCTCAGCAGGAGCCCCAGTGCCTGGGCTGGGACTTACACCCAAACCCAAGCAGGAACAATTCGACAGCTAGATGTAGATTAAGTTTTGATCATGGCCCACAGAAAAAGGCATGTTTTTCCCGAGGGATCACAGATGAAGTTCAGAAAAGATTATTTGGTACCCCTCCAACCCTCTTGCGGAGTATCTGACAGCTGAGACATACAATTACTAAGTAAGTGCGTGGCAGCATCATACTGGGATTAAAGCCAAACGCTTCACTGGCTTTTTTCCTTGCATGTGGCCAAAAGGTTAGTGCAACCTCTGCCTTGTTAGTGCTTTTGTCTCCACGTGAGCTTAGACACCACAAATTTCTCGTCCCTAAAGCCTAGTGATTTATAAAGCTTGAAGTCTGAGTTATTACGATTTTTTTCGCCTACCTGTATAGTTTACAGCATGGAGTCATCATGCTACTGTGTCCGTAGGAAGGCTACTAACTTTTTTTTATGGAATGAGTCCGTGGTTTGGAATTTGTGGGATACAAATGTGATCTGTTACTTTATGTTTGACAAACCTCTGTAGATTACGGAAATGACAAGACATTTTCTGCTGAACAACACAGCACTGTCTGAAGATACCTGTCTGTCCTTACAGCCTATAGCAGGAATCCAGGCAGAGAGCTTGTCCCGCACACTCATTTCTAGATGGGTAACATTGAGAGAGATGAACCCAAACTTGTGTATAGAAGTTGTAAAAGTATGCAGACACCTAAAGATGCAGAGGATCTGAGTGATTTTGATGAACCACTGAGTTTTGACAATTCTTTTGTGCCTTTAGTTGTCAAAGAGCCCTTAGAAATCTGAATTTATTTTTTTAGCACTTCAGCTCCTCATCCATGAAATAGGAACATTCTTCTTTTCTCCATATTCTTATCATATGCACTTAACCTTTCTTTTGAACTTTTGCAACTTCAGGTACCTATTTCAGTCTTCTGGATGCTACCATAAGCCAAACAAATAGAAAAAGTTTTCATCACAAAGTCCATTGTCATTCTATTCTGCTCTTCAGCAGAAAGCCTTCACAGAGTCCAAGGGGATGATAGTCTGTGGAGCATCTTCCCTCTGAGCCACATAGTGCTGGCCTCCTCTGATAAGGAGTGAGATGCCTGGGGATGCATGGTACAAAGAAGCTTTCCAATGTGATTATCCAAGTTTGGAGACGAACAGAGGGTGGCAGTATCTAGATCTGCCAGTATTGCTCCTTTTACTTGCATGGCGTTCTATTTCAACACAGTCTATTCCTTGATAGCAGAAAAAAGCACTCTTGGAATATGGGCTCTTTAAAGAAACTGATTATTTAAAAAGCCCACTTAAAGGGGCTTATCCACAGATTTTTCACAACAGTTGCAGGAAGATTATTCAGGTTGAGACCATCCCATCTGAGGCATATTTCTAAATACTGGCACCTGTACAGCCTTTATACTACCTGTAAATACCGCATAGATAGGGACTAACACAGCCTAGGTCTCAAAACCAGCCTCATTCAAAAGGCGTGGGAAGATTTACCTTTGAAATAAAATACAGTATTATAAGGGTTAGGAGTCTTTATATACTGGAAAGATATTTTCCTAAGATAGAGACTGTATTATTAATGTGTCTAAATGCAGTATAGATATGCCCAAAATATCCTATTTTATATTCATTTCCAAAACATCTTAATCCGATTGATGATCTCTAGCTTCTTATATTCAAATCAGTTTGAGATGTGAGCTGAGTGTCTTATAAAGGAAATTCTGGTCAAAAATACTGAAACTAATGTCTCTGGGTAGTTTCCATCCTCAAATCTGTCTTCATTTAAACCATAACTTTCCTGAAAGTTGTTTTAGACTGTCAATAGCATCCTTATTTTTCTTTTTTTTTTCTTTTTTTTTTTTCCAATTGAGTAAAATAATTTTCAGTTTGAGGGAAAATGCAAAAGAATCTTTCTTTCTGTTTTTTTTTTTTTCTCTGTTTTTGTGTTTTTATTATCCACTACATGGATGGATTAGCTACAGGCATGTTCAAATAACTAAGAAACAAGAAAACATGCATGTTCTTTGGAAGATTAAGTTAAAGGCAGAATGAGAAGAGTGTGACAAAGATTCTAATGGGGCTTCTGAAGCAAGGTACAGGTCATGTAAATATCAAATCTACGTTAAGAAAAAAAAGGAAAAATAAAAAGTAGATGTAGTAACGGAAGGCAAAGAAGAGAAGACAGAAGCTGGATGAGTAAAGCTGTGGGTAATGTGTGGAAATATAACTGGAAATAGGCCTTAATTCATATACCCAAGTGCTCCAGGTTAAAATTTTGCAGGCAACCTTAACCAGTATTTTCTGGCATTTTGGCTGCTTTGACCTCACAATCTTTGTGTGTGTGTGCACGTAACTTGTATATTACATTATGTGCCAGTCCTACATAATGTGAAATGAGGACTTTGAATAGAATACAGAATTGCAGTAAGTGTATGTGGAAAACCTCGAAAACACACATTTTTTAAGATATTATTTTTACAAAAACAAACATGCAGCAAACAGGAGATTTTTCAATGGTGCCTGTCCTTTTTTCCTAGTTTATGTGATGGACTCTTTTACGTTCTCTTCTTGTTTAACGTATCTTAGCTTTACTTTGATTGCCTCAGGTTTCAAGGGATTGTGTCTGAGATACCCTTTCTTTGCATCTTTTAGAGGGAACAAGAGGGAGAGGGGAAAAAAATGATTTGTTGGGATTGAAATCATCCAGTCAGAACTGATCTTTTCCGCTCCTGTCTGCAACACAGTGGTTGCTCGACAAGCTGGACCATTCTTGGATCACTCCCTCAGTCTGCTCAGCACCTCACTTCTGAGCAAGAGGATGACTATTAACTACATATATTAAAAATTAAATACTTTTTTCATTTTAAACAAGCATTGGCCAGATAAAAATAACAATCAGTGGAAGAGAGGATTGTGAAAGACACATGTAGCCTATGGTCTAACAATAAGAATGGGGTCCTTACCTGACAATTGCATCTTTGGAAATCCCTGACAGTGGTAGTTGCAACAAATTCCTTTTATTTTTCAGCATTGCCAATGATTATTCTGCTGAACGAATATGTTGGACATGTATTTTTCTCTGTAACTAGTGCTGTTGTGTTTCTATTTCATTCCAGCTGGACATGTGTCAAGTAATCTTGTCTTTTAAGAGATTCATTCCAGGGGGCATTTAGCACACAATGGCTTTGTGTGAGTCTCAGCACTTTAGACGACAGAAGAGTTCAAAAAGAAGCTCTGTTTAACTGCGCCCATCTCCTCCCTGCGTGTTCACACTTGGCTTTGCTCCCTGCTGGGACAGATTGCACGTGCTTGAGCAGGGGCAGAGTCTGAAGGAGCATCGCCCTACCCGAGCAGAGCCCTCTGTAAGGCCTGCAAACTGTGGTGCCCTTGCTGCACCTTCTCTGGGATCCCTCTCCCAGGAATGATGGTGAAACCCTGGGCATGTGCTCCAACTCCTGAAACTCGTGGGGTTGCAGGGCAGTCAGGCACTTCTGCAAAGGACAGCCTTTAAGGTCTTGCAGTCTTCAGCACTTCACACACATTTTTCTTGAGTAAGGCCCGGTAAAGATATTTGAAGAACATATGTGGTGCCAATTGGTGCAGCAGGCATGTGAGAGTTTCCCTTTCCTCTCCTCTTCCCCACATTGTTTGTACCAGCTCAAAGAGAATGCAAAATGTTGCAGGAGAGAAAGTCTTATCTTTTTACACGAGGACAAGAACAGGAGGATCTAAAGCTGATGCCTGGAAAAAGAAAGGGGCATATCTGAGAAAAAGTGATTAGATCAGGTTCTCACAAGGCAGAGCACAAGAATATTAGAAGAGGGAAAGGCAGAAAACCTGTGGATGGAGTGAACCACCTTAATGTGATTTTTCAAACACTAACAGTCAAGCAATAGAACTGGGTATTTTGGCAATATTTGGATCAAAAAGATCTGGGAAAGATAAAAGCTGTGGCCAGATGACTGTTCTTCTACCCACTAATGATTTCTCACTGTCAACCATGAATAGAGCTTGTAATAAATAGTGCTTTGAATTTATAAATCAGTTAGTGCTGACTCTTTTCTTCCAGGAAAACTCCCACTGACTCCAGTCACTTTCAAGATCTGGCATTTGCTAATGAGAAGCCTGGTCTGTGGAGTTTTCCTCTCCCTCATACAGGAGGCTTTGGTAGGAAGCAGGGGTAGTCAGTACCTTGCAGGAGGAGTCCCTCTATCATTCCCTTACTATCTGGTAAAAGTATCCCTGTGTCACAGGGAAGCTTAAATTAGGATGTTGCCATGGAAGGAAATAGATTTTTAGCTTTCTTCTTCTAACTTATGCACAGGCACCCTGTCAGGAGTTTCCTGCACATCCTGAGGAGCTGAGTGCCTACTTGCTTCTGGCCAGGCATCTATCATCATTTTAAGGCAACTAGAGACCTTTGTAAATGTAGCCCATAGCTCCTAACCACTGAGGTTTTCTTCAGAGATTTGTTGGTTGCCCTTAGCTCCCACTATGTTTAATTTAATGTGAAAGCTCTGGAAAACCTCAAACAAAAGACGTCAGTAATAATTCTAGGGGATGTCTTAGAGTCTGACACTTTCTGACTTCCCAGAAGACTGCTCCAACCACTTAGCCATGCTTTTCAGGACTAAGAGGCAACAGGAGGTCGTTAGGATTTGCTTTTCCTCTGCTCTTAATATTTGACAAAAATGGTTCCCACTAGGAAAAGGTTTAAACATACAGATTTTCAAACTGCAGACCCTGCTGGTCTGCATATTTTGGAAGGACAAAGTTTCTGGATTGGGGTTGGTTTGTGGTTGGTTGGGGTTTTTTTGAGGGGTGGTGGTGGTGAAGGAGGGAGTGGTTTCCATCTCTTTTTCTTGCTGTTTTTGGTGACTTGCAAATGATTCATGTATAGGAGAGCAACAAAAGCCCATAAAACCCCCGTGGCAAAATTACAACTGACTTTGAATCTGTTATGAAACCAGGGATTTCAGGGTGCACAAGGGGTGAAATACTTGTACCAGTGCATTAAATGAATGATTTAATCCCAGCTTTGAGGACACTTTCTGCTTCATCTAACCTGTTCCAAATAAACCCTTTATCCAAAGAAACTTGAACAAACAAAGCTTGTGACAAAAGCCTGCCAAAATCTTCTTGTATGAGATTCCTCCAATCTTCTCTGCCTCTTTTCAGTTTGACAGCAACAGAAGCAACTCAGAGAAGAGTGTCATAATAGTTTTATGCCTGCACTTCTCTGGCCACTGCATGAATGAAGTTTGCACGGGGAAGCTCTGTCAGCACTGGGAAAAACTGATGTGACTGCAGTTCATCTTTACCAAGCTTATTGTAAATTCTGTTAATAGCAACGTTAGTGTTTCAGACGCTCGTTGTAAAGGCATAAGGGACAGCTGCTCTCTCCATGCTATCCCTCTCCCATCCTAACTGGAAGGACCAGACTTGCAGGTGGTGTAATTTGTTGTAGCATCACTGATATCAATGAAGTATTGTTTACTCCATCTGAAGAGCTGGTTCACAGGCACTGAGAGAAGGAAAAGAGACAAAATGCATCTCATAGTACACTAAGCTATTCAGAAGTTGCTGATTTCAGCAATCTGGCTTATAAAAAGAGTTAACAGAAAGCAAATAACACAAGCCATTGCTTAAATTCACAGTCACACAAACTAGGGAATTCTACCCATTTTCAGACTACAAACATGTTTAAAAAATGCAAACCCGCTCTGCAAAACAGTTGAATTTGCACATTGTCCTGTGCAATGATCTACGCTGAGCTTGTCTCCAGGACCTAACTCTTGCAAAACACGTGTGGTAAATATTAAGCCTGTTGTATTAGCAGCTTTAAGCACACAGTGTTCAACAAGGTCATTGCCAAGTTTTAGATTGTTGTTTTTACAACTGCAGTGTTTGGAAATCTTGGCAATAGGAAGTACTTTGATCAGTTGTTATTTTGCTGTCATCATAATAGAGATCACAAAATTAAATTAGAATAATGAGTATATTAATAGTAAAGAGACTCATTCAGTCAGGCTTTCAAAGAAAAAAAAAAATCCAAGGACTATACCTGTATTTCTTAAGGCTCTGTGAAGCATCATTCTGGGTCACATCAAAAGCCTATCCAGCTCCAAGTGTTCCTTCCTACTGGGATCAGCTGCAGATACTTAGGATGAATGTAAGAAACAGGGAACAGAGAGGGTGGTTCTTCCTCAATACCCTAAGCCATCTTTAGAATTGACAAATGCTAGGTGTTTCGTCACTTCCATCACATTTAACACCACACCAACATTCTGGTCCCCAGGAGCTGTCTAGGCCAGATTTGAATATGTTTAAACTTTCATTCACCTCTACATTTTGCAATAATGAGTTTTGCAATTTATTTGTAAGTTGTGTAAAAGTAGTTTTATTTGTCTGTTCTTTCCATTAAAAGCATTGGGGCACCTCTAGTTCTTATATGCACTCAAAATAGCTTGTAATTACTGCTTGACTGCTAGTTAAGATTGTGTAGACCTCTTTGGTCTGGTGACTTCCTTCAGTCTTGCCTTTTCCAAAATGAAGAGCTTGCAGCCTGTACTCACATGGAATCTGTTCTGTATTTCTAATCACCCTTACCATGACTTTAAAACTACACAGTACTGTTTCCAAATTGATTGAATTGGATTATGTTCAAGATGTGAGCATGCCGTAGATTTATAAAGCTGTGCAAAGATGTTTTCTGTTTTGTTCCCCATACAATTCCCAATAACTTTGAACATTAGATTTGCCTTTATGATCATTGCAGAACATTGTGCTAGTGTTTTCAGAGAACCATTCAAATATTTTTCTGAATGATGATAGCTAATTTAGAAACCATCATCATTTATGCCTGCTTATATGGGAAGTTTCCCTTGTGTATTACTCTGCATTTCATCAACATCTTCATTTCTCCTGCCGTCCTAGTACCTAGGTAAATAATTTAATAAAAATTAATACTTAGAAATATTGTAATTTGGAAAAGTAAAAAATGAAGAGTTAGACTTTTCTGAGTCAAAATATTTCAGTCCAAAATTAAATATTAACTTTTTGATGAGATGATATTAAGCTGTCTCTTCTTTGAGTCACCATGATTCTTCTTGGCAATTAGAGCATAAAGTCATTAATTCCCCTGTTCTATCTCCCAGACACTGTTCCAGAGCTGGACAAGGATTTCTATATCAAGCAAGTTGTATCTGAGGAAATTTACAGAGAACGATCTTCAGGTGAATTATGTTAGGTTTGCTCAAAATAGAATGCATTCAGAAAACAAATTTTATATTTGCAATTATAAGTTGTAGACTTAGGAATACACTTGTGTTTGTTGAAAAAAAAAATCATGTGATTTGTATCAATCAACATTAAAGAACAGTCTAAATTCTGACTGTTAAATATTCTTAATGAGTCAGCAGCAGCTCCAGACTAGGACTCTAAAGTCTTACTCTGATGCTGAACTTAACAATCTGTCAGCAACCCACTTAGAAAGTGTAAAGTTAAATAGCTGCAGAATTGGCTTTCAAGACTTGTTCCCCAGTTGTATTCTGCATCAAGCAATAATAAACTTGAGGAATGGGCTGTCCAGTGCTCAGGCAGAAAAAAACAGCAAAATAAATCAGAAACATTTTTTCCTAGAACTGACTTACTCAACTGCAATAAGATTATTCACTTAATATTCCATTCTGAATATACATAGATAGGTAGATTAATTTTACACAATTATATTATTCCACATATTTCAATGAAGGTCTACTTATATGAGCAAATATATAGGATTAAAGAGTATTTTCATAATTTCATCCTTAAATAAGTCTTGGAGGAAGGCTGAAGAGTCAATATTGTGAAATGTTTTCAAGATAGAATAGAACTGTTCTTTTCTCATTTCAAGACAGATAGAAAATTTAAATGAAAAGAAACAGATAATGGAAAAATGCTGTTTCCCTCCTGCTTTGGCTAGTTGTTATTGTTGTCACCAATGACGTCCTAATGTTCCTGGCAATTTAAACAATAATAAAAGCTACAGCCTTATGAATTCTTTCATAGTAGGCAACTATTCTCTCTACGGGGGTATAGATAATATGAGGAGGAAAAAAACCCACCTAAGATAAAGAGGTCCATATGAAAATACCATAGTACCTTATTTACTGTAGTAGTTTAATGGTGACACTAACAGTGTCATAGACTTTTACTACATTAGCATAATGCTAGTTTCCCCATTCATAATTGGGTAACCAGCCCACAGTCTATATCCAGAACACCTGTATCTCTACTATATGGGGGGGCAGGGGGGAAGCAAATAAAAAGAAGGGGGAAAGAAAAAGGGTTGCACGAGTCTAGGTTTTTATTCATGTGACTGAGAAGCAAAAGAGCTGAGCAATTGTATGAGCACTCTCATTTTTGTAAAATTGTATGCTGCTGCATTCAGCACTGCAGCAGCTTTGATTTCACCCTCACACTTTTAGATCTCTGGGAAATTAGTAATGTGAACTGTGATGGAGCCATATCTCTGTGCCAGTCAGGACACTATCAGTGGCACTTTAAGCTTATTTTCCCTCTTCGAGAGGGCATTGCAAGGTCTACGGAGTCTGGTCTCTGAAGGGCAGAGAAAGGGCAGGATGCAGACTGGGGTTTTGATTGGAGCCTGTCTCTGAAGTCAGCTGCCATACTGAACCGGATAGATTCCCTGTCTTCCTGCAAAGCAACCTGCTGGGAGGAACTGCCCATTTTATTTTAATTAACGAGTTAGAGGTTAGGTTTAACAGTGTCCTACTGCATGCCCACAAAAATATGCTTGCACATCCACTAGCCAGGCATTTGCCAAGGTTACCGTATGTAATGTGTGGTATAGAAAAAAGGAGATTTTTGGAGCAACAGGTGAGTGTTCAGGCTTGAAATCCACAAACTTTTCTTGGTTTTGCTGCATCATATGCAAGAAGGGCTTTTACACTGATTGCCATACATTCAGTCTGTCAGATAACCACAAAACGTTCTCCAGGTTTTTTATGCTCTTCCTGCTGGTTAATGAATGGATGGCATTTGAAGTGGCTGTCTAAAGTGCTGTTGAGTATGCTAGTAATTGGCTTTTAGCTTATATTTGCAAATGGATGTATTTTTTTAACTCCCTCCTCAAAGGAAATAAACTGGTACCAAACTGAAGGAGGTCCTCGCTTGCAAAGGAAGGATGCTGGCTGGCCAGCCCTGTAGAACTGAAACAGAACAAGAGCATACATACAGGCAGAGTGTTTTTTCCTTTCTTGCCTTGCCAACATACATGGTACGTGGAAACACAGGTGGACTGGACATCCCTGACTCCTGCCATTGCAGCTTCTCACCCTTGTAACATTTTCTAGCAGGGCACTGGGTTCCAAGTCCCTCCCTAGTGAAGTGGTATTGCTCTAACCTCTGACCTGGCATACCCCACCGTTGGGAAGTGTGAAAGTGGCATTTGGGACCTCTCTGTCTTAGATGTGGGTGGAGAACCTGGATACTAAGCAGTCCAAAAACTTGCTATTACTGGTGTACAGTTTCTGAAATAACTTTTCCTTTGCTGCCTCCCCAGAGATGAACAGGGCTATTTTCCCCTTGTGTCTGATTGAGCCAAGGCTAGCCATAATCTAACTTATTTTTTCCCACTTGAATAATGCAAAAGAGTCAGGACATAATGTTACAATTCAATCATGCACTTTTAAGAGGTGTCAATACCTGCTCCGTGCAATGCAAACAAATCTGTGTCCTTTGTCCAGACTGTCTAAACCCTTTACCTTTAAATTTGGCTTCAGTGTTGACCACTTAGCCTAGACCCAGCAACTTTCTGACTGTTTTCTCAGAAACAGGAAATATGTCTGGTTGTAAGCGCATCATGTTCATGTTTGTGTGCAGTGACTACGTGCTGGACAGACCTGGATGATATACCAACATGGGAGCCTTGAAACCATACCATTTCCCATGCATAAAACATCTTGTCTGGCCTTAGACTGCAAGTATTCCAATGCCTTCAGCTACACCACATGAACCATGGTGATATGCATGATCAGATAGCGATAGGACACGAGGGGGAATGGTTTTAAACTAAAAGAAGGGAGATTTAGGTTAGACGTTAGGAGGAAATTCTTTACTCAGAGGGTGGTGAGGC
>JAVKLA010000054.1:2341328-2353695 GCA_034782735.1 Sagittarius serpentarius | reverse complement strand
GAAGGAAGGAAGGAAGGAAGGAAGGAAGGAAGGAAGGAAGGAAGGAAGGAAGGAAGGAAGGAAGGAAGGAAGAAAGACATTATCATATTGTCCAAGGGTTTATAAAGACAGTTATAGTGATATCAGTATAGACCTGTGTTGTTACTGCTTTCCTACATCGACAAGCTCTTGAAGGCATAGGAACTTCAGCTTTCTGTGTTTTCAGGAAAAAGAATTAGCTAGAAAGTTAAAGACAAGAAGTGTTTTCCTTTCATATTTACATACTCCTTTTCCAGTCTTTTGGGGAACTCTGAAGTTAAACAAATTCAGGAGAATTATTATGATAGCCAGAGTCCTTGCAGTAACAAGCTACCCGGACAATAATAAATAACACAGTTGTATAGTTCACCAAAGGTCTACTGATGCTTTTCAGATCATACAGATCTTCTTTCTTTGCTCAGCCTGTTTATTACAATGAAGACACCACTGGGAATATTATAACAATAGTTTAGCAGTTAAGGCAAGAAACTTGGGAGAAGGAGGAGAGGGAGGAATCTCTCTCAGTCTTGTAGAGGAAATCTGGACTGAAAGTCTGTTCCACACACTTGCAATTAGGTCACAGTAACCTGAATAGAAAAGACGTCATTCAGACTTATTAAAGGATATAGTGGGGTCCAAAGGTTCCCCCCACATCACAGCTAGCATACCTTGCAAAGAACCAAAGGTGGCAGCTGGGTAAGTAAGATCCATAATAACAAAAAGAAATAGGCAGCTGATGGACCTGTATGAAATGTAAAAAAAGCATCAAATGACAAAAAATAGTGAAAAAAAGAATTAAAAATAATCTCTACACGGCAAGTGATTCAGTTTATTTTTATCAAATTATCTAAATGTGCAGTGTCTGTCTGTTTACTTCTCTAACATGGGTGAATATTGAAATGTTGGGATATCTGATAAATCCCCTGCAAAATATATCAAGAAATATTTGAACAGTTAGTCTTTATATTCATCAACTCCTGTAAAGTCACAGTGGGACAAAGCAGCGGTTGGGCTTTCGATAAAAACAAAAGTATCACGGAAGTGTCTTTGCCATATTTTATGTGAAGTTCTTAACAAAATCATTGCCTTTTTTGGGCAGCCTTCTTGTAAGACAGGAGTCTCCAAAGCTTCTGGGTGAGTAATGTCTACTCCGTGAGTGGTTTGAAGGTCTCTGTGTGCAGCTGACATCTCTGTGAAATTAAAGAACAGACAAATCAGCAGGTATCACTCCAGAACCATTATAATATGGACCTGGAATATTAAGATTCAGTCTACCCATTGCCTTGGGTTTCCTGCAAATGGTACTTGAAGATCTGTGATGAGAATATAGCAACGTTACATGCCCAAAAGGGAGCATGATGTAAAATGGGGAAACTAATGGAACTCATGGAAGTAAGCGTGGGAAACAATCACAGCCCACATAGCAGAATTGCTTCAGATATTGTTAGGAGCTCACATTGGAAGGTATTGGATAATTTCCTTTTGAGTACTGAAAGAATTAAAAGTAAGACTGTAGTTGACCACCGTCCTCAGATAGTACTATATTCTTGGAGAATATCAAATGTGGTACCTGAATTTAGGAAAGAGGATAAAGGTGACCAGGAATGATGGACTGTTAATCTGAGCTCAATAGTATGAAAAGCTCTAAGAATCATTTTAAAATGGTAAGATAATTAAATATGAGTATGATCATGGAAATAGGAGAAAATATGATATAGGGTTGAAAAAAGCAGATAGTGGCTTATTAACCTAGTCTCATTTTTCTTAAAGTAATTGGTTTTCTAAAGAAAGAAAGAAAATATTGTAGAACTAATTCATCTGGATCAAAGTAGAGCATTTGATAATGATTCACAAGTAAACTAGAGAAGACAAAAATGAGCTTGGCAAGAACTGGTTAAAATGGAGGCAACAGTATGTGATCCATAACAGGCAACTATCAGGCTGGAAGGAGGTTAGCAGAAAGCTCATCAGAGATCTGTCTTGGTACCAATCTTAAAGAATGCCATCCTCAGAGTTTGTTTTGGCTAACTATATTTGGCTAATTAGTTAACCAATGTTCAAATAAACTTCAGCACGAATTGGGAAGTGGGTGAGCTGGCAGGCTGGAGTAACGGAAATGGAGCTTCACTTCAAGGTGCAGACTCCTTCACAGCATGGACAAAAGAAACAATAAGATTTCTGCAAACAGGTCAGATTTCATTCCATGAAAGTGACAGGAAACTAAAAATTGTTTCATGCATTAGTGAATCACAGGATAAATACATCACAATTAGCCACAGTCATGTCACATCATGTCAATCATGATCGTACTGGTATGGTAAATCTGTGAAACAGCAAATGTGTACCAGGAAAAATATTTCTAGTGAATATCAGCAAGCGTTAGTCCATCACAGCTCTGCTAGGATCTTGTGTGCAGTGCTTTGCATAGTTGTGCTTATTCATGTTAAAGGAGGCTGTAGTCAAACTGGAGGCAGTGCAGAGTGGAGATGAGAAAATGGAAAGACGTCCTCTGAGAGAAGGCTGATAGCGTGATTGAAACACGGTCAGTGTCTCATCCCAGAGGGTATAAAAACACAGCATTGGACAGTGCTGCTATTTCAGACTGCCCTTCATCTCCCAGCTGATGTTCTGCACCCTCAACCACCCTCCTTGTTTGCTTGCCTCACATTTGTTCTGTAATTGTCTTCAGTGAGTGCATGTGGGAGGGAGAGGGAACAGATATTCAGATGTCCATCCACAGATGTTAGAAATGGGCCTGAATTGTAAGCCCAAATCAAATGTTTGGGAATGTCTGAAATAACCATGATGAAACTAGACATTTTATTGGGGTGCCCCATATGTTAGCTGCGTCATATCCCAAACCTATCCCCAATACCACACTTGCATAGCCGGGCAAAGGTGAAGTCAAGAACAACAATGATAATGTCAGGGACTTGGCACGCAGCAATACCCATGAAGCCACTGGGCACCTTCAATCTCTCACACCTGTTCTTTGTTAAGCATAATTAGTTGATTAACTGTCACCCTGATTTACGTGGGTCCCAGGAGCTCTGGGTGGGATCTGAAATCTTTCATGTGAATAACTGAAAAGGGCAGTGGAGTTTAAGATGCTGTAAATGTATCTCAGGCTTAAATCTGGCTTGACCCTGTTTTCTCATCCCTGCATGATACACGAGAAGAGACAGAGGGAAGGTCTATGTCTGAGTCGATAGAATGGATATTTGAGATTTACTTATTAAAGTTTGAGATGAAACATCTATTCTGAGCCAGCTTTTTTCTCCCTGGGATGGCAGTGTCCGCCTAGCCCCTCAAGATTATTTCTCTGTTTGCTGCAAATTGCACCAAATTCCACCTTCCGCTGAGCGCTGGGGTGCTGACAGGTCTTATCAGCTTAGCTACGGGGTTGTTATCATGTTGGCATATGAAATATGTCTCTCATACGATGATTCCTCAAAGCAGAGATAACTGCAGTCACTCACAGCTAAGAGAAGCCTTTGCTGATCAGACTGATTTAGTGGTGGAGACAATCTATTGTTTTCATACCCCCGAATAATTAGAATAAGCTGTCTGGGCAAGCAGCCAAGATGGAGTTTACATAGAAGATGGATTCCTCCTGAGTTTGTGTTTTTAAAAGATGAATTTTTGTTGGAAGATTAGTCTCGTCTTAGCATCTCAGTCTTTCAAAGCCTGTCTGGGAGGGGAAGGAGAAACTTAACAGTGGGCAAAAGGACTAGGAGTCCTCCTTAAGAAGGTATCAGACAGATGTAGGTGAATTCTGGGTCCTGTATTTGCATGTATGGAGGAACATTTTTGTGTGTACCCTCAGCGGGTGCCACCCTCTTTCCAAGAGATATGAGGGGCTTTTGTCAAGGCTGATTTCAGTGAAGGCTGCCAGCTGAAATGAAAGAAGTGGGATCCCTTCCAGCCCTGACCAGTTCACTTTGTGTGATGGAGGAGCTATATCAGCCAGCGTAGCCACTCTGGGGAAATACCTGTTTGTATACATTTGAAAACCCACCGGTCATTGTGTCACTCTTATTTCGGGGGTACTTAAATGCTGCCTATGAGCAGCTTCTGAGGAACCTGAGGAATGCAGCTAATTTCCAGCAAAGTACACAATTTAATTGGTACCAAAAAAGTGTTGGGACAGGTGGGGAAGTGAAAAAGAGTTCTTAAGTATATCAAAAGCCTCTATTGTATGATGTGTCTTAAACAGTGATTCCCAGACCTTTTCACCAGTAGCTTTACTTAACAGCATCTATTAACTTTATTACTAAAATAAATAAATAAATAAATAAATAAATAAAGCCTTTGAACAACAAAGTTCATGTTGGGCTTACGTCTCCTAGCATTGTAAAAAGTGTGCCACCATTTTTAGGTTTGAGATAGATGGTTATTCATTTTCTATTCTTGTACATCTAATATAAAACCAGATTAAAGTCTTTCTGAAATATGTCCCTCTTTCTTGTGTTCTACTCTTCATATTATTAGAAGTACCCATACAAATGATTTATAATGTAGTACTAGTTTCCAAAATATTTTTATGCTTGCTACCATAACTTGAAGGTTGCACCTTGTATTGCAGTGGGTTTAATTTGCAGCTACTACTTCTAAAATATTGCTGAACCTCTGCCTTCCATAAACAGTTGCTGCAAATTAGTAATGATTATGTGCGAGTGTCCGGTTAGAAACTATAAGAAAAATACGTGCACTTACCTGAAACCTTCGACATAAAGTAAGGAAGAGAGAGGAGAACCCATACTAATTATTTATTTAAAAATTTCAACAGTACCTATGAAGATGAAAGGACATTTTATTCTGTCTAGCACAGTGCCTATGGTTTGAGTAGTTCACTTGGGTTTGCCGTCTGTTGTTGCAAGCTTTGATTAGATCTGAACCAAGATTTTAAATAAAAAGGGAGGTTATATATGGCTTTGCATAAAAAAGGTGTGAAATCAGTGGTTTCAAGTACTTCACATATAAGACTCCAGAAAATCTGTAGTGTCCTGTGGGTTTGTTGTAAGTGGTGAGACATGATCTAAGGTTTACTTAGTGCTAGAAGAAAATACAAGGGCATTTTAGGCTATCTGAGCAAATAGATGGCTTAACAATGAATGAACTCTTTTCTGAAAGTATTGTAGAGGTGTAGTGCTACATTTCAGTTAGACAGGCAGCCCTTGTTACACAGAACATGAAGCATTAGAGTTTTGAACACTTCACTGACAATAGCTTAAGATTTTTTAATCACATACTCTGTTGCTTCTAATTGTTAGGGGAGAGATGCAGGGTCCTACTCCAATAAGCAGCTGCATTATGACCTCTAAATACTCATACGACTTGGAAAGTTCTTTTAGATGCCCTCTTGTAACTGGTAGTTCAGCAATTCACTCAAGACATTTTACTGGACAGGATGCGGCCCTCACCCTTTCTTTATCCAGACTATATTATTGCATTCTCTGGTGTCTCATGAATCCCTTCTCTTGTGAAAGAAAAGAGAGTTTTGAGTTGAATTGAACTGTTTTTCCAAAAGGACACAAAAAAAAAATGTTCCCTGAAGACTTTGTTCCACTGCAGTATAGGAATTACTCATCTGGTTAGACTTTAAGTTTTACATTTATTTGCCTTGCAAAATAACTGTAAATGTACTTTGGAGTGGTGTCTTCACTCTGAGGTCATGCTCACAGGACCAGTTGTTCTACTATGTCTATAACAAGTTGTGAGTTGGTCACTGCTCATCTCTCTCCTCTCTTCTCACAGTCTGAGCACCAATGGCATGAGTGCTTCCTCCTTTTTGACACAGCCTTCCTGTTACTCAGCAGCCCTTACCTGTTACCTCAACAACACATTTCTGAATCTTGTAACAAATATATCAAATGCCATCCCTCAGTTTTGGTTTTTTTTTCTCCAAATCTCAGCTGAACGTGTATTGCCATTCTGCCTTGGTTTAGCTCCACTTCCCCTGTTACGTATGATTATCCCATAACATGGTTGAGGATGCAGTCCTCATGGGAGAAGTACAAAGAAAGCGAAATCATAAAAGTTCTCTGTGTGTAGGCACAATACATATAGGAAAAGGTATTATACACACAGAATGGGAGATTATCTTTCCTCTACTTTCATGTGTTCAGACTTTGCCTAAATGTAGAGGCTGCCTCATTATCTGTACTGGACTCTGATCACAACTGGAACACTACCACAGGTATGTGTTATTGTGATAAAATAAGTATTACTACACAATTAGGACATCATTATGTTGAAAGTGAAAGTATCACCAGAAGGGAAATATGTCACAATTATTTTGCCAGCCTTTAGTTCAGAGAGATTTGTTGTTTTAATTCAATTATCTGAATCAATCCAGTTTTACGTTAGTGTTACAGAAAATAAATTGCTTTGGGGGCTGTACTCTGCATATGGATTCCTAGGTAAAAAGGTCACTGCTATATTGGCCTTTTCCTTTGGAAAGATCCTCCTTGAGTGATAGAAATCTTCTGCTTATAAAAGATCCACCTTATGTGTTCCTCCTTCTTTGCAATAAACCTTTGTTGTTTGATTTGTTTCTTGCAGCCTCAGCATTTTGAGAAAATGCTCTTTTTGACTTTCTGCAGAATCCCGGGGACTGTCATCTCTGGAAAATGCCTTTTTTCCTCTCAGAATTCAGTAAGCCTAAAATGGTTTTGGAATTGCCAAATGAGAGCATATGATTAAAATGCTGTGTCGGTGGAGGTGCAGGTAAAACACCAGACTCTGGGAATTCACAGTGATGAGATCAGCCTCCCTCTCTCTGTTCTTCTCTTGCCAGTGTTCCTCTTTTTCATCCTCCTTTCTCTCTTCCTCTGAACTGCCACTTTTTTCCTCTCTGTCTTCCTACATATAATTTTATTTTTAAGATCAATATTCTAACAGTTGGATAAGGCATCAGCTCTCTGGGGCCTTCACACTTAAGATTGGCTTTGGCACCAAGAAAAGACTTACCAGACTCTTTGTGGAACAAAAGACACCCAGTTACTGTGTCTTCGGTGCTGCTGTTGCAACACAATAAAAAAAGAAGACATTAGAATAAATGAAAAGGAAAGAAAAAGAAAGGGATGGTTTGGGTGTCAAGATACAAAGTACAGTGTTGGGGGGGCTGAACTTCGAAAAGATGTTTTACATGGAGCAGCATTTCCTTGCTCAGGAGAAAGGATGCTTCACATGGAGGAGAATTTCCTCTCCCAGCACTGTGCTCTGTCTCTAGCAGCTGGAGCTCATGGCAATGATAGCCAGCTCTCCTCGTTCCCTTGCTGGGAGGGGTAGCAGGGTAGGGAGATCAGGCTTACTCCTTCTGGTCATGTTTCTGGGGCTTGGGTCTAACACCTGGTTCTCACGGTGTGTGTCCACAAGCAAGTCCTTCCTGCTGCACCCGATCTCCAGCAAGAGCTTTGTGAATCTCCCTGCCATGTTCGCAGCCATTTGGAATGATCCATCCATTCTTCCCGCTGCCAGCACCTCTTTTCTCTTCCTCGCTGTCACTCATTAGGTACTCACACTCGTTTCCAGCTCAAAAGGCTTTCTGGTTCAGTTTGCTTTTCATTACATTCATTCCATTTCTGCACATTGCTTTCTCCTGCCCATTTATCTACCGCTGGTTCCCAGACTGCACCCTAGTTAGCCAGGCACTTTCTGGCTGTGTGAGCTCTGTAGATCACTGCTTGCTCTCCTTTTCCCTAGTCAGGCTGGTGCTCATTTTCTTTAGGATATTTTATGCCACTCTGGCTGTATACTGCAGCTCTGAAGTGGGAGTAAGCGTAATTGATGCCGGAAGAGATTTTCAAAGGCACAAATGGTAGCAAGATATCTGACTCTTGATGACTCTTAATGGCAGCTGGGTGCCTGATTGGTGTTTATGCCTTTGAACATGTCTGCCGTGCTTTTTAGATTGTAAAACACTTTCAAGAATCACTGAGAATCAGATGCACAATTAGAGTTTCTTTTGACTTCCCAGGATGAACTTTCTCTAGGGCTAGCCAATAAATGGTTTGCTCTGGTTTTGTTACCTTTCTTCTTTGGGGCCAAATCCAGAAGTCAGCTGAGTTGGTGGATACATGCGCACATAAGAAAAAAGTCAAACTAAATTAGGATTTTCAGATTTGAAGCAAAGAGCTGTTCATCTGTGCGGAGGCTGGTGTGTGATTTACCCTCTTTTCCATTATCAGTCAGTACACTTTGTACAATTCACCATTTCAGGATAGAAAGAACAGTATCCACTTATAATTGCTGTTGCATACCCATGCTAGCAAATGTCCTCTGCTAACTAATCATGCTAGAATTATTAGTGAAAGTCTCCTATACAGAGAAGAAATTACTGTAAATTTTAGATCTCAGATTTCAGCCTATTTACATTTCAGTTGTTTTCTTTTAAGTTCATTTCATTCCCCACACCCACATCCAGCAGATACCAAAGCCACTTTGTGTTCCATGTCATCCTATCATAGCTTTAAATCTGTTAGAGGGAGGTTACTTTGCAGAGAAACCAAGCAGCTAGAGAAGCAAGAACTTCAAAATGGGGAGATGGTGCTCTCATTTGATTCTAGAGATATTCAGTTCTGCAGGAAAATAGAAGGACAAAAAATTATTTCTCTTTTGCAATGAATTCCCAGAATTTCTACTGGCACTGTATAATTCAAATTTTGGGCTCAGTCCAAAGTCTGGATAAGAAACTCCTGTCACAGGGATATAGAAATAAGACAGTATTGGTACATTGACTTGCAGATTCAGAGAGAACAACCAACTCCAGGTCATCTATGATGACACAAACCCCCATTTCTCTCATTCCTTAGGATTCACTGTGTCTCTGCAGCCTTGATAGAGAAGCTGCTTCCCCCTCACATGCCCAGTTCCCCCTCCCGGGCACAACAGGTGAGTCATATCCTTAAATGAGAATCATACTAATAATTTTCCAACTTGGCCTCTGACTGAAAGATTTCAAGCACAAGTGTGAGAACTACCAGAATGGCCTGGGATCAAACTGGAGACTTTAAGGAACAGGTTGCAGCTATTTCAGTCAAAGCTTAGTAGTAATGCTAGAACCGTCTTTCTTCACTAAAGGCTGAACATGGAGGAGGGAAAAGATTCAGAAACAGATGCTCACCAGTGGGCTGCAAATCCCAGGAAATGGAGGCTTCCAGTGTAGGGACTCTTCATTCAACACTGCTTCCACCCTTTAAAATCCTACTTTAGATATAAATTCCTCTGCATTTTTTAAAAGATTAAAATGTTTCTGAATAACCACATTACAACTAAGTCAACAGAGTTTAGCTATAATTGGCAAGCTTCTAATTTACACTGAGAGTCTTTTAAGACCCCTTTGTGTGGGCAGAGTGTTGCAAAATGCAATTACACTTCATTAATACTCACCTTAAAGTCCCTTGTAGCACCAGAGCAGTAGAAAGGCATTACAGTGAAAATAAGAACCCAGTCAATGTACTCAATAGTCTCAATTCCTATTTGCATTATGGCCAATTTCCCCCACTTTGTCAATATAAAAAGACAGCAAATTCTCTTTACCCACTTTTTAAGGCTTCCTCTTAGTAAGAAAGCAGTATCAGAACTATTAGTGTAAATGAAAATCAGGCCCAACATCCATATGTTTAGTTTCACATTTCCAAATTAATCAGAGGAAGATGGCAATAAAGGCCCTTTTCAATTAAATCTGTTCTGGTAGATTGACTGTGTGCCTGCACACGGGTGTTTGAACGGGGCCTGAGGTTCCAGGAGCTTCACGGTGTGGCTCCTGGGGGCTCCTCATTGCTGTGGCCAGGACAGGCTGAGGACAAGGGTCATTAAAACAGGGCTGACTGAAGAAGTCTTTGGAAAAATAGAGTTTCTTTGAATAGCCACACTCTGTCCATCCAAATTGCTGATTCTCACAGCAAGCCCCACTCTTCCTGCACATCTGGTGTAAGAAAAATTTTAAGGCAGCCGTAAGGAACTAGAAAGTGTTCTTTTATGACTGAAAGTAGGAAGCTGCCATTCAGAAATATTATATGCCCCCATGGGCAGGACAAGCTATACCTGAATGATTCCTGACAGATGTTTATCCAGCCTATTCTTCAAGGACCAATGGATGCTCCACAACATCCCCAGACAATCTATTTATTTCAGCAGTTCATTATCTTTACTTTCAAAATGTTTAATTTGGCTCTCCCATGTTGCAGTCTGAGATCTTTACTTGTTTTCTATCTGCGGTTGAAAAAGGATTATTGGTTTCCTCTCTGTGCCAGACTTTTAGTATGTCTCCCCTCAGTCTGCTTGTCTCTGGTTTGACAAGGCTCAGCTCGTTCAGTGTTTCTTATAGACAAGGATCGCTAAGCCTCTGATTATACTTACTGCACCCCGTGAGCTCTCTCCAGTCCATAGGTTTTCTCAAATGAGGTAACACAAATTGGCAGAGACCTTATCCATGCCTAAGAGAGAAAGAAGGAAAGTGCCACTGTCCTGACTGTTTTATTTTGCCATTAAAGTGCATTTCATTGAGGCAGTATATGACCGGGGAGTTTGAATCTCACCACTGTGTTTAGTTCAAGTAAAACCTGATCCATACCAAATTAACCTTATTCTGTCTTTATATGTCTGTGTAGGTCTTTCCTTGCTAGAACAATTCACAGCTGGTGAAAGAAAAAGAAAGTTAGAAATGAGAAAGAGCAAAGGCGCTTATAAATATTGTTTCTGGCTGGTTTATGCTGGATAAATTCCCTGTTGCATAATCAAACCTTATGATCTTGATCCTCTGATAATTATTTATGAATGTGATTTGTTGACATTAGTTATTTGAACATTGCTGTTTGAAATGCTGGCTGACGTTGCTGCTTGATGAGCCAGGTTACCAGAATTTGAGACCATAAGCTGTGCTTCCAAATACATTCCAAATTTTACCGAGACAAAAGGGTCTTACTTGATTCACATCTACATATTTTATATAAGCTTCTTCTCTCTGAGTCAGTACTGAAAAAAGGCAAGGACTCTGAAGACTATTAAGGGATGTGGTAGAACTGGAAGGCAACTGGTTACTTACTAAAGGCCTCTGGGATTTTTCATAAGAACTGAGGTAGAAACCCAAGAACTTGGAGAATCACATACAGGGAATTAAATGTAGGCCACTGAAACCTTCACTTCATTAGCACTTGTCCTGCATTGTTCCGGAGTGCAGCTAAGGACTGTTAAACAGTTGTCATGTTCCTCTGATGAGACAGTTTAATTTCAGCGGTGGATAAAACCTACCCATCTCTATGAATCTTTTGTGCATGTAATCAAGAAGCACTTTTGGTGTCAACAATAATTCAACTCCACTGCAAACGTTGGCATTCTGACCAATACTATAGGATGAAAGTTGGACCTTTTAGCTTATTTTTGAAAATGTGGAAGAGGTAAAAGGAAGTAACCTGCTCACCTCTAATTAGTCAAAGGACTGTGCCCTTTGTCTTTGGGAAGCTTAAACCCCAAATTACACTGGATCTGAAACAAAGACTTGAACCTGGGTGTCGTTTTCCAGGTGCATGTACGATCACCAAACTGCTCTCCCTGGTTTGAGCACAGGTCCCATTCTAGATTTGTGAATGTTAAAACTAATGATTTCATGATGGCATTGTCTGTTTTTTGGTATTCATCTCAAGATCCTTTTAGAGATCATGGAAAAAAGCAACAGGTGTGATTTCTCGCTTGTGTTTTAGATTTCTATTTAGAGCAAGATGAATTGTGTCCTAGAATTGCCTGCTTCTCTCCTTTGGCTATAACAGCACCCTGGAGTCAGCAGCAAGATGTAAATATCCAGATGAATCCAACTCTGGATGTCTTTTCAGTCCTACATACAAGAATAATGCAAACCCGCTCTGAAAGACACCTAGGCTGACCAAAACTGTGGATCTGAGCTCTTCCTACCAAATGGATTTCAATAATGCTGTCATCTGGAGACTGGCCTGGACTTAATGAAATACATTAATTCTCTGTACATTGGAACTCTTCTGGAAAGGTTTATATCTGCAATGAAAATATCTTCTTGGTAAGGAAATCCATTCTGAAAGGACAAACCTCAATAAAAGATGCAGATGAAGCTTATACCTCACTAAACCACAGGGCACCCTCTTCACCCCACCTGCCTTTAAGGTTCTAAGTTAATCTATTTTGTGACCTACTTTTTCCTAAGGAAGAGGACTTTGCTTGTACTAACAAATAAAATAAATCAATCTTCATGATACTCACAGGTCTTGGGTTAGCAATGAGTTGGTGTCCTGGTTTCAGCTGGGATAGAGTTAATTGTCTTCCTAGTAGCTGGTTCAGCGCTGTGTTTTCAGTGTGGTATGAGAAGAATGTTGAT
>JAVKLA010000054.1:2291785-2341228 GCA_034782735.1 Sagittarius serpentarius | reverse complement strand
CATTGTTAGTTTCTTCCTTTCTGTTCTATTAAACTGTTCTTATCTCAACCCACGAGCTTTACTTTTTTTTCCGATTCCCTCCCCGATCCCACTGGGTGGGTGGGGAGCGAGTGAGCAGCTGCGTGGTGCTGAGGTGCTGGCTGGGGTTAAACCATGACAGTTGGACACAGTGTACAAATGGATATATTCTTTTGCTAGTAGCTCTCCTTACACAGGATTGTCAAGGCTGCCTTTGAGTCTCTGTCTTGCCTTGCCATTTGCCTTCATAACAAGTGGTAGCCCCCCTAAATGACCGGGCCTCCTGAGATTACAGGGATGCTGTTTCTCACCGCCTTTTGCCAAGATCTTATCAGGAGAGCAAAGAACAAAAATCAGAGAAAGAAAGGGAACTGAATGTCTACAAAGCTCTAGCATCTCATGCTGCCATTCCCTTTAACCTTCACAAGCTGGAATTACTTAAAAGATTAAAAACAGGCTAGTGAGTGCCCTTCTGTTCCTCTGTATACTAATCATTTCATTGCCATGACAGCTATGCTTCCCATAGGCACTGTGAGTATGACTGCTGCTCTTCACGAAATACGCCACTTTGTTAACCTGCCAGGCTTGCTAGCTACCACTGAGGTTCCAAATGTAAATCAGTGGGAACATCTGAAGTAGCAAATTCATTGGGTTTATGGACATCATTTATTATAAATCACATTCCTTCCTGAAAAGGCCTGATTGTAGTGGCCCAGCAGGGCTGTTAAAGTTCCCATTTTTGTGAAAAAACTATATTGTCCTCTATGCTTGCTGTCTGCCCCTCTCATTAATCTTGCTGCAGGGCTTTCTGGGGAAGATGATCCTCCATGGAGCTGAGAGGGGAAGGGATTTGGGTATGTGACACCTCATCATCTTCCTCCTCTTTGGCTTCTACTGGAACAAATGAGCAGTGCTTTGCTGTACTCTGTGTGTTCTTATTTTATATCTGCCCAGCTGCACGCAGTCACACAAATCAAAGACTGGTCTTGTAATACCTTCAGTGTTGTACAGGCAAACAGCTAATAAGCTGTCCCTGCTTTGAAGAGTTTGTGCCAGCATTTCAAGGAGTACTAAGATGCAACAAACAGATGTGAGGCCATGGGGGCAGAGGGAGGGGATAAACTAAAACTGTTGCACGCACTTACAGAAGCAAAAAAATTATCTTTTAAATGCCTGTATTTATGTCTCTGCAGAGCCTGAAGTGTCCCAGTCAAAATCAGGGATTCCCTGTGTTGTAAACTGCAAATACAAACAGAAAGAGGCTGTTCCTGCTGCAAACAGCTTGCAGTCTACAAAGTCAAAGCAAACTCAAAGTAGATGGAAAAAGATGTGATGTCAGCAGTAAAATGGCTTTCACAGTAACACACATCTTACTAGGGTTTTGCAAAACAGCCCAGGCCCCACTTCTAATTAAGTCCATGCCTCTACCTCCCAAAGGGGAATAAAGTCTTTGATCAGTAGCCAAATATGATGGTCAATAATTTCCGTCAGTAATGGAGATCGCGTATGAGAATCTGTCCTCTTCTCTTGTGCTGTGTATTTCAAACTGCCACTGATAAAATACTTTTTTTTTTGGTTCTGCCCTGAGCTCCCCTTTGTACTTAATTCAGAAGCTTAGTTTTATTTTCACACACCAGGTGCTTGGTACCTTGCAGACAATTCACACACTATCTGTAATTAGATTGTTGTTGCTATTATCATTATTATTATTGTCATTATTATTATTATTGACATTATTATTATTATTAATTATTAAAAATACTCAGCAGCTAGTAAGGCAATTGATATCAGTCACATAAACTCTTCAGGTCTGGGGATCAGTGACTAAGAGAAAGTGAATAAAAGATGGTGGTAGGTCTGTCTGTCCGTCTGTTAATTCTTCCTACCTTTCCTGTCTCCTCTACTTCTGTTTTCTCCTGTAGAAGGAACAGGTACGTTTTCCCATTACAGCAGCTGATGTATTTCTTTGGAAATAAAATCCACAGAACTCAGCAAAAATAAACTAGTATAGAACAAGAGCAGATTTATTGAATGATGAGTTGGTGGTTCTGTGTATGTGCTTTCTTCTGGCACTCACTAAATATTTAATCTTTGCCATAGACATTCAGACGTTACCTCTGGCACGGCTAAAGTGAAGTCCCAGTCCCTGAGAAATGAGGATGTCTCGGAGACTTGATAATTCACACAAAACCCACTGGTCACGTTGTCAAAGACAATAAAATGATTTTTTGATAGTAAGGCTCATTTTCTAAGCAGCTTAGACTATTTTATTTAGGTTCTTTAAAAAATGTTCCTCCAGCTAACTACAGGCACAGCAAGCAATTACGGTATCCCCAAATGCTCCTGAATCTCAGTATTCCTGAATAATGAGTTGTTTACCCTACGGTTAAATGGAATTTAAGACCACACGTTCTGGTGATCTAAAATCAGTTTGTTACCACATATCAAGCATTTTTATTAAAGAGTTTTCTCCTTTTTAAGGAAAATTTTGGCTTTCTAAACAGTACATTCGGATTGGAAAAATTGATTTTGCATCTGAAAATTTTGAATAATCCTGTTTCAGCTGAAAATTTTAGAGGCAAATGTTTCAAATAGAAGCCTTAAGGAATATTCTAGTCTGTGTGAAAGTCTAGCATTTCAACTCTTCAGTGTCTACTCCAGAAAAAAAATCCCAAGTGTAGGAATTTTGGTTTATGAATTCTATTTTTAAGACAGCTATCATTCTTGTGTTTCTTGTATATATGGTTTTAACTCTGTGTTTCTGAACCATGTAACACAATCAGCATTTAAGCAACACTCTCACTGATTTCACATATAAAGGATATTAATGTATTGAAAAATCTTCCTTTGGTTACTTCCTTTGTCACTTACTGAACCTGACTGACTTCAGTGACAGAAATACTGCTCCTGAATCCCACCAGCCGTATACAATCACTAACACTGTGAGATACACAGCTAAACCCCTTCTGACTAACACCTCGTCGTTACCCATGGTAAATTCATTGTATTTTTGTGCACCCTTGTGTCTAAGTGTATGAAACAGTACCTAGAGCAAAACAGTGATCCATTAGGATTAGAGAAATTTATTTTCTTATTCTACTAGTGCTAACCTATTGCTACATAAAGAAAATAGTTGGTTTGCCTTTTTATCTGAAATGGGAATACAAGGTATATGGCAGAACCCTCATTAACCAGGGCTACATTTAAATAAGTTTCTGTGAACAAGACGCTAACAAGGAATAGCAGTTCTATAAGCTATCCTGCTCCAGCCAATTACGTACAGCAGCTTTGGCAAAGATAATGACATAGATTGGTGAGTGGGAGTTTAGGTTTTCATTAAAGGTTTAAAAGGGTTGACTAGTCCAAGCTGGTCTTTCTTTGAAAATATCTGAATTATAGAACAAACTCAGAAGAAAGATCAGTTATTAATAACTGTCTTGAAAAATTAAAAAAAAAAACATCCTGTGAAATGATAACTACTGCTAGCTATAAAGAAGCTCTTCAGATGCAACTTGCTGGGTGATACAGTTAGGACAATTTTCTTTTAAGTTTCTTGATAATTTATGTTTGCCCTTGAAAGTTTCGGTTCCTGGAGTCACGGGATTACACAAACTTCACAGCCATCATGGGTAAAGAAAAAATTTCTAGTCCTTGAGACTGGGGAGTAGAGGAGCTGGAGACTATAAACTGTAATATGCCAAGCAGCAGAAGGCAAAATGAAATACTCAAACATATTTTATTTACATCCTAATATATAGCATTTCATACATTTCAAAATAATATGCAATATTATTTTTAAAATTCCATCAGGACTCTTGCAGCTGTCACAAGTCTGGAGTGGCAGGTGGTATTTTAGCACCTGGAAGAAAGCACAGGCCACAACAGGCGTGTTTAAAACAGGCATGTCCAGCCTCTAGCAAGATTTGCTGGCTATACATCCCTGTATGCATTACTAGTATTTTGCTACAAAGCAGAGGATTCAGTTGAGTAGTTCTCCAGCTCTTCAAGGGGAACATCAAATTGATTACTCAAACCATTATGCCCTCAGATATGCATGCTGAATTCCCTTTGTGCTGAAAGCATATTTAAGGCCCTGAACACATGGGAATTTTGAAGGTAAATTGCCATAAATATTTATGGATCCAAGCAATAAAAGTAGCCTTTCAGATCTTAAATTTCATTCAGGTGGTGACTCCAAACGGATATTGTATTTGAAAGCTGGAATTTGATAAAAGCTTATTTTCTCCCATCTTTTACCTCTCTTGTCTCTATTGATTGTAAACTGTTTGCTGTAGGGGCTGTCTTTTATTAAATAAGTGTACAGTGGCTAGCACAATAAAGCCCTGACTTTTTTCTGGAGTCTCTAAACACCAATGCAATGCAAATAAATGAGTTCAATGTCATTCATTTCTACAGCAAGAAAACCTAGTTCCCTTCACTGCAGGAATTACTGAGGGATATTTGTATTAACTAAACAGACATAGGAGTTCCTCTTGGTCTAAAACGTGTGTGTGTGTGTGTGTGTGTGTGTGTTGGAATAGGCCTTGCGATAGCACAGGGTAATTTTTCTTCTTGGCCAAGGGAAGGTGAGAGAAGCAGTAGCACTGGATAGTCAACTGAATGTACCCAGAATGAAGATGTTCAGGCTGTAAGGATATCTCAGATTGGGCTGAGTACTTTAAGCCTAATACTGTCTGCTGAAAAACAACTGTCTGGAAACTAACGTCACACTAAAAAGAGAAAATGTGTGAATGGTCTCATAGCTTAGCGATAACCTGGAATACTGTTCCATCTACTTTTAACTATATGTAAGAGATTGCTGACTGGTAAATTCAGAGCTGTCTTTGACTCACGTAGACTCCACAGGTGTGTGACTTGGACCATTCCTGAGATGGCTCAAAAGGTTTGTGATATTTATTAGCAGAATTCATACAGTTGCCCTCAAAACATATTCTTTTTCCTCCTTGATTATTACCTGAACTGCCTTGTATCAAATAAACTAAATCCATCCTACTAAAATAGCTATAGATTGCTTTTTGACAGCACATTTTGCCTGTGCTTTCTGCCAGAGGTGCTGCTGGTATTGGAATTAACTTACTGCTGGTATTGGAATTAACTTACTACTGGTATTGGAATTAACTTACTACTGTTTACACATACTAGTTTCTTTTTATGTTTTTAAGGTGGCATTGAGCTATGGTGTTAGCTGATGAAAAAAATCCAGTACATTATTGCTTATGAAAAAGATAATAGAGCTTGATAAGTGAGAATAAGGAATGACATCTTTTTTGCAGTGATCCTTTGTCACTTATCTGCCTTTTTGTTAAATGGCTAGCTGCAAGTGAGAAATTATTGGCTGTGGGTTTATTACAAGGTGTGGACTGGGGAGAGGTAGCTTGAGGTTCCTGTATTAATTCAGATTTTTTTATTCCAAAGCTCTCACAATTGATTTGGTCCACTTAAGCAATTTGCTGTCACCTGAATTAAACTGTTTATTCCTAGTGAGACAGAAGGAGTAAAATAGGAACTCATGACAGAATGCTTGCAACAGCAAGCAAGGTCTGATCAGAGTTGCATGATCCAAGCTCTTTTTTAGGCTACAACACTGACTTGACTCATCATACCACATAGGAACTCTCTTCTTCTGTTGCCCCTGTAGAAGATGAAAATAATAAACTACTTCAATGAGGCACAATCCGTCAACTCTACTAGTGAAAGCAACTTTCCCCAACATTTGGGGATGTGTTAAGCCACAGAACTGTCAACTAAAACTGCTAATTCTGTTATGTTAGAAAGAAATTTATAGATCCATAAAAAGTAAAGCTGGAAAAGAAAACAAAAGACCCTACAGTCTGTCCTGCTTTCCTGAGGATGTGTTAAATCTACTTAAACTGTTCCTGACAGGTTCTTGTCTAGGCTATTCTTAAAATGTTTGAAGATACAGACATTGCTATCTTCATATGCAGTTTGTTTAGGACCTTGCTTAGATTTTACATTTTAGAATTTTTCCTAATGTTGAGACTTAACTCATCCTTCCTGCAATTTAATCCTGTTTCTTCTCATCCTGTGCACAGCTGCCAGAATTCATTTACGTCATGTGATATCATGTATGGAGATTGCATGTGAGAAAATAAAACTCATTTTGCAATAACAAGTGGATGCACATGGGTACTCAGGAATGATTTACTGTAGGCTACTGCTTTAATTGTAGTCTTCCTTATGAAAATGTTATATATAAAACCCAATAATTTAGGGCCAGTGCAAGGGCTGCTGAAATCAGTGGAGTTGCGTACAGTCAATTACTATGTATCCTCTTCTCTCACAGCTGGAGCTTCAAAATCAAAGAGTGGGACTAGAAATTAACCTGAACAAATCAGCAGTACCAGTTGATGTACTGGCGTTTTCTGCTCCCTGACAGCAGAGATGCAAGGTATGCAAAGACATCCCATCAACTGAGATGATCGCAGCATAACTTGGACAATCTTAGTTTCAGGGGAGTGTTGTTCGTACTGCCATGACTGGCCACAATTGCCACAGACCACAGCAATTTCGGTTCCCATCTCCCTGTGCACAGGGAATGTATCCAGAGGATTGTTTACCAAATGTCCATGCCAGGGGCAAGATGTGGACAGCTTCTTCCGTGCTGCGCTTCACAATTCTTTCCGGGAAACTCTATCCCTCCGTCTTCTGGCACAGTAAGCTGTAGATCCTACCCTCTGGTCTGCCCCTCATTCAAAATTACATACCTGTGCCCCTGTGTGAGTGCATGAGATGTGTGAGTGTGTCACAACCCCAAACTAAACCTCCTGTGATGTTGAAGAGGGAGAGTGAGTTTTTAGAAACTCCGTACCCAAACTTATTTTTCAGTGACTGTGTTAAACATCCTTGAAAATACGCTTTCATCCACATGGGAGGATACTTGATCCCTTGGGGAGAAGCCACAGGCCTTTCATGGTCTGTCTTCATCCTTCTCTAGCACATGCACAAAGAAAGTGCACTTCTTACCTCAAATTATCAGAATCTCTACGTAAAATTGCCAATGGCAGAACCATATATCCACTTGAAGAAACCCAACTAGAAAAATATGAGGTTGACAAATCAGAATATGGCAACAAAAAGACTTTCAGTCAGATGCCCCAGAGTAACAAACACAAAACTGTGTAGAGGTTGCTCCCTGAATCCACCTCACAAAAAGTACACGCTTAACGGCCATCTTTTGGGACCGTGGTGCTCCTTGATGGCTCCAGTTGTGCAAGGAAAGGTAATTTAAAAAAGACCACTGCATCTTTGAAGGGCAGCGTTTATCAGTTTGGAGGAACTGCTCAACTGAGTGCATTTTATCCTTTGTTTCTGGGTGGAGATCACTTTTCTAAAGATTTGCAATGAACTGCCAAAAGGGATGAGCGGATGACGAGTGAAACGTATGGAAAGGCATCTTGAGTAAAGACTGTGGAGAAGAACTTATACAACCACGCAAGGGAATGAGCAAGGAGATGACACAGACAAAGATTCACAGGTAGAAGCTGCTGGTCTGGCACCTTTCCACCATCACTAATTTACCCTCACTCTAAACTCTCTAAAACAGTAGCTAGTTAAGCAGTGCATGATGTCTGGAGGGTGCCAAGGAGTGCTAGCAGTTGGAAGGAGCTGCAGATTGCAATAGTTTTTCTTAGTCAAGTTAAAGGTTGGACTCCCTTGAACTCCCTACTCCATATCCCACCCTTGGCACGTGCTCTCTTTGCAATGTGTAGGTTAAAGGTCTTGGGAACTGCAAAGGTTGCCCTCAGATTGTCTTCTAGTAAGTGCTTTTGCTGGTACTGAGCACGCATGTCTGGCAGCCTGTTAACGAGAGTTCTGTTCCCTTCCTGTGCAGGCGTGCCAAATGCAGCCACTGCTATTTCTGCACTACTTCCCCTTAGGTGCCCTGCTCCCTTCTTGTACCTCAAAATGTTAACAACTGCTGTTCAGGAGCTGCTTAGCAATAGTACTACCAAAGCCTCAGATTAGTTTCCAATATACAGATTCAGGGAGAAAGAAAAACAAGGGAAGGAGTGGAGTATTTGTTCTAGATCAGTGAACAACCACTGACCCTTCCTAGGCATTTAGGTCCAGATTCCCAGAAGGGCTTAGCATTAACTTCTGTTAAAATCTATTTGGAGTAAGTACTATTTTAAAATTCAGGCTTTAGAAAGTAAGCACTTCACAGCAGTGATCAATGTTTTCAGGCACTCTAAACTTAAGCAGAGTTGTTGCAGGAAGGTGAAGAGGATTATAACTATAGTTATCGTTGGGGTTGTTACAGCTAAGTTATTAATGAAGAAGTTTCTGTCACAGACAGAGTGACAGGGTTCTTTCTTGATTTCTATAATGTCTCATTTGATTTCATGGTAGTCCCAAGAAAGTCTAAACACAAAGATCCATGAAGGATGTTTTTTCAGAGACATGAAAAGAGAGGGAGAAATAGAAGGGTGGATGTAATCAAAACCTTAGACAAGTAACATAACCAGGTTTGTCAGAAAGCAAAGCATCTGAAACCATGTAACCATCAGATGTTCCTGTTGAGCTGCCACGCTTCCAGTGACATTGATTTTCCAAGGTGCAAATGATGTTAAATACTTTGCATTTCCTCCATTTAGCTCCTGAACTTTAAAACGCCCTATTGCAGCTTTTGGGAAAAAGCTCGGGCTGAATTCCCAGAGCCGCTGTGTTGTTCTGCTGCATAGTGAAGCACTGAGTAAAAGAAAAATTGTGGAAAAAGCCGTGTGTGAAAAGGAAGGTGTTGGTAAGGCCTGGCTCATATTTCCATTGCTCCTAGGTGATACTAGGAATATATATAAGACCGAAATAGTATTTGTCACACATTAAATTCAGGATTATTAACTACCCTAAACTCTGGAGATTGAAGGGTCCTTGTCTTCTTGCTATTCTGAAGTCCTCAGAGGAAGGGGACTCACATTTTTTCCTCGGTTCTGACGTACTCTGAATGCTAACTCTAACAAAAGGACTGGATCTGAAAGACAGAGAATATCTGCTCTTCTCCTCCAGAGATAAAGTATTCACAAGATAAGAGGAGACAGCAGAATACGTTCATCTTGTCAAACGACACTTTAACTGGAGTACAACTTCTTAACTGCTGTGTTTGTACAAATTTAGCATATTGAGTGATACTGGCAAGCACCCCTGGAAATTTTCTGAGCTCTAGCATGTACAGCAAATCTTTCTCCTCCCAACATGTTCTTGTGCAATCTCTCTGCAGTAAGAAGCAGAACAAATCTATTTCAGCAGCATGGCTTGGATCTTTAATTTACTGCACTGATGGCTAGAGGTGGCAGAAGTTGATGGCTAGAGGTGGCAGAAGTCAACTTCAGCCTGCATTTGTTCCATGCAAAGCAACGTGAGCACTGCCCTGCAAAAGGTCATTGGATCATTGTCAAAGAGATATTTGAAGAAAGGGTGGGGGGGATTGGACCTGTGGCATGGAGCTGTGGCTACTTACACAAGTCAAATCTACCGAAATTGCTATGAGAATATTTGAGCAGCTTTGTTCTTCTTTATACTGTTTATATCCTAATTCATTTACAGTCTGTATCCCTAAAGTGATCATGATCACCTTGCAGTATTTTCTATCTCCCTCTTTGCCAGCCTAGACAACAACACATGCAAATTAAATATAATGGCACAATATTTCGGGCAAAACTTCAGACAAGAGTCAGTGAATACATGCAACATATTCCCACTGCATAAGCCTATATTCCCTCAGGCAATTCTATAAATATCAGCCTATTTATTTCTCTTTTCGCCCCATGTCACTGAAAGTGAATCAGACCCTTAATATTGTCCTTTATATTTATTTATGCTGACAATTACACTTATCAGTCTCACTTTCACACAAAGATAGGATCTTTCTTACTGCTGGAGCTATAACATGAGGAAGGCTGAGCCAGGACGACATGTTATTAGAAAGACTTTGCATCCATATAGCCTGCTTCTTGAGGTGGATCTCATGGCATTTGTAAACCTTATGTGTCTCTGTAGAACACTGTATAGTAGATTGACACACCATGTTAATTAAGGTATATAGTCTGCATAGTCCATTGATACAAACCACTTTATGCAATTGTTTAGAAGAGATAAAAGAGAAATGCAGCCAATTAGTTCGATGAAATCAGAACAGTTAATTATTTATTATGAAAGGTATGATGTGAACAGTCCAGAAAACTTACACAGCAGCAGCAAACAACATGCCAAACAGAAACAGACCCCTAAGTGCTTGTGGTAGAAAGGTATCAGTGACCTGTCTGCAGCATGAGAGCAGATTCCTGCTTCATTTTTAGATCTAATTGAAAAAAAGCAAAAACTCTTGGATCAGAGTTCCACAGCATAGATTGCGACCCAAACTACCTGTATACATGACAGCAAATGTGTTTTCTCCCTAATGGGCTTCAGTCTCTGCTTGGCGCAGCCTTTTATAAGCGGCAAAAAGAGCTGTACTTTGGCAGGTTTGGCCTGCTAAGAGTTTCACAAGGTAAGGTGTTGCTGAAGAGATAAGATGTTAAATCTAATGCTCTACAGTCCTTAAAAGGATTCAAAAAGCAAGTGTTGTATAAGGAAAGGGTTACACACTGTGAGAAGCAATATGCCTGAAAACTAAGAGTGTAATGTCAGAGGCTGCTGTTCCTGAGGACTGGTTTTGGTAGAGATGTATGGAGATGCAGAGCTTGAATAACCTGGGTGATACAGAGCAACAGGGTAGAGAAACACTTGGTTCAGCAAGGCATACCAGCTTTTGAATTGGTTTCAGACAAAAACTCAGTAAATTCCTGTATACTACACACACACACATAGACACGTGCACACACTCAGAATATTGATATCTCTGCCTATATCCGTATGTATCGATAGCTACCTCTGTCACATTTCCACCATATAACCATCCTCCCAGTTAATACCCTACTTTCTCACAATGACTCTAAAAGGGAATAAAACATCTTGGAAATCTGACAGTCTTTTGCTTTATATATTCATACATACAGCATTTCCCATGCTTTAAACTCATTGATTCAAAAGATAGGAGCACTTGTTCCCTTCTGATCATTTATTGAAATGGTTCCTCAAATTCTTGTAGTGTTTTACTTCTCTTTGTAACAAGATATTGACATGACAGGAGGTTTATTTCTTAAAGGCAATCTGAAAGTAAAAGATGCTGCCTCCCTAAGCAAATAATATTTGTTCAATGAGTTCTCTAAAAGAGAGTAAAAAAGAAAGAGACAGACCAGGCCTGCTGGCTTAAGGTGTATTCCTGCTCAAGAGCCATTTCCCTAAGTAGGTTATGCGGTGGTTCTGCAGGTTTTCCCCTTTCCTCTGCCTCTTTCTCCAGCACAATTTATCAGACACCTTGGCTGTGGCTGAGGTTTCAGGGAAGTGGTTCATATTACAGCTAGCTCATTTATTCAGAGCAATATCTTAGTCTTTTGTTCAGCTTTAATAAAATAAAATACAATTATTACACTGTCTCTCCTTGTGACTAATTCAGACGATGTTTACAGACAAGGTGCTACGCAGATCTCTGGTGTTATTGCTGTCAAATGAATTAAACCGCATTCTTCTGCCAGTTGTAATTACAGATCCGTATCTTCTTTCTCTCTCCTCTTTTTCCTTCTAGTTTGCCTGTATTACCCCAAACAGATTTTAACCGTGATTCCTAATGGTGTGGTGCTGTCTATGCTTGCAGAGAAATTGTCTCCAGCATCAGTTCTGCTGTGCTATCAACTGTATTCAAGAAGCTTATTTGCAGTGCATAACAATTACAGCATTATTGAATCTATGAATGTATGAACAATGGCACATTTTATACTAGAAGATGGCATGCCTTGTATTAAATGCATTTTAAGTATACCCCTTTATATAGCTCTGTCTCCCGTAACAACCTGAGCTTATTGATGGTGATAACTGCTCACAACAGACTATTTTCTCCAGACTCGTTTGGGTAGTGGTGGAGAATACAGGTAAGAACAGACTTCGCAAGATCCACTCACGTGAGTAAAGACTTTCTCCAAAGAGTCAGTCAGAAAACCTCTGTCTCTGAAAGAGATTTGATGCAGAGTTTGCTAGGTGAAACTATCTAGCTGTCAGAAGTCAGACAAGAAGGTCAAATTGTATCTTCTTGCCTTTAAATGCAACAATTTGTAATTTAAAAAAAAAAAGTTGAAGCCAATGAAAGGGTAACCATGTGTTACAGTGGGCTCTGTATTAGATATTCTGCAGTGCTCCAGCACTCCCACTTTCTCTCTTTTTTTTCTGAATACTATTTAGGAATCCCATGCTCAGGCCTGACACCGCTGGGTTTTTCCAGGTGAACAGCCTCATCTCAGAAAAAAAAACAGATTCTAACACCGGCAAATTCATACTAGGGTCTATTTTTAAATATCCCAATGATGCAGAGAAAAAGAAAACAGCCCTGCCATTTCATCCCAATGAGCCAGCTTCCCAGTGTTCTCCAGACTTGTACCCCAAAGTATGAGACTGAGAGCCCTTGTTAATTCTTACCTTAGAGTACACTTTAGAGGGATGTGCAAGGGGAGGGTGAACGAGCTCTGCTTGTGCTCTGAGCAGGACAGGCAGAAGCCAGGCACCATGAAAAAACCCAACAGTCTTGCCGCTGTGACACTTGTCCTTGAGCTTGTGACACCAACTGTTCAACAGGGCATAGTAGGTGGAATTCAGGAAATGTCCTCATACAGCTTTTACGGCCTTTGGCTGAATCTGGCTGACACCCAGCATATTCAAGACGTGGGAAAAGGATGATTTCACTACTTGCAATCGGCTGTGTAGCTGTGCTCTTGGTAACACTCCAGACATTGTGCTCATTAATGTGATTATGGCAATATTTTTCATCTTTGGCTCATCAGGATTTTTTGCTTCTGTGTTTAAGGTTGCCACCTCCATTTTATTTGGTCTTAGATTTCACAAGTATTGCTGTTCTAGAAGTGTGTTGGTTTGCTTTTTACTTTCTGGTATTTCTGTTCCGAAATGCTACCACAATTATGCTTTATGGGAGTTGTGGTTCGACTGTCCCTTCCACCCGCCCTGTTCTGCAGGGTGTGCTTTCTGTTCAGAGAGCGTCTCCAACCGTCAGCTGCAAGCTTGTCTTCTTGTGAGGAGGAAAGGTACATAACCATACAGAATCAGGAGATTATTTTGTGACTAGTGGACAAATTCAAGTTTGTCCTGCTGTCTGAATCCCATTTTCCCCAGTCTCTAAAAACTGAGATAATAAAATTATTCTGCTTTTTTGATTTTTTTTTTACTTCCTTAAATATGTGGTACCAGGTAACTGCAATATATGAAGTTCAAAACTGCCATGTATTTCCTCTGTTTCCCTCCATAACTCGCAGACATAAGGTTGCAACAGCAGGTTGGGAATAAGGAGAGAAGCAGGCAATTTAAGAAGAAGAATTTGGACTGCATGCAAATGTTCCTAGGAATATTAAAGTTTCATATATGCATGTTATGTTTGAACTGAGGAGAAAACCCAGAAAATATGATGTATAGCAGCAAAATATGTTCAAATCAAAGTTGCTCAAGGACTCCTTAGAGCATCGATTACTTTTATCATTATTATTTCTTTTTCTTTTTAAATGAACTGCAGTTATTTTCCTAGAGTGGTACCTTGTCCTGTGGCCATCTAAGACAGGAGATGTAGCTCAGGATACCCAGAGAGCGCAGTGCAGCCTGAAATCTGGTTTATAACCTCACTCTCCTTGTAACTGCAGGGCGAGGACAAACCTGATCAACTGTAATTTTTTTTATTATTATTTTTGGTGATCTCAAGAAAGCAATTTCTATTCAGCTAGCAGCCGACAGTCAAGTGCAAGTAAACATGATGGTTGTGGACTTTTATTTCACAGCTAAGCCTTTATTACTGAAGGCACAAGTCTGAATGCATTGCATGCATTAAACACAAGCCAATTCCTTGAGCAGCGATTTGACTGCTCGTAGTCACTGCTGAGAACTGGGGGCTGGGAGCTTGGACTTCTGGTTTCTTATTTTCGGATGAATTGCTGTGTGACCCTGGGCAGCTTTACTTCACAGTATCTCAGTTTCCCCAGCTGCGAAATGATGATAAGAATTAGATACTATGAGTTGAGGGACAGATTCTGACACCTTTATTCAGGACCGAGTAGTGCAATCGATTTCAGTCTGAGGGAAGGGTAACAGCATCTGGCCCTGAGTGTTTATAAAGCAACTAGACTCTTGGCTGATGGATTAGATTAGAGTTCAGTGCTGGGATGCTACCATGAAGGGTTCTTCAACACGTTTAAAATAGATTAGATAAAGAAAGTGTTTTGAGAGGCTTGGATAAACAAGATGCAGAGAATCCTGATGATGGTGGGAAGAACAGATCCAAGGACAAATAATAAACAGGAAGAGAGGTCCTACTCAGAACAAGACAGAAAGTATGGTGCTTGTGGGTTTTTTTTTCCTTTGATATTTGAACTGGAAAAAAAATAAAGGGAGAAGACATAGTTTAGGTAAAAAAAACCCCATGGTTTGGGTGTTTTTTCTTTACCTCAATATGATTTTTTCAAAAAAATTTGTTATGCTTCTTTTTTTTTCTTCTTTTTGGAGCTATTTAGCCCTTTTATTTAATCTTTTATTCTTTCTTAGAGTGTTCTGCTATTTTTTCAAATATCCCTCTGAAATGACTTGAGAAATTTCACAAATTCTAAAAAGAAATATTTTGGCATTTTCCAAAACTGATGGCATCTGAACTGATTTTTTTATGATCTTTTTTATTTTCATTGAATTTGTGCTTAATTTACTATTTTATTCTTTGTGGAAAAAAAATGAAAAGCCCTGTTCTGTTCAAGTACCCCTCCCCAAGGACATGCATACCCTGCCAGCAGCCATCTGCTGCCAGACTCTGGGTTTATATGTTCTCCAGAAGCATGGGGTTTTGACTCAGGGATGAGGGGGAAAGAAAAGCGTAGACAACAATCTGTCTTATTGAGAGAAATCCAAACTGATGAGGTTTTCCGCTCGCTCTCTGGGCAGTGCAGGGAGCTGCACAGGGACTATGGGCACAGGCGGAGGAGGTGAGAGCCTTTCTCAGCCAACCCAGACTGATCCAGTCCAGCTTGTAAATTAAAGCTTAAAGTACCTTTAAGGCAGAGGTGCTACTGGGATTGTAATTTTTTCCAAGTTTACACAAGCCAGATCATTCTATCTGACTGGGTTTTTCCCAGGATGCTGAAGTCAAGCACATTTTACTGAAGGATACCTGCTGTCTTCCTAAAGACTTCAAATGACAGTGAGTTGTCCCTTTCTCTTGTGTACTACCCCAGTGTTTAACAAACTTTGCTACTAGGAAAGTTTATCCTGTTTCAGAGCCACTTTTGATCCTTTATAGTCACTGGCTCTTCTAACAGTTTTCTCCAAACGACTGAGAAGTTCATCATGAGCATCTGTTTTCCACAGGATATTAATTATGTTGAGTGATTATGTCACCCCTCTGAAGTCCTTCTACCATGAGACTTGCAGAGATTTGCATTCACTTCTCAAAAAGGTGAGGAAGAAAGATGAACAGGAGGAAAAACAGGATTCACCTGGCACCGTGCCCTGGCCACTAGAGCTGTGCTGCCATGGAGGAGCGCAGCCTTTTGGGGTGCTTGCCCCCCTCTCTGTCCTTTCTGCACGCAAAGTGCGTCCCAGAGTAGTTCCTTGGTGCTAAGAGGGGTGTTTTTTCATTCAATAAAATTCTAGTAAGTCCTTCAGGACCTAGACCTCTAAAGATAGAGGTGACTAAGCAGCTTGTGCCTGTTTCCTAATTTTAAGTGACCAACAAGCATAAATGCAAAGATGTTTGAACATTGCAACCTTTGAGGAAGGTAGTGATCCCATTTACCATCACCTGCTGCTCAGCTGCATGTGTCCCTTCACTCTTCATTCATTTTTTTAAAAATTCAGTGTGAACGCTTCACCTTCAATTGATCAAAGCCTCACAAATGGTAGGCTAAGCATTTCACACAGGGAAATGATTATGTTGTGTGAAGGGTGGGAGATTGATGGCTGTTCAAAGGCCACCAAGATCATGCAAGCCTCAATATTTTTCCAAATCCATCAAAGAATATCCCCCTGAAAGCTCTTTGCCTTTCAGGGACTGATTTTTCTCTGGTTCAAGGAGGCCTGAACAAGGTTTGCAGGAATTGCAAGAACGGGCAAGGATGGAGCTGATGGAGATGAATTGCTCATGGTGGAATGGGTATCCAAAAACCTAATCCCATGATGACAGAGGCTTAAAAGGGATAGGGGAAGTTTGCAAAAGGGTGACAAAGATAGAATAAGAGCCCAGAATAGAAATGTGTCCTGGAGCTATGCAGCGTATAACAGGTCTCTTGCCAGGCAAGGCTTTGGGAGCTATCATTAGACTGGCAGTGAAGGAGGTCCAGGTCTCCCCAGCTGCCTGTGCCCTGGCCCAGGCTCCTCAATGGGAGGAAAACCCTTGCTAGCAGTCAGGGCTTGTGAGCCATAGAGACACATCCTGAAAATAATCCAATTTCTGCCAGGAGAGCACCGCAATCCCTCGCTGTCTTACCCACATACACCATTCTCCCCAGACTGATCGCCACCAGAGTTAGGGGAAAAAAAAAAAAGAATGTTTGAAAGACATATGTTAAAAATGACAGTTTAGCACTTCGCATCCTGGAGGCATGACACAAGCCCCCCTTCATCTTCCGGCCGCCTCCCTAAGGAAAACTGCGCTAGCTCCAACTTACAGGTCCAGAAGAAGACACAGATCAGGGTGCAGCGACTTTGTTCAAGCTGTGCTCTGAAGATCACTTTGGCCTCTGGAAATAAATCTAATTTGCAAACTTTCTCCTCAGATTATCTCATTTTTCATTTTGTCCACAGGAAAAAAAGCATAATGAAAGGTTTAAATTAAATTAAGGAAGGAGAGAAAATAACTTCAACTATTTCTTTTGCTGTCTCCACTAAGAGAAGAACAGGAAGGATGAAAACCAAGTGACATTTTCTAAACTCTTTTATTTTGATATTTGTCAGAAATACTTTGACACAAAATAATTGTTTGCTTTAGTAATGTCTCTTGGTTGAAGCAAATATTTTTTTTAATTAAATAGGAAGTTCTGTATGAGATTTTTTGCCCCTAATAGAAACAGTATTTCCAGTCTCAAAATCTAATTGGCTCTTTCCATCTAATAGCAGCTTTGCAAACCAACCTTAAACTCTACTTGAGTCTTAAAAAGGGAGACTTAAAGTCTCCAGTTAGTCTGCTTGTGGCTTTGCCATTGTTACTCATTTTCCGTGAAGGCCACTCCAATACCACAACGATGGATGCAAAAACCAACACCCTGGGACTGACAATGAGTACTAAACATCCCCAGTGCTCATGCTGATCCTTTGAGATGCTCCTGTCTGTTTTGTCCTTGATGTCCATGGTTTGCTTTGGTCTTGCACAAAACTGCTTCTCTTCCCCACAAGGCCCAGGTGCTGTGTCCCAAGCACAGGGCTCATCTTGACTCTTCACGGTGTTGGGAGGGGGGAGAGAAATCATCTCAGATATGCTATGAAAGGGAAAATCATGGCACAAACGTATGCCACCCTGCTTTCTCTGCATAATGTCTTTGTTCAAATTTCAATCAGTTCAGTGTACCACTGGCAGTAGATGAAAACTGAGTAAACAGACTCAAAACATCCTGTCTTGGTTTTCTTTGCCATGTAAGCTGATCAAAAACAAATACAGGGCTAATATACAAAAACATTCACATGATGTCTGGCTGCGTAACAACTGTAGGTAGTGAAATTAGTTTAGGCAGGCTGGGTGTGGGCCAGAATGCAAAAAGATGCATTTTAAGTGGCTAGCAATTCAATTGCATTAAACAGCTCATTGATATCCTCTGCCTATAGTGGCTGAGAACCTGCAGCGGTTCATTAGTTTTTATCAACAGCCATTATGAAATCATTGCGCTGCTTTCATATTTCACAGGGACATTACTGCTGACCCACAGAAAAACGATAAGGGATCAGAGGAGCGATGGTGAGGGGGTGTCCTGTCAGCACTGCCTTGGAGCTGAGGAGGGGAGAGGCGAGGGTGCTGGCCTGGCTGCTGAGGGTGAGGAGACACTTCTGTTGGGCCAGATGCCCAAAAGACACGTAAGGGCTCCAGAGCCGAGGGAGAGGGATGATAGATGGCTCGTTTGTTCGTTGGCCTGAGCATGTGAAAAAGTATCATTGTTCACGTTAATCCGTCTTGCGGCTGCCTTGTTCTGGGCAGCAGACAAAACCTGCGGTGAAAATTGCCCCCTTACTCTCTGTTCTACCAAAGCACTTCACCCCACACATGCTTTCAACAATCCTTGTTTTCCAGTCCTCACAAGGCACCTTAATTTTGCCCTGTCTTGCTATTTTATGTATTTCAGACCCTGATTCCAAATATCAAAAGCACAGTCCTTACTACCTGCATTTACACGCAACTCAAGCAAGAATTACATCTTTTGTATTGGATAAACAACATGGATGCTCAGGCAAACAGATGTATAAAAGTTACTTCTTTACCTAAATCTTCTGTAAAGAAGAAAAAATAGTTTTAAAATTAACCTTTTGAAAAGTCTTCAGCTGAGTTATTAGTATTTTTAACCCATGAAACTTCAACCTCTCCTGTAAAACAAACCAGTGCTTGTAAATACAGCTACCTTACTTTCATTGTTAACCTGAGATGTGATTTCACCTCAAGTCCTGAGGCACAAATCCTAGGAGAAGGCTAACTGATAAACCTGGAGCACCCTGAACCCCTGCACACTGCAAGTACATACAACATAGTAGCCTGTCACTCAGAATAAAAATTAGCATTGTCCAGATTTTGACATCAGCACCTTTTCTATTGGCTTGTGCTGATTTATTTCTGATTGAGAGGATGACCTTGCAACCTCTTTCTTTTATAGCTGTCATGAAAAAAGAAAGAAAACTACAGACCTTCCAGATATGTGGACCCTCCAAAATTTGATTATTAATTTGCAGACTTTATTTTAATGCTTACTGAAGTCAGTCACATCTTTCTCTTTTTGTGCTAAAAAGGCACATATCTTTGTTGGAACATTTTGAAAAAGTGACAACTATTCTGAAATTTTGTTTTGGAAAATCTCACCTGTGACACAAAGTGTTTCAGAGGTGGGTGATGGCAATGTGGATGATGACAATAATGGAATCTTTTGAGGCTTTTTTCTTCAAAATGAGTATTTGAAGTAAAATTAATAAACTAAAATTTGTTCCTGTTTTGTCATTTTAGGAAAGTTATCAGAAAAGAACATTCCTGAAAACCTTGTATTAAATACCTTTCAAAAAATTAAGATATTTTCCATAACAGAAAAAAATTATACTGCAATATTTTACACGTAGTTGAATATCTAGAGCCTAACCAATTCTACTCTATCTATGGACCTGCAAAGAAAAGTATAGCTGGAGACAGGAATGATCCATCCTTCAGATACGTTAAGATAAAGTTCAAGTTACTCTAATTGACACAATTGCCACATGAATAAGGAGTAAAAGAAAAAGGAACCACAACATCAGCTAAACCAAAGCTGTAACAAACATGCAACAGAAGAAAATAGAAAGGCTTGCTTATTTAGTTGGAGCTGTGGATATTTATTTCACTGAAATGGTGAAGAAAACTATTAAACATGCTGGACTCTGTCATATCTGTTAAAAAATGACTCATCAAGCAGAGTGTTGTCTGAGCTTTGGAAGTAAGCTCTGATCCAACACGATGTTGAGTCCATCACAACATAGAAGAATCATTCTGGGGGGCAATACAGGCTTTCGCCTCTAATGGAAAATCTAATTTGATGTCATTCCTTATGTAATGCAGCGCAGCTGGGGATAATTATACATTTCTGTCACATACTCGGAGTGCTCCCTGCTCTGTGGGAGGGTCGGAGGCGCAAACGCAGTGGCCTGACCACTGTAATGGAATATTAAAACCCAGGGAAGACCAGCCTACAACTCCTGGCTTGGAGACCGCATTGTGGACTCTGTTTTGTCCCCTTACGCCTGCTGCTCTGCAGCCTCTGCCGACCTTGTGGAGCTCCCTACCACTGCCTGCACCTCCGTGGTGAAAGACGTCGACCGCCGAGAGCTCCTCTCCCACCAGCAGCCCTGTCTCCTTCCCCCCACCCAGTCCTCTGCAAGCCTGTGACCTTCCCAACACAAAGCTTGCCTGAGCGCTCCACCTCATTCCTTTTCCTGAGCTTTGCAAAGAGCTTTGAATTTGCACACTGTTGGTTAATAATATATGAATGTATATATTTACCACTCTGAGTGTTTAACTTGGTGTGTTTGTTTTATGTATAATGAGACACAGCTAATGTGTTTACATTCATGGTTCAGCATCTCGAATAGGTCATAAAAATGTCCACCTTTACTACACTGATTTATTAAATGGCTCACGGAAATGGTCTCTCTTAGTCCATTTTCTCCTGTATGGTAATAAAATCAAAGCATACAAATGTCAAAATACATAGAGGTATACTAAAACCCAAACATAAACCAAAATAAAGTCATCTTCTATGTATGCCCGAGCATAAGCACAGAAAACTCAGTAATCCTGCTTAAAATCACCAATACGCTTCAAAAAAATGCCCCAACCCCCTAAAATAGTACCTTGGCTCATCATTGAACTTGTGCCTTGGTGCATTTGATGTATTTCTTTAAATATTTTCTCCACCTGTTCAGGAAAAGTCTTTCTCCCTGCCTCTCACCCATACACTGAAGCTGTGTGAAACGATTAGTGACCAGCACCAGGGGCAGGTATTACCCATCAGTGTCCAACTTCAGCAGCTTCCTCTGGTTTTCCGCCCCTTAATTTTCTGGGCCATTGTATTCTCACTATGCAGCCACTTCAGTATTCTAATATCACACCCTTTTTCTACAGGGTGCTGTCAAAATAGTCTGCTAAAACAGAGAAAGAAACAGGTGAGCTAAGTATTGCAGATGGACTGAAGAAATAGCAATGACATTTTCATTTATAAAGACCATGAAATTAGATTACCAGAGGTGAAAAAGAAGGCAAGGCTGGCATCATTGCAAAGGGCTGATATCCTGCTCATTTGGTAAACTTCAGGGTTTTGTGTAGAGGACAAATTACCAGTACTCAAGTCACACTTATGGCCCCATCCAATATACTTGGGAGCTGTAACCATACCTACCCATAAACAAAATTTTGCATATTGTCTGGTCTTCTGGCTCAATAAGAGTGCACAGCTCTGTAGGCAGTGCAGGACTTTTTTTGCAACTGCTACCAGTGATTGAATTAGCACCACAGAGCCGGTTAGCTATTGATAGCAGTGAGCAGATGAGCTTTCACACTGCAGTAGCTATAGATGTGTCATTATGGAGTGAAAAGGATTATTATGTAAAGCTTTCACGGGCGCAGCTCCTGATGAGGCTTTCCCTTACATCTGGGTAAGAACCAGAGGACATCTCAATACTCGGCTGTTATATCTAGTCACGTCAGATACGTCCACCGATCAGTGATAGCTGGCTGAGTTTTCCAAAAGCAAGGCTGACTGAATGAACACGCTCGAGAAAAAAAAGTAAGTCTAGGAGGACATCTGTGAGTTTTTAACCTCTTTATCCTCTTCAAGTACAAATAATACTCCAGAACTGAAGCCATGACATGGCAATATATGATTGCAACAGTCTAGTCATATATATCTATGAGGGCTACAAATATACCTATGAGGACTACAGGGTTCGTCGTCTGTTAGAAAATGCTGCGAAAATTACTCAGGTTTGCAAAAAGCATCAAAGATGATGGAACAAGAGAAACCCTAAAAATATGTATTTTTATTTACTTATTGTTTATTTTTATTTATTTTTCAGTGAATTTCTCTGTTTTCAGGCTAGTGGCTCAGAACACGCAGCAAGAAAATTCACCACCTCCTAGGATAAGTTTATGCCATTTAATTCTCGGGATTTCTATGTCAGCCCCTAGGATGTTGGCCAAGAAAGCAGTTGCTTGGCCACGGCGTTGATAGTCACTAATTTAGGTTGTGCCAAATCTGTAGCAAATTTCAAGAATAGGCAAAGGCACAGAGTGTGCCTCTGTTTGGCTGTGGGTAAGATAAAGATTCATTAGGATCCTCATCAGTAACGTTGTCCTTTTTGCCACCTTCTCCTGAGAAATCAGGACTCATCCTCTTTTGTTTTGCTACTTACTATCTGACCTATAACTGAAGTCATTCACTTTCTCTGGAATAGGAATTCTCTAAGTGAGGCAGAGGAATATTTTACTTGCCAGCTACAGCTTTGTTTTATATGTTTGATTGTAAACAAGCAAACATTTACTTTGGAGAAAGACACTGAAGTTCAATGAGTTAGTGAAGGAAAGAAGTTTAGCACACATTGTGCACTGCTCTTCTTTTTTGCCAGGGACACACATACAGAAAACATGAACTAAGTGTTCATGGCCAGAAGCGTACGCTTACACCTATTGACGTCTGCAAAATTTTTTTGCCTGCTTATATGCTAAAAATTAACTCCAACATAAATACTAGATCCAGGGATTTCAGACTGATCACAGGCTTTCCCAACGAGTCTCAGGTGATGCCATTGCTGGCTGTTTCCATGTCATCAGCCGTGTCGCAGACTGACTGTTCCAGAGAGGTCAGCTCTGCAGTGACACTTACACAGATCCAGTTGCCATCGTGTGGGACTCAAAAGGAAGGCAGACTGAGCCCGGATCCCTCAAGGTATTTTGACATCTACCTCACACTGACTCTGAAGTGAGCTGGGCAGCTGCAGTGGGAGCAGAGATGGCCATACCATCCCTGCCCTACTGTGTCATAAGGAAATCCTACTACACAACCCAGAGGTTTGCAGCTTGTAGCCTCCTTCACCGCCGCTCCCACCCCCGACTGCAATTCATTAAGTATCCTGATACATCTGAGACATCTATAAATATTTATGGCTGCAGGCTGACACGACTTTCTCAAAGTCACAGAGGAGTTGCATCATGGAGCAGAAAGCTCATTTTGCTTTAACCACGAGTCATCCTTCCTTGCTAAACAGAGATGCCCAGTACCACCCTCTGCCCAGCGTTGCAGACTCCCGGGGGAGTACAGCTCTGCAGCAGCCCCACCACAGCCAGTCCTGCCCCTGCCATGAGGGTATCTGTCCCCACTGCTGAACTGGTACCTGCCCGCTCCTGCCCTTCGAACCTTGGCTTTGTGAATGCAGACTGAGCGCTGAGCCCCTGCCAGGGCTCCTCTTCAGGCTGCCAGGCTCAGGCAGGGGAGCAATAAAGAACTGCAAATGTTTTTAAGGCACATTGACTTTCAGAACTGGTAGATGCAGTGCTTTTTCATTTATTTATTTATTTGTTGGGCATAGCATCTTGTGTGTGTGTGTAATGTTTTTTCCCTTTTCTGGCAAGAGATTGCAGGTTAAATTGGTAATGTATTATTAATAGGAGACTTTTTTGACAGTGTGCTGGTTTTGGCTGGGATAGAGTTAATTTTCTTCATAGTAGCTAGTATAAGGGTATGTTTTGGATTTGTGCTGAAAACAATGTTGGTAATACAGGGATATTTTTGTTACTGCTGAGCAGTGCTTGCACAGAGCCAAGGCCTTTTCTGCTCCTCACCCCACCCCACCAGCGAGGAGGCTGGGGGGGCACAAGGATTTGGGAGGGGACACAGCCAGGACAGCTGACCCCAACTGACCCAAGGGATATTCCAGACCATGTGACATCATGCTCAGCATAGAAAGCTGGGGGACGAAGAAGGAAGGGGGGGACGTTTGGAGTGATGGTGTAACCATTACAAGTGATGGAGCCCTGCCTTCCTGGAGGTGGCTGAACACCTGCCTGCTGATGGGAAGGGGTGAATGAATTCCTTGTTTTGCTTTGCTGGCATGTGCAGCTTTTGCTTTACCTATTAAACTGTCTTTCTCTCAACCCACGAGTTTTCCCACTTTTACCCTTGTGATTCTCTTCCCCATCCCACCAGGGGGGAGTGAGCAAGTGGCTGTGTGGGGCTTGGTTGTTGGCTGTGGTTAAACTACTACAGATAGTTAAAGAAAACAAACAAAAAACCACTCAAAATATCAAAATGGTGCATGAAAGTGAATTAGGTAATATAAAAATTAAAGGGATGAACTTTACCCTGGCAGAAAATGATAGCTGAAGAAAGGGTGGTGACAAAGACATACCACCGAGACACCTTGCCTGTACAGGGGGCTGGAAAATGTCTTCAACAGCACTTCTCGTCCTTCCTGTAGAAAGAAGAGATGTGCTGTTACTGTCCATCTCACTATGGAGGGAAGCTGACTCAGCTAAGTCACCGCTGAGAATTCAAGGGGGTGCCTGATTGTTAGTACCTTCTTACTTATTCCAAAATAGAAGAAGTCTCCGTGCAAACAATTTCTCTTCAAGGACTGCCACATATTTAGGCAGGGACAAGGCACAGAATTGAATAAAACTAACTTCAAGGCAAATTTTAAAAATCTGACATAAAAAAAGAGAGCCTGTCTATTCACCCTATAGTTCAGCAGCTTTGCTAGTCTGTCTTTTTTTTTTTTAAGTCTTTATTTGAATATCTTTAGAGAAATATCTTCTTTGACAGTGAAAATTAAAATGAAACTTAAGAAGAAAAATCTAGGGCTACAGAGCTGAGCATTGTGTGTGGATAGATTAGAGTTAAGGCTCATTTGCAGGAGAAAAGCCAGCACAGTATTTGCAGTGAAAAGAACAGAAAGGATCTTGCCCCCACTCTTTCATTTAATAGAGGTAGTTTGGAGAAAATTTCTAATGGATCCTATCCAACCATAAAATCATGTAGAAAATGAATCGTATCTGACAATAAAATAAAAGTGAACCAAATTACAAGGTTCTTATATTCGCAGGACAAATTAATTTCATGTTTGGAATACTAATTGTTCACTGTAGGGCCTGCAACTATTTATTGTCATTGTTTCGTTTGTCACCAGAGGAACTTTTGCACATGTAGAATGGTATGTTTTTGGCTGTAGCATCAAAGGGAAGGGAACAGCGTCTCTTGGAGCAGAAGGGGGATCTTCCCACATGCCACCCCCTCGGCTCCCTGGGACAGTTTGTGGAAAGGCTTTTGAAGGGTGGGTGATTTGTCCTTCGAAGTTGGAGGCAGAAGGAAAGTAAACCTTGATGGGAGTTGTAATTGGCCCTCAAGGACACCATCTGATACACGTTCCCCAAACTCCTCATGAAAGGCCGAAGCAGCAGACGTGGCCAGTGAGCCCGGTGTCTCAGAAGAGCCTGGTTGTCTCCCTGCAGAGAGCGTACCCTTAAGACCTAAGAGGCAGCTATCATTTGATGTGGCTTCAAGGATCAGCTGGTCTTTGGTGCCTGGAGGAAAGCTGCAAAGAGACTCAGGTAGTTCAAAAGAGACGCTATGACAGAAAAAATGTGTTGGTACCACACTGAATTACAGTAAAAAAATACAAATAAACAGAACACCTTCCCCAAAATCAAGAAGATTTAAAAAAAACAAACAGTAAAATTTTGTTTAACTGTGTGAAGACTGTGTGTACACATTGTTAAAAGATGTTTTTAATTCCCCCCCCCCCCTTAAACTAATAAAGCAACTGAAAGAAGTGATAATTCAGTGGGGAAGGTTGAATGCTCAGTTCCATGATGAGTTACATTAATATGACTGTCTCTAGGACAGAGAAATGAGAAGTTATTACCCCCAGTAGGGAGCTTAGAACAATCATCTTTCCTGAAAAGAGTTCATTTTGAAATGCAAGGCTTCTCCTGAGCTGCCAATGGCTCCCTCTACCTCCTAAAAATTCAAGTATGTTACTGACTGACAGGTCTAACAGACTGCTTTTGCATGTCTCCAAAGCCACCTGATATTTTAATTTAGTTCAGTTTGATGACTGTCTCCATCCTCCCTAGGACCTTCTAGCTCTACTCTCTCCACTCTTGAAGAATTTCCCTCTGAGGCAAAGTTAACCAAAAGAAAAGACTGGGCTTCGGTGACCGAGATTATTTTGGGCACCTCTGGAATTGCTGAAGAGCCTGGGCAATGCAGTGCTGAAAATGAAGCAAACTGCAGGGGCTCCCCCTTGTCCAGCAGCTCTGTCCCAGCCCCACCTTCTCCTCCACTGAAGCAAAGGCAGTAATGCTGGGGAATTTCTTAGGTAGGGCAAGCAGGGCCTGAAAGAGCTGAAGCAGAGAGCTGGCTCCAGGATCTCTGCAGGATGGGAGATGTGCTTAGCCGTTCACATGCTCTGTGAAAAAGAGGGGCCCAATATGAGAAGCGGTGGTCGTCTGGGGAAGGCTGAGTGCTGCAGCCCCTGTCAACCAGTGTTCTGGTGGGACGCTTCAGTGCTCCTGCTTCTGAGAGGGAGAAATGAGATGTTATGGCACCCAGCAGGGTGCTTAGAGCAACCATTTTCCTTGAGGATAAAATTACGAGAAAAGATCTGAATTATGGGACAACGGAAACTCGGTGTTTGCCTCTAAGGCTTCTCCTCCAGTGTGGGATAGAGGGGGGGGCTTCAGCAGGCCAGAGGGGATCGTTTGCACTGCACACCCTGTTTCATTTCAGTCCTTTCATGCTAGTCTATCTTCTATTTTCCATCTTTTCTTTGCCCTGCTAAACTCACATTTGAGGGGTCTTGGACCAGCTCCAAAGCTGTCTTGCATCAGAGGAACTGTTTTTCCTATTGACTGAGATGAAGTTTTGACTGAGAGAGTGCATATGCTTCTCATGTTTTCCTCCTGCTTGCCTTTTGCCCAAATCCATGGCTTCTTCCATGTGAGGTACCAATGTGTTATGCACTTAGCTGCTCATCCCCTGATCCCTTTTTTTTAGGTATTTAAACTGCTGCTCTCATTCTATGTAAAACCAATTTTAGACACTTTGACAGGATTTCCCACAACTTACAAGGATTTGCGTTTAAAATATGCGTCTGCCAAGAAAGCTCAGGTTTATTGTGCCAAGGGCTGTAGCCTTACACTCGCCTCTCCGTCCTGCTGATTCAGTATTGGCCCCCAGCAGGCATGCAGACCTGCTCGTGTGGTGTGCAAGTGGCTCACGGGTTCTTCCTGCAGCTGAATCCATCCAGCATGCTCTTTCTTCTCTTGGAGTTCTGTTCATCTGGAGGGAGATGAATGGGCTGCCCTGGGACTCTCAAGAGAGAAAAAAAATTAATTGAGTTTTCATAAGAAAGGATTTGAAACAGATGAGAGAGAGCTCCTTCTGAAATGGGAAACAGAAGGCATGCAGAAGTAATGCAAGATCACTGAGGAAAATAACTACTAAAATTCCTGGAAAGTGTTGAATGACTACAGAGAAATAATTTCAGACTGACTGGGATGAGTGGATTAAACCTAGACTGGAAGGACTAGTGGGATGGGTAGAAGAGAGGAATGTTGCACACAGCAGTGATGGCTTCTTGCATTTTGTTCCAATGGATTTGACCCTCCCCACCTGAAGCACTTAGGCTCTGAAAATTTTCTTAGAGTAAGAAAAAGGAAAATTCACCTTCACCTTCACCGAAAACCAAAGTCCCTTTCATACTTGCACTGATGAAGAATACAATGTTCTTGTTCAATTATTCTGTCTTTGCAGAAATAGCACACTCTAAGGGGTTTGCCAGGCATGAAAAGAAGGATGTAAAAGTAGAGACAGGACATTTACAGGAGAACATATTGCTGCAGATCCAGAGAATAGTGGAATATTAGAGAACGAAAAGAACAAGAAGGTGCCCTGGTTTCAGCTGGGATAGAGTTAACTGTCTTCCTAGTAACTGGTACAGCGCTGTGTTTTGGGTTAGTATGAGAAGAATGTCGATAACACCCTGATGTTTTCAGTTGTTGCTCAGTCGTGTTTAGATTAATTCAAGGACTTTTCAGCTTCTCCTGCCCAGCCAGCAAGAAGGCGGGAGGGGAACAGGAAAGTTGGGAGGGGAGGCAGCCGGGACAGCTGACCCAGAGTGGCCAGAGGGGTATTCCATACCATGGGACGTCATGCCCAGCTTGGTGGGGGGGAGGAGGAGCGCGGCTCAGGCATCAGTCGGCGAGTGGTGAGCAATTGCACTGTGCATCACTTGTTTTGTGTGTTCCAATCCTTTTATTATTATTGTCACTTTCTTGTTGTTACTAGTGTCATTGCTAGTTTCTTCCTTTCTGTTCTATTAAACTGTTCTTATCTCAACCCACGAGCTTTACCTCTATTTTCTGATTTACTCCCCCATCCCACTGGGTGAGGGGAAAGTGAGTGAGCGGCTGGCTGGTGCTTAGTTGCTGGCTGGGGTTAAACTACGTCGGTGTTGACACAGAAAACAGCTGTTGCTACAAAGCAGGACAGTTTCTCTACTATTACACAAAATTACTTACAAATACTCCATTCACAGTCTACATAGGACTACATAATTGGTGATTTAGAACTCACATACAGGCATCACATATAAATAGTAGTGTTGTCAACGAAAAACCAAAATAGCATAGAAGCATGCTTAACTACTTCTAAGTATACAATTCAGTTCTAACACCAAATATTTGTGTCACTGGATTGTGTTTATGTATCTTGACCTACAGTTTATAATATGCAAGCTGTATGTGGAGCTGTAGGAACCAAAGTTTAAAAATGTAGTGTAGGTCAACAGAACAGTCTTTATCCTGCCAGCTGAGTACAATTTCATGTGAGTCATACTCTGGTGTTTTTCTCTATTTTTTCCATTCAAAAGTCTCAAACTAATAGAGCTTTCATTACCTTTTTAGAAGACGGTTGCAAGTTATAGGTCAGAAAATCATGGGTTTCAAAGGTAAGAAGAGTTTAATTACTGTGAACATCAGGAGATTTCCCTTTTTTTAATTTAGCCATCTTAATTCATTCCAGTATTTACACATTACAAACAGCATTTTCTAGGTTGAGATAAAAGTTTTTATATTTAAGAGACTGCCAAGATGCAGCTTTCTAATATAGATAGAGGAAGGCTGTATTGAAGAGTACTCTGAGAGAGTTTAGGATGACGTTTAAATCATATGTTTACATTTTGATAGCTGTCTACATTTTCTGTGCTTATTTTTCCCTGATACAGTTGCTTGCAGTTGGATTCTTGGCACTTCGGGAAGAAAAAAAAAAGAACTTGCGAAGGTTAAAAGTATTGTAGACCACAGAGAGGAGGACAATCGAGGAAAGGTGGGAAACAACAGTGTGAGGGACTCATGGAGGAAACAGATACCAGCGTTTACTGGGGTAGGTGAAAAGGGGAAATAAATTGGCAGTATGAAAAGAAGTCTTGGATTGCTATGTGGGAGCTGTGAGCACATCTTGCATTGTGGAATGTTTTAACAGTATAAATGACAACAAAATACTTCAGCAGTAGCTGGGATAGATGCTCACTTTGGTAATGGTGAACAGGGAAGATTCTAGTAAGCCTTTAAAAAGTGATCTAGGGAAGACAGTATCATGGGGAAAGATGTCACATTCCTGTCTTCTTCCCTGTCATTCTTTGATGAGACACAGAATTTCAAGACAGGCCTGAGGTGTTGCTGGGCAAATTTGAAAACAGCTTGTGGTGCAAACATCAAAGCCAGGCTTGGAAGAAAACACTGCCAGCAAAGAATCAGAAATTCCAGGTAGAAAGGTAAACCTCTGGGATGTTACTTGGGATACTGACTCTCTCATTCCCTTCTCATTCTCATCTCATGGTGTAGGGAAGAAAATGACCAGCAAGCGCAGTTTAGTCTCTTCTCTGAACTGTAGTCTAATAAAGCAATCCTTCCTTCTTAGTCTTCAAAATATGTTTGGGCATGTTTTTCTATCTGGCTATTTTTACCCAAAATTGATCTCCCCATTTTAAGCAGTCAGATTTTTACCTTCTATCCCTTCTCTTTCCAGATGGATATATACACGGAAGGTATGCTCTTAAAATGAAACTTGGAGAATTGGGTTTTTTGCCTATCAAAACTTCTCCATCTGGTTCTGATCATTCCTTCCCTACCTGCTGTGGGGAATTTTTTATTTTAAAAAAATATATCTGAAAGAGAACTACGACTTTCATTTGTGCTACGTTTAGATACCACAAATGAAATGGTGCTGAGCTGGGTCACTAGCAAAATCCTAATAAGAATTGTCACAAAGTTGCAAGTAGTAGTCTTGGTGTAGTCAACACTATGATTTGAAATATTTATTTCTCCTAGCTATGAACAAATGTTCTGGCTTGGTGCTAGAATATACTGAACTCCTTTTCCTTCTTGATACAAGGCTCGACTTAGCTTTAACTTATGAATTACCTGCTCCAAAAGATAGGAAGGTATATTCATTAAAGTGGGTATTTAGATCTTTTGCCTTTAAATTATTTTTTAATCTAGGGGGAAAAAAAGCATGCTATGAAGTAAGTTTTTGTTTCAGTTACAGCTGTAGTAAATTGAACTGTTGTGATTGGGACCAGAATCTGGTGCAATTATTTGTGGGGAACAGGCATCTTTTTACCTTTACATATGGAGATAAAAATATCTAAATAAAGCTGCAGTTTGGACTGAAAGGAATCTCAGTGTAATTCCACATTTGCAAAAAGAAAACAGGTTTAGAGAAATTGGGACAGTGTAAGAATTCATGTCTAGTCGGTACAGAAATTCTAATTTCTTAGAATCTGATTTGAAAATGTGTAAATACATACGGCAATAATGACGAAGAATACGTATGATATTTCATGCCAAACTGGGAGAAATTTTGGCAAAATCATGAGATTGGAAGTTAGGAAATCATGAAAAATTCAAAAAGATTGCAACCACGTTTTGCAATCAAAGAGACTGTGCATTGAAGGAAGAGGTGTCAGTGACAAAGTGTGTGCTGCAGCTGTGCCTAGCGATCCGAGCAGCAATAATTATTGCAGCAAGACTTCATTTGTTCTAGGAGCAGAAATGTCTTAAGACCAGCCTGATAATAACCTTTTAATCATCATTTTTATACTCTTGATCCATGTCTTTGACATGTCTTTAAAAACAATGTGTATTCAAGGAAATTTGTCTTCAAATACATTCGAAGTTTGTTATCTTTAAAAGGTAACATAACCCTAAAAGGAGAACAGATAAATGCTTGTGACAGATACCTTAGTGTGTTGAAACTTACATCATTAAAGGAATACTTTGCATATGTATTCAGAAATAGTAAGATTAATGAGACATTTTTATCGAACTACCCAGTTGTCAGAAAAGAAAATACGCTGGAGAACTTACCAGGAAGTATCTGTTGTAAGGTAATTAGTAATTCTTCATAGAGAAGGATGCTGTAAAACAAGCTCAAAACCCATGATCCTTGACTTGCTACAGTAAATAACAGTAGCAGAAAGGAGAGTGCATTCCGCTGCTAGCAAAAACTGGAAGAAAAGGTTTTTTACCACAATCAGCTTCAGGACGTCCATTCTTAAAGTGTTGCTTTTCATTCTGTTCATGGCCAGCAATTCGCTGAGTGAACAAGAAGCTTTAGAACTAAGACATGGTTGCATTTTTGCTTTATAGTTTGTCAGAGTAGGGACGTGTCTATCAGTTGCCTGGCTTACCTGTGGTAGTGCTGCTATGGTATTGCAATCTTAATGGTATTGCTTCTGAGGAAATTCTTATGGTTTAGGTAGAGTTTATTTTTAAATAATGGGAAGACAATGAAAATGTTGAGACCTTTGTGTGATAACTGCTACTGGCGTTTGCTATTATGAAGTGTTTCATAGTTCTTGAGTTCTGTATGGCCAAGAGTATGGTGATATTTTACAGAGACATAGGTATGCGAGACACAAATATTTTTGCTTTCACCTGTTATTCTGTACCTCTGTACATGAAAAAGATTGCAACCATATGAATTACAGTTGAAATACTAGGTATTCTGGTGGGTTTGAATCATTTTGTGTCGATCTGTCATTGTCAAAAGGACACATTTTAAATGAGTGAGATGGTTTGGTTCTTTTCCAGTAAGAAGAAATATTCGGTATATGGGTTAAAAAAAAATTCTACATTCCTTTTATAGCACGTACTTTTAGAAATTTTTTTGAGATGAACAGGGAGAAAATCATTACTAATGAAGAGCATGATAATGGGAACGCATTGAAAAAAAGGTTATTTTAAATGAGAAGTTAAGTTATACGGAATTGTCTCTGATTCTGTTAGAGTATACAGTATTGGTCAGGAATTTTTTTATGGGAAGATTTCCTACAGATTGATTTTATTTATTTATGTTATTATTATCACTGTTCTTTACCTGGTAACTACCAGTTACTAGTAATTAGGTATCACTAACCTGATAGTGATGTAAACCAGCTGCAGTTACTGTTTTTCTAATAGAGTTTTGGTTTGTGATTCGAGGAAATTTTTTTTTTATGCTACTTTAGCCTTTAAATTGCCAAAAAAAGTTACCACTTAAAGGATAACTTTGCATTTATATAGACTACAGTACTGTGAAGGGCTCAGCAGTGAGTTCCTTAATGACATGGAATATTACAGTGTTAGTATCAAAGGGCACATACTCCCTCTTTCTCCAACAGAATCACAGCTAGTTATTTTCTACTCCCATAGTATTTTTTGTAACATTGCTAAATGAATTGTAGTTCTGTTACGGATCATATGGGTAGCTAAAAAACATCAGTGCCGCTTATTTCCGAGATAATATGATCCCAAATACTACTAGGGATTTTTTATTGTTCTGTACTTTATAGTCATAACATATGATCCATATTTAGGTTGTCTTAGAAAATTCTTCAATGCTGATGCCCTCTTGAGAGAAAGGAATGCAACATATAAAAATAGATTTGTACAAATGCAGGCCTTGATCACTGTGGAGTCATTTAGATTTATCTCTGATTAACAGTCAATGTTGGATTAGATTGTCTTGGACAGTGGGGAGGAAGGAGGCTTCCATCTTTTTTTGAAATAAAGATTGCTCGTAGCATAGTTTCTCTAGCTAATAACGCATTTGTCATGAGTTTGCTAATCCACCTGTTCATGGTGTAAAATCCCTCTTAGAATAGCAAAACAGTAATATTAGTGAAGCTCTGATACTACTTTATTCCTGTCAGTTGCCAGGTAGGCTCAGAAGGGTCTGCTCGGAGGTCTCTTCCAGTTCTAACTTTCTGGCTTCATTCTAAATCCGTATCTCCTCATGGTGAAAAGTCACGCAAAATTATACTCAGCTGTAGTGGCTGTTTGGGGTTTTTTTGAGTATCATAATGGTGCTTGGCCTTGAAATACACAGTCCCAGTTTTAATTTTCTCTCTCAGCGTCTCCAGTGGTGTCTTGCAATTGCGTTTGGCTATACATTACAGGTACATTATACATTTCAGGTCCATCTCTGTAAATCACAGACTTCAGTGGCTTTGCACCAGAACCTCTGGGTCAGCCTGTAGCTTGCTGGTATGAATGATGAGTTCAGTATTCAGTCCAAGTCCTACATAGGAAAGAAACAGGTAGCAAAGACTGTGGGGTTTGAGTGCCAGACATGGTGCCTTTTGATGTCTGATTAAGGCTGCTGATGAGGAAGTTATTTTTAGACAGCTGTATGCCTGTGAAGTACTGTAAGCGCTCAACTTCTGGAACATAATTTACAGCCCACAATGTTTACACAGTAAAAGAGATGGAGGAGAACCAACAGTAATGCAAAACAAATCCTTTTGTAGACCAAAATAAGGAAAAATCCCAATGCAAAACGCACAAAAAGGTTTTCATTTGGATTATAATTAGAAGGTTTGAGTCTCAAATGGGTTTTATGATTTTTAGCCTTTGCCAGCAATGTGGAGATGATACATAGTGGAATTCAGATACAACCACACTTAAATGATGCAATAAAAATCATAATAATATAAGACATAAAATTTACTGGCTAACTGGAAGATGGGTACAAATTCAGAGTAAAGTAATTTAAGCAGGTAGACCTTCATTTTTCAAATAATTTCAAAATTTTGAAGGAGCAAGTCACTGGAAAGTAAGATTTAGTATCATCTACAGAGTACATCATACGAAGCTTAAATTTCTGATGCAATTAGAAATACAGCCCACTAACAGTATGTTACTGTATAATTGCATTAAATAAATATTTGTTTTGTTTTAATTTACAGCCAGCTGCACTGGAGTTGAGGACTTTAAGGCCTGTTTGGGTAATACAGACAACTCCTGTCCTACCAATATTTCTTATCAATGTGAAAATGAAAAACCTTTTTGCAGGTAGGGTCTGGGGTTGGTTTGTTAGTTTGTTTAAATATACACTATTTAAATGCAGCTTGTCAAATACATTATTAATGATGAACTAAATTTAGACCCTACAGTGTGATCCATGAAACTAGATGTTGATCTTCATTCACAGTCCACATAAACTCGTAACTCTGCTACAAAGCGTGAAATCTGGGATCTGAATGCAGCATTTTCTTTTTTGGAATATGTGTAGGCCGTGTTATTCATAATGTAGGTACTCGCTATAATCCTTAATTTTCACATACTCGCTATTGTCTCAGATATTTTACTTCAGAACTGAATTATGCTTTGTAATGGCAAGTTAATTTTTTCCCAGGTTGATCAAAATTTCTTTAAAGTTAAAAAAAAAAATCAGATATTCTAATATCCTATTCTCCATTATGTAGTTGGTTTTTTTCTTTTAAAAAAAAAAAGTCTAATAATCTGAGTAGAAAATCTTGTTCCCGTATCTGGCATACTTGGTTTTTACATATAGCTTGACCCTCAGACTTGACAGGAAAATAGCAAGAAAATACCAGGGCAGTATTATGAAGCTTATCAGATTAACTGGTGGATTCAAGGCAGTAATTTCTCTATGACCCGGTCTGTTGTGTATGAACACGCAGCTAGCCTCCGGTTGTAGCCAATATACCAGGTTAGATAACTGAGTACACTGTCTAAATATTAGTGCAACTCCAAAGAAATAGAATGCTACATTCTTGAAACTATAAATATGTATTCTAAATCATATCCAGGTCAATACAAATATTGCATATAAATTGCAGTAAGAAAGGAATTTTCCATGGAGGTCAAGGTCAAACTTTCAGAAAAGGTTACCCAAATCCAGGCTGTTTGTGTCAACAAATGATGCAAAATCCCTATCAAAAGAACCTTCCCATCATGAGAATAGCTGGGGCCGTTCCGTTCTAGTGATATCCTTTGTATTAGCAGAGGAAGTAACACTTTGGGGCAGGAAAAAAAGAAGCCCGGAATTAATCAAAATAACTTAGCTTTTAAAAAAACCAACATTCTTATTCCATTAGAAATCTTACTCTTGAAAGCAGACAGGACATATTCTGTTAATCTACTACGGGTTGTGTAGTTGTTTTTTCATAGAAGGTGCATCACTGTCATAAAGATAGATAGCATTGTGACATTTCAATTGTATCTGCGTGGTCTATTCTGGAAATTCAGAAGCTTTGCCATGCTTACAGCTGGGAGAAAGATCTTTGACCTGAATCATGCCATGACTGGGTAATATACCCTATTCTCAACAAAACTTATTATCTTGGACTTACTGGAATGCTAACTTGGACTTGGTTGACCCACAGCTTGGCGGAGTGCATTTGCATCAAATCTAGAGTAAGATGTGTATTACTAAGGTAAGTAACATCTTTAGACAAACAGGGAAAATATTGAATTTCATGACCCCTGCAGTCTTCAATAATAAATAATTACATAGCAGAATATTTTACTTTTTTGGTATTACTTATTTTAAAATCAAAATAACGTTGCTAAAAACTAGTATTTTCATTTGCAGATGTGATTACTTCAGACTGGACTGGAAGGAGTATTGGTACATGGGTCCCAAATGTAACCACCTTTGGAACAGTCTAGATTTGATTTTAGTAACTATTCTTCCTGCAGTAGCACTGGTTATCATAGTTGTAATATTTTAGTGTGTCTACTACTGTAAAAGTGAAAAAGCTGGGTAAGTTACTCTGGATGCAGCTAAAAGGGTTTTTATAATCAAAATGGAAGTAAAGCAAAAGAAGTCTGGTATTCTGATTAATTTTTAACCTCTGGATATTTAAATCAACAAGCTTGCCATATAGCATCCTCTGCCAAAATACTGTTTACACAATTTAAAACTAAATCAAAGCATCTTACCAGGGCACTTAACAGTTATGCAGCTTTTTAGCTGCTGCATGTAGAACTTCACTCTTAAGTCATTGCTTCTGTTCTTCAGGGCTAACCAGGCAGGCTTTAAAGATTGATAAGTACATTTACAACTTTAACTCAAGACTACCAAATCTGTCTTGCTGATTTATTTCCTATTAAGGGTTGGCTTAAAATACAAAAAAAAAGAGGGGGGAATAACATTGACAAGAGTCTTGGCGATTAAACACCACGTGTCGCATTCTTTGGTGCTAGGTATTGGCAATTTGAGCTGCTTTTTGCTTTCAACACTTGATATCTTTTTTTTTTTTCCCCCAATGATACCTGTCCCAAGTACGTAGACAATATGGTTTTTATTTTTTTCATTGAGCCCCATTAGTGTGTATCACTGGTACTTCCTCTGTCATAGAAAAATTGTATGATATGGCTGTTGAACCAATCTGCAGTACAAAAAGGTTCGTCAAGACCCTCAAAACTATTGCTAATGCTCTAAATTCATATTGTTCTGCCGACCAGGAACCATACAAATCCTCCATACCGTGAAGCACAACATAACCGTGCATTTACTGCTGAAATGGCTGGTAACTTGGGGCACATTTATCAGCAGTTGCCAAGGGTAAAAGATGCTGGCGTGTGGGGTGTATCACATGTTCCTAATTCTGGTGAGTCAGACGTGATTTTGTGATGCAACGGAATGGTATATGAATAGCAAAAAAAGGCCATCTGGTAAAATTAAAGATAATCCGAGTTTAAAATCTTCCTTTTATTTGCCCAGTATTTGATTGCCAAGATCACATAAATGCATGTGAGAAGGTGAAACTCCTCATCAAGGATGAAGTGAATCTAATTTATATAGGAGAAATCAAAGAACTAGGGATTATTTTAAAAGCATGTTAAAATAAACATTTCTTTTTAGGCCAGTTAGAAGACCAACGTTAAAAAGAGAGATAATTTGGATATGAGCTCAAGCCACATGCTACAACCTCTTCCACTGTATCATCACTGTGCTTTTCCAGCTGCTGGGTGAGCTAATTTCTGCCTGATCAGCTCATGAACTAGGTCGCTGAATGCTATTACTGGAACTAGTGGCCATGCCAGGAAAGGTGCGGGAGTACGTAGCCAGAGGGCAAGAGTTTGGTATACTGACCGATCTTCAACCAGTTTCAGCTGCTGAAGAGCCATGCCTACAGTTTCATTTGACTGTTGACTAGTTATGCTTCACCAGAGGAAGGATTGGCTATTTGTCCTGAAGGTTTTTTGCTTGTGTGAGGGTTGTCAGCAAAGTTCCGTGAGGATTTGTGTAGTGTTCATGTAAGAACAGGTAAAAGGCAGTGCTAGTAAGGTGGCACATTTTGCTGACGGTACCATAGTACTCGGACTAGTCAAAAATAAGCCTTACTATGAAGAAATACAGAAGGAGCATATAATAATGATTGACTGGGCAAGAAAAGGACAAATGAAATGTATTGTTTATAAATGCAAACTAATGCGTGTAAAAACGAAGTTTTAACTTTTTGTACCTGGCAGTCATCTCCAAATGAGAAATTAGAACTCAGAAGGGACATATAGAGTAGTGTTTTCTGAAAAAGTTTGTTTTGCTACAGATTTTAGGAAGAAACTGAAAACAATACGAGGAACATTGTAATACCACTGCACGAATCTTCATTAAGCCTGCATTTTGTCTACTGAATGTGATTTTGAGCCCCCATCTCAGCAAGCAGAGTAGGACATCTAGAATTTCAGGGTCATCAGTATTGATTCCTGTGTGAGGAGAGGCTGTGTGAGAAATTACTGTTCCTGCTTTTAATGTAAGAACTAGGCAATGTCAGACAAAATTGGCAGAAGTTTTAAACAAGCAAGCAAAAAGTGCTGTTTGATAAAATGCATATTTTAGCAGTATGTACTGATAGTGTAAATTAGCTTTTAAAAAAATCAAACGTCTATTCAGGGAGGCAGAGGTGTTCAGATTGGATGTGCGCTTTCAGGTAGGTAACATCCTGGTTGTTCCATTTACTGTGCTGCGGTTCACATCTCGGAGCAGCCTGGGAGCACACAAACTGATTCCCCTTTGGATTAAACTAACCAGAATATATGCTTCAATCTCCGATGAACGTTCAGTGCCCAGGCCAAACTACACGTATTCTGAAAAGCAAACCCTTCTGAAGTGCGTCACGTGTCACTGTGGGGTCCCACTTGTAGGAATCCACTTTATTTGCTGCTGTGAACACAGCCACAGATTCCGCTCCAGCTCAGTCAACGAATGACTTCAATGCTGCTGGCTAGAAGTTACATTAATGTATTGATAGTACTTCAAGTATTTACACTGTTTGCCTATTTTTTCTTTATGCTTCTGTTACTGGCTCTTCTCAGTGTGTTAGGTGACTCAGTCTCTTCCTATATTCTATTTCTGTATGTGCAAAAGTAAATTTTGCGAGTAGAAGATGTGTCAGAGTACAGGTAGAGGGGCCTAATAAAGGTTCTATCTATGTTGTTTACTTTAAAGAGAAGAAATCGGACTTATTTTTGTAATGAAGATGCATGTGGCCACCAGCTGGCACAGAGCAGCATAATTGCACAAATCAATTAAGACAAACCAGGTGGTACTAGCTGAGAATCTGGCCCTTTGTGAATAAACACCACAGACTTCTGCAGGCCCAGAGTCTAAGGTTAAACTTTATGAAAATGAGAAGTGTGTGTTTCAAATACATTTAATTCAATTGGAAGTGGAATGAAAATTCACAGAACGGGTTAAATTGCAATAATGTGACCCTTCTTTCCTTTTCATGTTGTGAGCGATGCCTTCCAATGACATTTTTGGAGGCTGAGAGGGGTTCAGTGGAAATGACCAGAAGGATATGGCTGTACCAAATGTATTGTTTATCTTTGTCATCTCTCAGCTGCATAATCTATGAATGATAATATATAACATAAGCATTGTTAGCAGAGTTCTAGCCGTATTTGTTTAAAATTCACTGCCTACAACTGAGTTAGGTTTGGGGCTAGAATACGTAACCATTTCCTAGTTTATTGGGTTTTTTTCTAGAAAGGTGAAACTCCCTAAATCAAATCTGAAATCAATTTACCTGCATCACCTTTGTAACGGAATATTTCACTGAGACCTTTGCAAGGTTCCTGTGAGACAGAGTAGACAGGGTCATTTATAGGATGACAGAAGTGATCTCTGATGGAGCTGGGATTTGAACTTTGGTCCCCAAAGGGCCAGGCGCTGCCTTTTTGGCTAGGCTGACGCTCTGCCATGCCAGTTTTCTCCATTAGGCAAGATGCTTTCTATAGCAGAGGTCATTGCTTGAACAAGTGGGTATCACAAGAAAAGATGGATAAATGCATTTCAAAAAGAGAACGGGAAATACGAAACACAAAGAAACATGAAAGGGAATACATTTGTGTGTGTGAGGGTTCATTTCCTCATTCGGTACTTTAAGTGATTATTTTACATATTAAGGAGTGTATAGTGTCTGAGAAGAAGACATTGTAGGCTGTCTGAGAAAAGAAAAGCAAATAATCTAGCCTGATACATTATTTCCTGATAAATGTATTTGTAAAGTATTAATACCTTGGAAATGCAGTGGGGGAAAAAAATGAGGCATAAACCTGCCTTCACCAGGAGGTGGTGCTGTTGAATTTTTAACTAACTGAATTGACGTTCAGCTGATGCTGTCATTTTCAAGAATTAGACCATAGTTAGACCTGCACACGTTGTTAGGGAAGAAAACCTACTGTAAAAGGAACTGCTTTTTTACTACTTTCTCATGCTCCAGACTGCAAGTTGCAGCCCAGAGGCAGTCCGTGGGACGTTTCTGCCTGCCACATCTCCTGGCTAGATGTGGTGGTCATGAGAACAGGAGCTTGTAAAAAGCCCATTGTTAATTGTCTGAGCTTTTGCTTTCATGCCAACAAAGCAGGCTGCTGCACGTATCACTCTGCCATCTGCATAGCCCTCGCCAAAGCTGTCTGAGAGAGGCAAGAGGGGAAACTGAAATCTGCATCTGATAGCGTGAGCTCCTGCAGATGAACTACCCTGATCGTTGCTTCTCTCCTGAGGGTACCTTGTTTGGAAAATTACTTCAGGTCATTATATGTTTAAACAAAGATACCTTTAGCAAATGAACATCACTTATTAGTTTTATGAACAATATAAAATATTTATTTTGTTTCGTCATGATGTTTTGCTGCTTCCTGTAGCAATATGTTTGGCAAGACAGCAGCCCGTCTTTAAACTACAGTAGTCAATCGTTCTTAATTGTTATCACTGTATTTAGATTAATCTTTGACTCAGTTTTGCATAAATCAGAACTAAATCCGCTGTTATTTATGGAATGGCATGTTTCTGAAATGTTTAATCATAAAAGACTCAAGAAAACTTCCAGGTCTTGATAAGACCCTTAAAACCTGGTTTACTTAATTGTGCAGATGACTGTTTCTCTGTTATATCTTAGAGGTACATTTTCTGCATTATCCAAATATGTAAAGACTTCGTTTCTACTGAGTCTTCTAGATAAACTGAATTTATACATTCGAAAATGTGTCTATAAAAAAACATTATATTTTGTAACTGGTAAATAGGTTTATACCATTTTTTTACACCAAAGACATATAGGATGACCTGGGTTGGACAAATTCCAAAAGTGGTACTGAGAAGACAAGATTTTGATGCTGTCCCAACCCCAAGTCAATTAGAGGATTACAGGTACGCTGCTGTTTTTCTGTCTTTTTTGCTTATTTTCACTTTATACTCAGGTTTGGAGACTAAGAATTACTTTGTAGCATTGCCAGTGGCAGGGCAACTGACAAAACGATCCACTAAACGGCTGAGCTTTTGACTGGATTATTCATGTACATTTTGTGGCTCGAGTCTTTCTAGAAAGAGGTTATTTGTCTGAATTTTTTCTTTATTCTCCTCTACCTTGCATAATTCTAACAGTACCGCTGCAAGAATTCTAGGACTATTTTGTATGTTATTACTAAATGTGAACTAGGACACAGGACTCAATTTATCAGCTTGCTGTCTTAAGACTTGGTCTCTTCTCCTAATATATCACTAAAAAGAAAAAGTCAGTATGTTTCTCTTGTTTCTGAAGCTAAATCCTAAAATACTGATTTATCCAAAGGCTTGTGTGGTTTTCCTCTAATAATTACAGATTAATTTGTATTCATTTTCTTTTCTTTTTAGAAACGCGGTTTCCTTAGTTGTGCTTCCTCACTTTAATCCTCCTCACTAACACCAGCCAACTGTTGCAGCTCCTACCTGCAACTTTTGCAGAGAACTTGTTTACCATGAGGCAACTAAATGATAGCAGAGCATTTTCCTCATGAGTAGCAGGGTTCTACTGCAGAAACAGACTGGAGCTTTCTGGTATTTCGGTCCATCAAGAAGGTCTGGGGGTTTTTTAACATAAATGTGGAAAATGCTGAAGGTATACCTATCATGAATTTAAAACATTTTAACAGTAATCATAGGAATATAGAAAATGAGGTGTTATGGCTCTGGGGAAAAAAAAAGCTCAAAGAATATGTTGCTTTTTTATATTCACTTTTATCTGTGTTTGCAGGATGAGGGTTTGACAGAAAAATGAACGTAAAATAAAATTTATATGTCTTAATGTTATTGCCTCAACGTCATGCATGCAGTAGTGAGCTTTATTTTTATATTTCAGTTTAAGCTAACACTTTATGTAATTTGCAGTATATTATTATGCATATTTTTAATAACCTTTTTTCTCTTTTGCATAGTCCCATGCATCCTCAGCCATTAAGGAGACCAGATCCAGGAACAGACCATTTTTCTAACTAGCGACCTCAATATGAGAAATTTGGCTATCCAAGCAATAATTTGCCTTATGCAGGTTATGCAGAGGGGAGACAGTATCAGGTATGTATTAATAACATACCTAGGCATATATATTATATAATCATTTGTCTTGGTACTGAGTACAAATTATCATTATTCAAATTGGTCTTATTTATGTTGCTAAGTAAAGGTATGAGCTACTAAAAAGCCTAAAACCACCTTTTACTATACAGGCATTTTCTTCAGGAATATTACATACCTGCTAATTCCATTCTAGACTGGATAAATTTTGCAATGTTTTAATAATTTTCTGAGTCATCTACACTTAGGTACTACAACTCATATAAACAGGGTTTTCACCAAACTGAGGGGTGGCTGCCCAAGACAGCCCCTTAAGAACAGGCGCTGCAGTCAATACAGAGATATCCCTGCAGCTCTGGCAGAGGAATCACTGGAATTCTGTGTTCTAACTCACTGTACAGTGAAGGGAATTTATATGGCTGACATGAAAAAATAAATGCCTAAAAGCTGTGTGCCCATTTCACCAATACTGCTTTTTCATGCCAGCATGTCTTGTGATTTCACTGGAATACTGTGATCAAGCTATTCGTTCCCAGCCATGCTGAAAACTTCTGTAATGGTAATGTAAAAGAGTGCTAACTCTCATGTAACAGCTGTCTTGTTACATTTACTGACTATGTAAACTTTTTAAAATGACAATAATTTTCCAAACTCTATCCTGAATAATGATACAACCAAATTTCCACTGATGTGTGAAAAACATGACTGTTAATAGTTATATTAGTACTTTCCTCTTACAAATCACTTTTCCTTTCAGATTCTGGGGTTCCTGTTTCCCTCCCTCCACCACTTCATAATTCAAACTTATTAAAGCTTTGTGGAAAGTTGCTATTATATGTTTTATGTACAAAGAGTATGATGGACAGAGAAAATAAATTATTTATTCCAGAACTTAGGAGATCATTTATATAACTAAGTGTTCTAGCAGGCTTTTCTCCCCCCCCACCCCCAGCAACTGAGTGATTTGTAGACAGATGCATTTACCATAAGACCTTTCTGTGCCTAAAAAATCAGCCTCACCAAAATTGCTGAATGTGTTGGCCAACTCCTGCTCTTTCTGGCCCAGGTCTTGATAGATCAGTATTTTGTGATTAGAGTTGGTTTATGTAAATGAGCTGTTTGGGTTATTTCTATACAGGAGGTACCAATACAAATTATCAGTAAAAACCAGGCTTTTCTCTTCATAACAGAGTTTTTAAAAAGACAAAATGGGTAAAGTTTATTGTAAAAACAAAAATGTTAACATTTTACAAAAAGAAAATGCACAGTTCAGAAAGGCATATGTTTCAGCTGCAGAAAAATATTAAAAAGGCAGGGCCTTCAGCATAAGTGGAAAAATAATTAAATAAAATGTTGTGATGTGCTTTGACTATCCGTAATTGAAGGTGAGAATCTTACCTGTGTATTTTATTGTACAAGTAAATCTGTTGCCAGTCATGTGTTATATCAGAGCCTGCAACCTAATTTACCCGTCTGAGGTGGTGTTCTTTTTCCCCCATGTCATGTAGTATCTGCAAAACTAATTTTATGGGTAGAAAAATTTGGTAAGTATTCCAAGAAGTATGTGTGTGTGTATTTGAGACTCCTGCATTCCTAATTGTTTGCCATTAACTCTGTGGAAAAATGATGAAGTAGTTTTGGTCTATGGATTACTTGCAAAGGATCACTCCAGGGTCAAGAGAAATGTAAGTGGGCATGTCTGGCCATGTTTTGTCTTCCACAGTAGCCCTGTGATTTCTTTGACCCTCCTTTTTAGGCCACAGAAACCTCCCTTAGTTTTTTTAAAAAAACACCTCAATAGCAACAAAATGTTCTGCTGTTGCTGCTTTCTAGCTGACTCTGCTGAAATGTTTTTAAGTATTTCAAAACCTGTTTCAGTTTGTGTGCACAGAGTCTTAATACGTTCCGTTATTTGTGTGAAAATCATCTCCCAAAGCTATCGGTGGGTACACATTCAGAAGAAGAACATATATTCAGATAGTAATAAAAGAAATACATAAATGTAATTTGATTAGATACAGATTATTTTAATAGCAAGCATACTGGGGAGCATATGTCATGCTACTGATTTAATTCTAATCTCTTTACAGAAATACTAAGTACCAGTGCTTCCTATATCTGAAATGTCTTGGAGTGCTGCGTGATCAATGGACGATCCAAATGCTGATAGATCAGTAAGACCTTGTGGGCTGGGACATAGAGGAAATAGCCATAACTATTAGAAGGCACTAAAAGTTATTGCAAAGAAAAGGTGTAGAAGATAATTATAAAACAAAACATGATGTTAGCATCCGATTTGTTTACTCTGTAATTGATGACAACCTTTCAGGAATACACCTGATTTTACAGTTTACATAGCTGCTTCTAAGTATTGCTGAAATTATTGCACATCTATCAGGACATGGGGTTCTTTTATGATTAAGCATATGTCCTGTGCCTAAATGACGAGAAGTACCTATCACAAAAAGCTGCGCTTCCTCAGAAGAAACTCATGAGAAAGGAAAAAGTCTTTTCAAATTTCAGTATGAGAAATGACAAATAGCATGCTAATAATTTTTCTTCCTTTCTTGTTTCCCAGGATGGTTTGAATCCATATCAAAGGGAAAGGGGGGTAAGGGGTTGCATCTTTTCATATTTCTCAGGAAGGCTTGTCAAAGACAGCTTTTGCTAGGTACAGTTTTTGTTTCTCAGTGTCCGTTTGGCTCACTCATTTACTTGTGATGTTTGCTCCACTCTGTGTCATGATCTCCTTCCGCATGCTAGTGAGCTGTGGTTCCGAATCTGACGCTGTTAGTAGGGCCATGAATTTCTCTCAGCTATAATTGTGAAGATTCTTCAGGGCATTGTAGCATGTAGAGCCTGTTGTGCCCTCACTGCCACTGCTTTGGTCTTCCCCTTAAAAAGCCAATATTTAAAGAAAGAAAACAACAAATTACATACAATTTTGAACTGTGTAGTAAGAATCTGTATTCTTGTTACACCAGTTACCTGCAGAATAGGTAGAGGAGAAAGCTCTGTTCTCAGGCATAGCTACTTAGTCTCACTGACACTGTCAGCATTGTACAAACATAACCAAGGCACTCAGCTTCCCACTATCCCAAGATGCATCGAATACTGAAGGATTGACTGATGTAGCAACCTCAGCTTATGAGCCCATTCCGTTGTCCATTGTTGCTTTTTCACTTTGTCTTCCTTTGTCATCTTGTTAATCCTAACAGCTGAAATGGTTTGCCTTTAAAAATGCAGTGACTTTCTTTGTAACTTGTGTTGTAAATAGTGAAAATAAAAGAAGCTAAGGAAAATTGACTTCCTTGCCACTAACTAACAAAGATACTGAAGTCCTGGACATATTTCCCATTTTCCAAAAAGTCTCAAGCACATTATTTAACATTTATATTAAATGATTCCTTTCCTTAGTATTGGGTAATATGTGGGACTGTAAGACAAAACCAGAATCTTAAGGGTTTTAGAAAGTTGAAAATATTGGCATTTCTTTTATATAAATCAGAATGCTCTCCTTGCAACAGCTCCATGCCTTAACTGCATCCTAGCACTTCGCATGCTCTCCACAACTCTGTTATTGCCCAGACTGTACTGGCTTTCCTATTACACTAGTACATTAGTAGAGAAGCCAAAAACCTATTCAGACCCCTTCATTTGTCTTCCTGTTCCTTGCAAGTATTTAGTGAATAGGTACAGCTTCCTGCGGGGGGGAAAAGGAAGGGTGACTCCAAAGCTGGCAGTTTTTCTTGGCTCTGTAACTAAGCTGTCATCCTAGCTGGTACTCTCTAATCTTCAGCCACAATTGCCTTTGTTTGTTTGTTTGTTTGTTTGTTTCTCCCCCAGTGTAACAAATACCCAAAGTGGGTAAGTCTCACTGGTTTTAATTCTGCTGCTGCAAGATACCCGTGGGCATTTAAGTCTGGACCTAGCACATATTGAGGGCAGATTTGCCAGCTGTTATATCATCTAACCCTGGCAGAGGAATTTGTCATGGATAGTTGAAATCACAGGCATCAAAATTCATTAAAAAGAATCCAACGATTTTCTGAATGTGGGCACTTTGCAAACCTGCATTACAACATCTTCCAAGACTGCAGACAGCCTAGGACAACGCTTGTACATACCAGTGTTACGAATTTTGTTGCTGATTAAAGCACAAAGAAGCTAAATGTTCATAAGTGACGTGCACAGCCAGCTTGAAGAAGCACCTTGTTCTGGCATCACCAGAGGATGAAGCATGGAAGAATGCCATTGCTTTTACTTGTCTCACCCGCTGTTCCTTCAATGGGCAAGTTCAGTAAAAGCATTTTACTATCATCCAGTTATTTTTCAATTCTATCAGAAACAAGAGGAGTGAAAATGGCTCTCTGTTATCTTCGGAAACATACAGATATGGTGTTAGCACATCTGTTTAGATCTAGGCTATCAGTTTAAGCTATTTTGACCCCAGAAAGTCAGATCCTAATGTGTCAGTGAATTTTGCCAGTGAATTGCTTTTTTTCTGTCACTTCTTAGCCTCCAGTAGTGCCATATAATAAACTCTGGTTGTTGTTGACCTCTAGCTCTCTTTACCAACCTGAAAGTGATCACAGAATTTGAGTGTTCAATTTCATATTCCTTTGAAAAGGAATAAGAGAAAGAGATAAGGCAATCCTGTCAAATATACGTGGTGCTGGCAAGAGAAGAGCTACCTGGAAGGTATGCACTCATGCTGTTTAAATTGAAATGCATGGAGTTCCACAGAGAATGAAGCTTTCCTCTTCAGACTTTTGCGATCTGCTGTTTAGTCTCAGGCGGATCAGGAGTTGCAGCGCATCAGCCACATGGATAGGCACTGCTCCTGGTACACCTAACCATTCACGGTCAGGTCATCAATATTAACAGCAGGCAGTTGTATGTGAAAGAAAACTGTAAAGAAACTGCTTGAATTACTCTGGTGTCACTTCTAACAACAATAATAATATTAAGGAATACCTTTTTGAATATGCCATCTGCCAAGCATTGTGCTTTCGTTGTTTGCCTCTTACCTGGAGAGCAGAGGAGCTCTGTAATTCTTTGAAATCTTTTTGTGTTCTGAACTGAAGGGTAAGGAGCAACTCTGGTCATCTGCTAGGTATCATGGTTATGATGTGCTACTTCCCGTCAAGTATAAACAGTTTAAATTGATATATAGAGTGGTGTTTTGGCTTTTGTGCATTCTTTGTGGTTCACTGCTGCACTTTTTGATACTTGGGTTCCTGGGATCTTGGTGTCTTGGTCGGTTTTTTTCGTTCTCTGCTTGTGAACAATGCTCTGAATAGATTTTCCTTGTAATTGCTGCTTCCCTTTGCAAATTTGCATGTTGGGTCTGATGTTGAATCTTGTGCCACACTGCTGGCCATAGCCTTGTTGTTGCTATTTTATGCTCATTTTGCTTTTGAGATTTGCCTTGATACTACTCCGGAAACCAGAATACAGCACAGATGGGATTTTGTTGAAGAAAGGGATAATTAATCTCCCTGCAGTTTTGTTTTTCTGATTGTTATCACCTTGTGAGATTCTCTCTTACCATTTCCCAAAGCATTCAGTTTTGTGATTACTTTTTTCAGGTATTTTTCCTCTCATTCCTTAATTGTGTTGATCAGTTTGAAATTACTTTCTCATTAGAATGTCTATCTTTTGCTAGAGCTGGAAGAACTGACTAGAATATTCTACGTACTGTATTTACTTTCGTGTGTGGTGTGTTGTGGAGAGCTTTACCCCGCTATTTTATTGCTTACCCCTTAAAAAGGAAGGGGAGGGGGGTCAAATGTAGGAGAGGTCTCCAAGTTCTGCACTAAGGAGATGGAAGTCCAGGAGTAAGAATCTTTGAAGAATTACAGAAGAAAAAAAAACAACCTTGTAACTCTGTATTTAACTGCAGTTTATAATTGTGTAGTGCAAAATGAGATTTACTTGCATGATTTCAGTACCTAAACATAGCTGCCTGGTGCCATTTTTGATGCTCTGTGGCATTCCATCAGATGTCCCGCTGCTGTTTTAGAAGAGGGCGAGTCTTCTGTAGGTCGTCCTATCTGCCATATCTATTTTGGACATCCTATTAGACATTCAGGCAACTGAACCCCACTGCCCGTGAACAAAATTCATTTTGAATGTAAGGCAAAACTTTATAAAACAAACATTCACTTCTCTGAGTTATCTGTATTTCAACCAGAAAAAGAAAACAATTGCTTGAAATTTGACCGTTACAGTAGTAGGATCTATTCAACACAGTTCGTGCACCAATTCAACCAGTCGGTTTCTAAACTAGACGTGTGTGCATGCTAAAATACCCTTAGCTTCAAGCAGGTTTAGAAAAATTAACGGTTACAACCCATTTAGTTAAACCAGAGGACAGACCTTAATGGTTTCTCTAGCCCAAGTTTTTGCGTATTTACACTTCTAAGTGTATGCCATTTTTAGGTGTTGAACAGTTTTACTGATGTGGTTACTAAGGTGTATTCATGCTAATTCTTTAGAAGACCTTTTTATTTTTATTTTTTCTTTTTTTTTTTTTTGCTAGACCTACCACTGTTTTAGTGAGAGCTATTGAGTGGAGATGCTGGTATTCGCACAGACATCCCCAAAATGAGGCGGGTGGGGGGGTGAAGAAAATACTGTGCTTTATGCCAGCAGTTTCTTCCAATTTACTGTCAGTGTTGGGGCTTTCTTCCGTTAGCTGTATTCTTGAGACTAGTAATACTGGCAAGGTGTTTTAAGTACCAAACCCCATGTCTTTAATGTCATAGTACTGTACAATAATGAAGCAGACGGTCACAGCGGCCCAGTCGAGGTGCCTTCACCTTTCTTGGGAAGGGCGGTGACGCTGTGCCAGTTCTTCTGAGATTTCCAGTAACCTTTTTTTGAAACCCTTTACGCTCACACGTGCTTTTGCATTCTCTCCCAACTCTCTGGATGTACGTAGAAACACTTGAAATCCCACACAGAGTACAGAAGTAGGGCTGGACCGGACCTTGTTTCAGCAAAGAATTCCCAAAACGCGGAGGGGCAGGCCACCCCTATGTCACTCACACGGCTTGTCGCCCCTGGTTGCTTTCTGCTGCTTGCGCGGGAGCTGCAGCCAACTTTTGTGGAGGGACCCACCCGAGAGTCCCTCCCGCAGGCACAGGGGCTCCCTCCTCCTCCTCCTCCCCTTTCTACCCGCCCGCGCTTTCGGTGCCGGGCGGGGGGCAGCTGTAGGCTCCCTGACTGACCCCACTGCCAGCAGCCACCCCGGCGCTTCCCCCTGACGGCGGCAGCTGCCCCTTTCCCTCTTTATTTCCCGGCCAGAGCCCGAGGCAGAGTACCTGACGGTCCTCCCTCACGAAGCGAGAGGCCGGGCGGTCGCGGCGCCGAGGGGGGGGGGAGCCGGGCGGGCGGAGGGACCCGGCTGGGCTCA
>JAVKLA010000054.1:2281371-2291685 GCA_034782735.1 Sagittarius serpentarius | reverse complement strand
TCAGCTTCTCCTGCCCAGCCAGCAAGAAGGCTGGAGGGGCACAGGAAAGGTGGGAGGGGAGACAGCCGGAACAGCAGGCCCAGACTGGCCAGAGAGGTATCGCATACCATGGGACGTCATGCCCAGCTTGGAGGGGGGAGGAGGAGGCGGCTCAGGCGTCGGTTGGTGAGTGGTGAGCAATTGCACTGTGCATCACTTGTCTTGTGTGTTCCAATCCCTTGATTATTACTATCAATTTATTGTTGTTATTAGTGTCATTGCTAGTTTCTCCCTTTCTATTCTATTAAACTGCTCTTATCTCAACCCACAGGCTTTACTTTATTTTCCAGTTCTCTCCCCCATCCCGCTGCCGGCGGGGGGAAGTGAGTGAGTGGCTGCGTGGTGCTGAGTTGCTGGCTGAGGTTAAACCATGACAGAAAGGAAGAAGAAAAAGATCAAGACTTCATTAGAAGAGACTTCACCTAAAATTTCAGTAAGAGTGAAGAGGAATCTGTCCTCCAAAATATTCAGACATATGTTAGAGAGTTACCTGTGTTCTTACATTACCGCTGGAGCCTAACAAATTATTTTGAACTTTCATTTCTGCTTTGTCTGAGTGAAGATGCTGTTAGACAGCTCAGCAAAATAACAGTTGATAGCTGAAAATATGATTTTTTTTAATAGACAAATTTACTATCATTATAACTATCAAATAATGTTCTCAGTAATAGTGTTCTCTTCACCCAGCCACCAGAAATCCAATAAAATGTGAGTAAGATGCTCTGGGAAGTAAGAACGCAGGACTTTTCCTACCAAAGACATAGACATAGACAACTTCTTGTGGATGTGGTCAATTCTGTGGACTTGCAGCCTGGGACAGTTGGAGCTGTGGGCTACCAAATGAGCAGACCTCCCACTGTCATCTCCAGAGGCCTGGCGTGGTGACTGGTGGAAAGCCTCCACTGGATTCCTGCAGATCCCTCACAACATGCGGGAATGGGAACCACTGCCTCTCTTGGAAACAAAATAATTTACCTTTGCCAGAGACAGACAAGCCCCTGATCCATCTGAGCCCAGAACTCAGCAGCAACTGGGATCAAGTACTTCCGCACACAGAACAGATACCTCTAATTAGCAATTTCTTGCCTTTGGGCAAGCCAGCAGTTCATGCCAACAGGGAACCAGAAGCAGCTCCTCCATAGAGGCAATATACCATTGGTTTGCTGTGGTCTCTGATTTCTGCAAGCTAGTCCAGAAGTGTATTGCCAGCCCAAGTCTGAATGTGTTGGTGATGTTAGCATCTGCCCTGCATGGCCGTGCTGATCAGAGGTGGCAGCTCATTAACTTCCTTGTCTGACCATGGAAGGGGTGCAGCAGCAGTGAAAGCTACACTTTAACCTTCTCACTGTGCTGCAGGAATGTTACCGTTATTGAGCACCAGGTCATTAAGTCAACAGGAACAAATTTTTCTGTGGTTGTGACATGAGTGTTAAGGCATGTGCTGTGTGGGTTGGTTTCAGTGGTGTGGACACATGTTTTGGGTGGTGTGAACTGAGACCACAAAACTCATAGCACACCCTCTGGCAACTTCTTATGAGTAAAGGGAGGAATAAGCTTTACACCTGTAATGGGAAAGGAAAAAGCTGCATGATCTCTTCTTCAGCCAGTTTGCCAGTAAACAAGTATTTATGGAGCAAGACCTACAAGAAAACATACTCTAAGTATTCAAAAAGAAGAACTGAAGACCTTTAGAGAAAAGGAAGGAATAGGAAAATTTTCTTTTTGTGACACTCAAAACTCCTGTTTTACCATGATAATAATCACCATCATTAAAAAATGTGCCCTGTACGCTTGAGGTTACAAAGAAGAAAAAATATCAGATGTCATTAAAACATTGCATCTTGAAACCCAGTGCAAATAAAAAGGAGTTTTATAACATAATTACATTCCCATTAATATGTTAATCTCTTATATACAGACATAGAGAAGCAAATACATTACATTAAATAATTAACTCTGTAGTGAGGTTTTATTGCTGGGAAAGAAGATTTCTCTGTGGAAGGGTATTTAACATTTTAATTAAATTTTTTGATAGATGTTTACTGTTGCTTCTATTTCTGCTTAAAACAAAACCATACGATTAGGAGGAAATGTAATTTTGTCACAAGAAAGGAATGATTTCCTTCTGAAAGAAGGACTAAGGTTCCCTCTTTGCTGTCTAGTCAGTGTACAGCAATACTATAGTGTGTTTTGAGACGTGTTTTTCTTATGGAAAGGTTCCATTGTGCTTTCTTTTTTCCTTTCAATTATTTCTTTCTTTTTGTGCCACTGAACATTGCCATTGTATTTGACCTTCCACTAGAAGGTTGCTTATGTTTTGGTGAGAGAAGAGAACTCAAGAAGGATGTGAAAAAAAACCCAGATATTTCTCAGATAAAAGCTGCTAAAGGGGCCAATAGCATGGGAGAAGTATCCTTAAGGAATTGCAGAATCACAGGATCTAGGCAGGAGAAACGGAAAAGTGGACAAAAAAAGAACAGGGCTGAAAGGCATGAAGAAGTGAAAGGCCTAGTAAGGATTGCCAGGCAGGCAATCTGGACAATGTACTGCTCTGAAAAGAAGTCAGCAAACTTTATGCATGAACCGGCACTTGAGCTTGATACATAAACTGATAGCTGAAAAGCTTTGCAGATGGGACACCTGCTTTCCAGACCTGAAAAGGCTGATGCAGATAAGTTAACCCTGCACTGACTTTCTCTGGTGAACTTGAGCATGATGCTAGGAAAAAAACATCTGAGTGAGAAAAAAGCATATGGGCTCCATGGTTCGTAGACAGTGCTTGAAGCTGCCAACTGGAAGGGTCAGATCTGACGATGGCTTGCGTCAGCAAGACACCGGGCCCTACTAGAAACAGCCCTGCTGAACCCCACTTCATTTCATATAGGTTTCCGGATAGCCAAGGTATGGGACACAGGCTGCTTGAAACTCAGGCAGCATGTGAGATAAACACCACATCAGCATTTCTTTTCTGGTTCCCTGAGCAAACCAATAGCACCTTCTCATTTTGGTCTTCTCACCTGAAAAGATTTTGAAGCCATGCCGGTGATTTCAGGACAAATCTATTGACATAGGTTTTGTAAAAGCATGAAAAGTCCTACAGATGACAAACATAAGACTCCCTGCTCTGTGAGCATCTATACACCACATGCTCAAGGTCTGTGTTGAATTATTTACATGGGAAAATGCCTTTCAGGCAGTTGTAACAGCTCTGGATTCTATTCAGCAACAAGGAGAGACGAGCGCTGAGGCTATTTGCCTTAAAAGGAATTAAATAGATACAGGAAAGCTCTGTTACAGTAGCATTTGAAGTGCTTTATTGAAAAAAATAAATGAAGCCAGAAGCCTAGGCCACTCTGCTCACTCACTGATAGTGCTTCTAGGTACCGAAAAACAAACAGACGCTGAAGCAAACACCTCAGCCTCAGCAGGCTTGTCCTGTGAAAAGCCACAGGGCTCTGGAGCCTGTCTCTCGTTCTGGGACCTCTCAGGTCATGGTGTGGGCCAGCTCACTTAGCTCCAGGAGACAGGCTTTCATTGAACACGTAAGCCCTGTGGCATTGGCAAATACGGCAGCTATCGCTCATACACTACAAATCCACCTCCTGGGGGATGGCTGGAGAAGCATGAGCAGCATGGCTCGAACTGACACAAGAGCAGGGCATTTCTCGTTTTACTTCTAATGCACATGCTGCTGAGTTGAATGGATGGGGAGAGAGAACATGGGAAATCACGGAGGGTACATTTCTTTATCCTAAAGAGAAACAACAAAATGGTCCCACACTGGAGACTGCAGGATGGCACTGCACGGGAGTCTCCCACACTACCTGTCCATGAGCATCCTGATGAATAACCCTGCTGAGCTCCATGTGCATGTCAGGTTATCCACATTAGCCTACAGACAGCAAGGAGGATGAGGCCTCATGAAATATTTTTTTCTGAGTCCACCACTAAGGGAGGAGGAGATGGGAGAAGGTGGTCACTTTGGGCAGGACTGCAGCGGGGGAGGTCATTGCTGATTCAGTCTGATGAAGCGGCAAGGGGGAGCAGGGAGTGTAAACAGCGTTGTCCTTGCACCGGCATGTCAGGCTGCAGCTTTCAGCTCATCTTTGAAAGAGGCAGCGGGCAGGGGGTCTCCGGAGATACAGGTTTGATTGGTATTCTCCTGAGATACCTATTCCCTTCTGATCTGGAAGTCACACAGAAACTGGTGAGCTCTGTACTACATGCTTGTGCTACCTGTCATCAAGTCTGTTCTGGAGGCAGAGCAGACATGATCCCAAGGCTACCAAAACACTGCCACAAGCTAAAGTTAATATTGTGGGAAAATGATAACAAGGTAGTCGCCATATGACCAAGTAGCATTTTTCTTGACACAGCAGACAGGAGATATATCTGAAAATGAAAGCTTTGACCACCAGTACTGACTACTAATTTGCAAGGTTAGAAAGACAGTCTTTAGACTAAAATCACTTATTGTGACAAGAAGTCCAACAATACCTTTTCCTCTGGGGGTCCATTTGACATCTACTACCCACTGATCAACTCCAGACAACTCTGTGCCTTGTTTCTCTGCACCCTTCCACCACTCATCCAAGGCAGATTTCCCTACCCTTACTCCTGTTGAGTAGCACCTCGCGGCAGTTTCAGTGGGATTACTTGCGGGTGTAGGATGCTAATCTATATTGTAAGCATGTGTTTCCCTTCTCTGTGTACTTATTTTCTCTTCTTCAGACATCATCCTGAGGGATTCTGATACCCATGAGTAGTATGAAACTTCAAATCCCTGTCTTAATTTTACAGGATGGACTGTATCTGTTTATATCTGCAAGGGTAACACACAAAACTGCAAACACTTTGTCTGAAGAAAGCTAAGCAAAACAAAGCTGTATTTCACTGCCAGGATGCTTTTAACCAATTCCTGAAGAATTTCCTCTGCCTGTAATAAGATACTCAATAAGAAAAGAATAAGGCAGTTATTTAAGAGTAAGACAGGCTTTTACTTTTGATTTGGAGAGGACAAAAGCCAAGAACAAGCAAAAGCCAAGTCACTGCAAAAGAGCAGCGTGTCTTCTCTGTGAGGTACAGAGGAGGAAATGGCTGCCAGCAGGTACTACAGTGATCTCAGGGTACAATACAAAGAAAAAAACCCAACCCTATAAGACAGACATCGCAGGAGTTAAGCCCATCTTTTGTGCCTTCACACCCTCCCCGAGTCCCCTTGAGGACTGGCTGTCTAGTGGGCACTGCACTAGCCCTCGTGCTCGTAAAGGTTGGTGGCCCACAGTGCTGAGGTGCTACTGCCTCTGCGGCAGATCCCTCCGTGTTTCCCACGCCTGGCTGTAAGTGGTACCGCTGGCAAACTAAGAAAAAGAACGTCTTTGCGGTGTGCTGGGCTCGAAGCTAGAAGAGGATATGATCCTTATGCCCCTGGGGTGGTGTGGAGGGAGGACACTAGGTTTGCTTTCCTCATAGCAAGAGCTATGGTCCCTCAGGTCTCCCCCTCCTCTACTTCTTCCTCTGCCTCTTCCTTTCTGAAGGATGATTAAAGCTCTTGCTTAGGCATTATGTAAATACAGCAGCTGCACCCCATGCTGTGAAAGTATCATAAAAGAAAGTACAAAAGGCTCTGTGGCCTTGTGAAGTGCTGAAGAGAAGGAGACATTTTGGCAGTGCAATACCATCACTCCCCCTCTTCAGCTCTGTTTGTGAGGGCAACGCTATGTGAGCCCTTTGCCATTACAGAGGAATACCATAACGCTCATTTTAAATAAATTCTAGCATGTCTGTATGATGGGGAAGAGCAAAAATGGAATCCTGCTGGCGTGATGAACTCTAATTTTTCAGAGATAACAACAGGCAATTTTCAAGGAAGGCCAAGTGACTTTATTCTCATTCAATAGATGAAGGGAAATGGGCAAAGAAGTGCAGTTCCCTGACACCACTTGGACAAATAATGATAGAAGGAGGATTATTCTGGTCCCTAAAGTGAATAGTCCTAGTCGCAAACTATATCGGAAAAAAAGTATTCAGCTGCAATGAGTCTGAAGAGCTATAACCAAGTAGCAGCATATCCCTGGGTCCCTTAGCAGCTTGCCTTGGCTGCTGCAACCTTGGTCACATCACACCCATTGCGTCTCAACCCTCCTACCTCCGAAGTGAGGGTGCACTAGTAGCAGCATCACTGCCAGACGTGAGCGACTGTTCCTGAAGCTCTCCGAGAACCTCAAATGTGAGAGGTGGACCGAAGTGCAGAGTTGTTAATTATTTTAAAGCTCTTTCTTGTTCATATTAATCAAAGTGTCAAGCTGATTCTCTCTAATCTAACTAAAGAAGACAGAGCTTTTGCAGTGGGAAATGCTTTAAAGTTCACCATGCTTGCATGACAGGTTTACTGTATGCTTCCTGCTTGCTGGCTCTGTGTGTGCCTGAATGAATTTCTTTTGCTGTTTCTACTAATTGTCAGAACTACTTCCAGGAGCTTTAAACAAATGTTGACTCAGTCCTGCTGTGACATCTCAAAGCTGAAAGTTTGATATCACAGTTTGCTAGGAGACGCAGATATAGGAATAAAATGCTACTCTAGATCCTACCTGATTGGTGCAGAGTGGGTCTATGAAGACACAGCTTGACCCAGAAAATACATTTAATAGACCAAAAAGGAAGCTTTTAAAAATGCATAAATACATGTATAAGTGGATCTAAAATATGCATTTGCAGGAGCCAAAACAAGATATTCCTAGAGAGAATGGTCTGTTTCCTGGGAAAACATTGCATGTTTCATAACCTTCCCTGGATGGTTTGATTTTGCTTTAGGAACCAGCAAGAAATACGGTGCAAAACCAGATAAATCTACATTTCATTTAAACACTGCCAGTGAAACAAAAGATTTGATGCAAACTGACAAAAGCCAGGAGATTCCAAATGCATTCCTCCTACTCTTGCTCCTGAGTTCATGTCTCTAATGACAGTATGCATTTGTGTGGCAGCAGGCAGTATGCGGAGTGTCAGCCGTAACACAACATTTCCTAGGCGTTTTGTCATTTTGATCATGTCTCTCATTGCTGGGAACTGTTTGAACCGAAACACTAGACCCAGACAGCCAGGCCATTCCTCCTTTCCCCTCTGTCAGTGCATCCTGTCACTAGTCGTGCTGGTCCCCAGAAGGGATCGAGGCTTTGTTGAGCAAGGGGCTGCCCAAAGGAGAAAATGGATGAGGTAATCACAAAGCATGGGCATCATCATACTGCAGCATTGATCAAGTTTTTAAAAATCAATGGTCATAACTTATTTTTAGCCTCAGTGAGGACAAGATGGGTGGTGGTAAGGGATTTCTTCTCTCTAGCAAGATCCCCATTTATTCCTGTCTGCATGATGATGAGTATAGTGCAGATGATGACCCTTGGTACATAAGGCAGTAAGAGCTGGAGTTTGAGCTGTACATAATTCCCTTTTCTTACCTGAAGCTATAGCTATTTTCACCAGTACTAACTAGCTGAAGCAATATCCAGTTAAGGGATCTGACTTCTGTATTCTGTGCCAACCTCTAAAACAATGTTTCTGTCCTTTCTATTTTTTTTTCACTTGAAGGACCTCAGTCTTGTTTAGGAGAAAAAGCCATAGGCCACCAAATACTGTGGGTGGAAAAGCTGTCATTTGCAATGATATAATGTTATTAATTTAAAAAACAGCCTGTTGTTTCTATTCAGTCCTCACTCCCACTCACTGCCATTTTAGGGGGGAGGGGGATTCTAAAATTATTTGCATGTTTCTCACGGCCATGACAAACTTTGACATCCTACTGGTCCATAGGATGAGGTTTTTCAAGCTGGTTAGCATCCCTATGAAATCCACTGGAGGCTGGATACAGAAAAATATTTATATCAAAATGCCTGTGGTCTTTGTTTTGAACCAAACAGAGAACAACAGCAAACCAAGGCAAGGGGGTCCACAAAAAAAGACAGAAGTTTCATGACTGTAAGAATTTTTCATGTTAGTTGCTTCCCTCCTAGCCCCCCATGCAGTCAGAGCAGCTATGCTTTGCAGTGGTAAAGGGACACTTGGAGGGGCAGAGGGTCGGTCAGTGGTACCTGTCATTCAGATCATGGTGCTCTGGAAGGTCCCGACTTTCCAGATTTCACCTATCAGTGTGGAGCAGGGGGGAAGCTCTGGGAAGAAAGACCTGCTGGTGGCGATCCAGCTGCAGAAGTTGCTTTGCTTTCCAGGATGCCAGTCTGGCTCATTGCACTGCCGCTGAATTTACTTAGAGACAAAGAAACAAGAACAAAAGATGTGGCGTTTGTTATGAGCTGAGTTCTGTCTCTGATTTAAGACTTCATTAAAAAGAAGATGCCAGGCTCCTTAAGTGAAGCTGAGAACTAGCTGACATTCACTTGTGGTAGTGCATCAGAGACATTTTGGGGATAAAATCAAGATGTGGATAACATGAAAGCTAGGCAGTCAGGCCAAGAGAACAAATAGGACTGAGGAAGTGATTTAAGTTGCCTCAAAATGGTTTTGAACCTCTTAAGAACCAACAGTAGAAATGAACTAATTTATTTCAGAAAAAGACAGTTTGTGGATTTCCATCCAGGAGATAGCGTGTATTTCTTCATCGCATGATGGAGCCTGGAGGATAGCCTGCGCCTGCCGCTCTGTGACCTTCGGAGGATGAGAAAAGTGGTACTGCTGCGGGGTGAAGGGTGCTGAGCACCCCGCAGATGGTTGTGAGGGGTGTCAGCGATGGCTGCAGGAGTGAGGAACATGCACCTCGTGCCAGCTCTGCTGACACCTTTTTTTTCTAGCAGAGCTCACAGAGATGGGAACTCTACTTTAAAGGAGAGAAAAACATACATTCCTGAAAAATAAATGTTTTATTGAATTGTTTTTCCTCCCTTCTTTTTCCACCACACACACACATGCGCACACACACATCAGAGTCAAGTGTCAAACATTTCTTGCTGGAGTTTCTACTGCTGGAATGCTGATATTTTGTGAAAGTGTATGCAGTCATGTGATTCAAATAGCTCTGCTCTTTCCATAACTGGGTTTGGCCTGGAAATTTCTTTTACATTCACTTGTTATTCTTGTTATTTTTCTACTTCCATTGTTACTGTTGCAAATAGAGAAAATGCCTTCCCCAAGCTAAAAAGAAAACTAATTTATGGCAAAGCTAGGGATGGTGCAGAGAGGTTTAAGGGCAATACTGAAACCAGTCATCTCTGACAACTTCCTGTTCTGTTTCATAGTATGGATTGTAGGCTGTATTTTTTCCTATATTTTTGCTCTGCTACAAAGCTGGGTAGTTCACCCCAGCTTCTCCCAATCCATTCACTTAGTTCACGGCCAAGTCTGGTCCAGATACCTGTCTCTGGTTCCCCAACAGTTTCTCATTTATCTGCTCTTTGATGGAGCACCAGTCTACCAGAGGCTGCTGACAAAGTCATATTCATTGATCTGGGCTCCTCTACAGCACGAGTGGAGCACATCCCCACGACAGCAGGTCAAAGGATTACAAATTATAATTTGAGATACGGAAGAAGAAAAAACAACTGCTTTTTTTTCTTTTCTTGTCTGGTATTATCCCTGTACTCACCCTGCCCACTGAGATACCTACTTTATCAACAGCATCTAAATATAGCCAAAAGTTCAAGTCGGATGTTTGCTCTTGGAATCAGTAATCATCAAAGATCTCCACTGAGACATGACTTTTGATCTACAGTTTGAAATAGCCACAGGTTAAACTGCGACCTAGGATCAGATCATGCCTGGGATGCAGGCTTTCCAGAGAATGAATTCACCCTTACAAGTACAGAATATCACCAATGGATATCTATAAAGGCAGAAAGAAAAAAACCTGCTAAAGTCAGGAATTAGGACCCAACCTGCTTTCATTTACTAATGAAATGCCAGCCTCTGTATGCTGGGCAGGAGACCAGGGATTAGATCCCTTGTGCAGCTTCCCTGGAGACAAGCCGGCAAGGCTGGTTTACACCAGACAGAGCTCTGCCTTTCTGTTTTCATGTCCAGCCCCATTTTCCTCTAGAAGTACAAACTTGTTGCTGCCTCCTGGTGTAAAACAAAACCACCATTGTGCTTTATAACTTCAGCAAAGAGTACGTATGCATCTACTCATTACTTGCTTAGTGTTGAGTAGAGACAATGTATATTGGGTCTGGCTAAGATGGAGTTAATTCTCCCTATAGCAGCCTTCATAGTGCTGTGCTCTGTATTGCTAGCTAGAAAAGTGTTGATAACAGAGCAGTGTTTTGGCTGCGG
>JAVKLA010000054.1:2266148-2281271 GCA_034782735.1 Sagittarius serpentarius | reverse complement strand
TGGGGGTCTGCGGAGATGTTTCTCTTACATGTTCTCACTCCTCTCCGGCTGCGGCTTCTGCGCCCCAGCACTTTTTTCCTTCTCAAATCTGTTATCACAGAGGCACTACCGCCGTCGCTGATGGGCTCAGCCTTGGCCAGCAGCGGGTCCGTCTTAAAGCCGGCTGGCGTTGGCTATATCGAACACAGGGGAACCTTCTAGCAACTTTTAAAGAAGCCACCCCTGTGCCCCCCCCGTTACCAAAGCCTTGCCACGTAAACCCGTTACAACACACCTGGAAAGCTGGTAGGAAAAGAAATGATGGATGCCAAGTCCTTTCCTGTCCCCGTTATTGTTAGTGCGGTAAGGTGTGTCCACCAACACTGCATGGTCTCCCAGCAGCCCAGGACTCAGGAGCACTCCTTGGGTGCTGATAAGTTGGTTATTTTTCTGGGCCACAGTACTACAAGCAAGCCACATCAGCTAGGTGTTTAGCCAGGGCTGCAGCCAGGACCACAGCGTCTTCTGCCGGGTGCGGAGGTTGCCTTCGGTTGGGGGAGAGGGACGCTGACTCTCTGGCTTTGTGCTCTGATTGATTTGCCCCTCGGTATGACAAATATCCAGCGTGTGAGCAGCCAGCATTTGTCAGGAGTGACGAACAGAAACCCACTTGGCTGACAGAGAGTAAACAGCCTGCTGGTGCCTGATTTTGTCTCTGTGTAGAAGCCAAGCTGGTTTAGGCCTCTCAGCGGCTTGGACGAGTGATCGCTGTGAATAGCTGGTAGTCTCCGTTTCGTTGCTTCTCTGTGCTTGCTCTTAATGATTACACCTAAAGAGCCGCTTCTTTTGCACAATAGGTAGCCCTGCTGCTCTGAGATGAAAAGGTGCCCGGATCAATTCCTTGCTGGACTTGCAAGCTTCATTTATTGCTTTCCCACTTGGTTGCTATCCTGTATTCTCTACCGCTCGTATTTGCCTTGTCGTCTTGATGTACCCTTACCAGACAGCATGCTGCTTTGAGGAAACTGTCCAGTTTTGTGGTGAGAACAGGAACTGGGAATAAAAAGACAGAGGTACTAACCTAGCACTGACAAGATCTTTTTCTACGGCCTTGGGTGAATCATTAAATGCCCTTGTGCCATTATTTCCTTTTCCAATATCAGAGAGAACAACAAATTCCTAACATACCTATTAGAGGTATTGTGAGGCTTATTACTCGAAAGATTTTTAAAGTTGAGATAAGGAAGTGGGGGAAAACATATTTAAAAGCTAATTAGTGGCACCAATTTTGCTGTTGAATATTAGTTTTAGTTAATAATTAGCACCCACATAAATTCATTGAGATATGTCAACTCCATTTACTAGCATTAAAGAACTTAAGTCATGTAATGCAGGAAGGTATCTCCCACAATAAAACATTCCCTTCCCGCCTGAGCAGTATATTATTCATCAAAGCAAGCTACTATCCACCCCAAAAAGGGCTGGAGTGTTACTCTGTCTCTCTGTGTATAAGAGCCTCATAGGGAATTACCATATTCTGTATAAAGGTTAACACTAGGTTGGACTAAGAACCCTTCACGTAGGGGAATTACATTATTCACACAGCTTTATCATCAATAAAGCATATAACATTATTTGTGTGAATCACTATTAACTACCAGCAGTCTGCATCTGTTGTGGCTTTTTTTCATATTTATGTAACAGCAAAACTGGCCAAACTTCTTCAATATAAATGCTTTTTGGGGAAGACCTGAGGATATTGTTATTAATCTTTGATTCAATCTGTTGTACCAAAGTATTTATTTATGGAATGGGGAGAGGAAGAAAATCATATAGAGGGAAAAATATAAATCTGACATTTTCTGCAGAATTTAAATTTAGGTTTCCTCATTAAAAATAACTTTCTGGTTTATATTTTTCTTATTTTTTTATTTAAATGGGTTTATAAATGCTTGAGATTTGAACAGATGTTTCATGTGATGCCACAGAAACACTTTTAAATTCTCTTTTGGAGTTGATAGTAAACCAGGTTCTGCAACTTTATGACAAAAAAGATTATAGCTGAGATTACAAAGCCTTTCCCATTGTAACTGCAGAATGGTATATTTGTAACTTTCTGAAGAATCATACTGATGAGCTGCTTTGAGTTTGCAACAAGATCCATCCTGGCATTTCAAAAGCCTCCACAGGAGTCTCTGCGAAACAGGGAAGAGACAATTTAAAACCATACCCTACCCGTATTTTTTCACACAGTGTTGGTATTAGATGCTTGAAAAAACATTCTAACGAACAGCACTTAGTAAGGAGTAGTGCCTTCCTACTTTTTGGGAAGAGAGCTGAGAGGAGAGCCTTCTACTACAGCGAGGGCCAGAACTGAACATCCATAGATAGGCAAACTGGTCTTTGAAAGGTAATTCACTGCTATGCACAGCACAAGCATAAGATTTACAAATAATTCAAATACTCAGTTAAGCCTTATCTGTGATACTATAAATAGTCCAAAGACTTTGAGCTGATAGTCTAAAGAGGGGTGAATTTCACCAGAAGTGAATGAAGACATCAGGAATAGCAGGTCATGTATATCTGACTAGCAATACCAAATTGTGTTTATCCTTTCCCAATGCATTCCTGAGTCCACCTATCCATTCTCTCACTTCCAGTTTTACATGGTATTAGCTCTTTCAAAAAAAGGTGACAGAGCAAGCTATTGGTTTCTCTTATTGCCTAGGTAAGTGTCCTCAGGGTTTTGGACCAGCATGATGAATATATTGATTATGATTTTTAATCTGGCATGATTGCGAATTACAAATCCCTTTGGTTACCTTACTTGTAAGACAAGATACGCACATGCATCCCTTCGAAGCAGGATTTCCTTGAACTGATTTCTACATTAAGCATCGGATAGTCTGGGGAATCTTCCACACTAAAATAAACATCCTTTAAAGAGGATGTCTCCCTTAATCTGTACAATGACATGCAGTGAGGACCTTTCTCCCAAGCCTGCACAACAGAGACAGGTTGATTTTACTAATCTTAGTTTGTCATAGCCAGTCACGTCCACTCTCACCACCTGTGTGTGACTGGAAACCGTTTGCACCGGAGGTGGCCCTGGACTGTCCCTGGATGGCTTTGGGCTTTGAACACTAGTACCTGCTGAAGAGGCATGGACTTCCCACACAGCCGCCTATGAAGTCCATGCAAGCATCAACAGGCGTTCGCCGTGATTATTGTCACTGCTATGAGTATCAAGGAAGGACAATTAATTCAACAGTTTTTGCAAAGTGCTGCCCAATGTTCACAGATTATATACATCTAGATAGTAGAAGCATCTGCTCATACATTGTGTGGTGGGTTGACCCTGGCCGGGTGCCTGGTGCCTACCAAAGCCGCACTATCACTCCCCCTCCTTGATTGGACAGGGGAGAGAAAATATGACAAAAGGCTCGTGGGTCGAGATAAGGAGAGTTTAATAAAGCAAAAGCAAAGGTTGCGCGCGACAGCACAGAAAACCAAAAGGTTTTTATTCTCTACTTCCCATCAGCAGGGGATGTCTGGCCCCTCCCTGGGAAGCAGGGCTTCAGTGCTCGTAACGGTTTCTCCTGAAGACAATCATAACTGACGAATGTCCCCCCTTCCTTCTCCCTTTACTTAGCTTTTATAGCTGAGCTGACGTCATATGGTACGGAATATCCCTTTGGTCAGCTGTTCTGGCTATGTCCCCTCCCAAGATCCTGCCCAGCCCCGGCCTGCCAGTGAGGGGTGGGGGGAAATGTTGGAGAGACAGCCTTGGTGCTGTGCGAGCCCTGCTCAGCCGCAGCCAAAACACTGCTCTGTTATCAACACTTTTCTAGCTAGCAATACAGAGCACAGCACTATGAAGGCTGCTATGGGGAGAATTAACTCCATCTTAGCCAGACCCAGTACATGTGTATAACTGGATCATCTCTGAACTTTTTCCAGGCCGCCTGGTTAGACCTTCCAGTGACAATTTCAGCCCAAGCTGGGGAAGGATGATACCATGTTGAACTCACATATGAACTGGGTGAAGACAAAGGGTGCAAGATTAATTCTGACTTTCATGATTTTGAAGTGATTCATTATGCCATCTTAATAATGCTTAAGAATGCAATCAAGTTCTATAAGCATTTTATGACTGTTACTGTGTTAGTACTAACAGACGACATCCCAATAAAATCTTTTTGTTCAGCACCTGTGAACATATCTTTTGCTAGTCTACATTGTGCAAATAAGAAAGGTCCACATCAAAAAAATAACCAAAAAGAAGCTGGCTCTTTTATATGGGGACGTCTGAGCATTAAAACAAGACTATTGTCCACAAAGAGATTTACCTTACATGACATCTCAAGGGATTACAACCTCAACCTTCTTTTTTTTTCCAAAAGGCAGTGCCTTTAGCAGCATGGCGCTTACAGCATTGCCCTGAAACAGTGGTTTGGTACTAATTCAAAGGGAGCATTGCCACTCACTGAGTCCACGAAACTACCACCCCCAGTGCTTTCAGATTTCTTTCAAGTGAGCATCCATCCAGTTCAATTTAAGAGTGATAACAAAAAATCACAAGCTGAGGTGTGGGGGAACTACAACAAACCAGTTGCATTTAGTCATAGCTAAATCATCTTCCTGGTTATGTCCTAAATAAATGAATAAATGAATGTAAAGAAACCTGTAGGAAGCAGTGTTGTGGAGAGCTACAGGAATAAATAAATCAGTTAAAAGCATCATTTGAGGAGTAAAATGAAATACCAGAAGTCAAATTGCAAGGCTGATTTAAGGTAATCATAAAGGAATTTTCAAAAGTATTTGCAGTTGAGAGCTGTGGAAAGCAAGAGAAAAAATTGGACCACTTAGAAAGAAAAATACCAGTGGACTGGGAACTGGATGCAGAAGCAGCAGACCTGTGGAAAAGGTTTGTTCTTCTTTGCTTCTGTCTCTGCTCATCACAAGGAGGCATTTAGCCATGACCGGGGTCAGATCCCACTGCCTGATAGAAGAGGCTTTAGAAAGTGTGTGTAGAATTAATGCCAAGGGGAAGATGATGTCTGAGAGTCCTTTGTCTTGCATACCAATGCTTTATCTCGAATTCACAATGTGAAAATGACAGGACATGCCTAATGATGAATCTCTTCATCATTTAAGATGGTAAAAAGTCCCAGCAGCATGGCCTTTTCCCACAGCCACTTTAGCTGGCTGTGATGAATGTCAAAAGCTCCAGGGAATGGACCAAGCCATTTCAGAAAGGTGGATTCATCCCTCCTTCCTTGCAGCTGAACAGAAGCAGCAGCACAGGTAACTGACCTAGTGTTTATGTACGTGTACACCTACGGGAGCTGCTGAGGACCACCTGGAAATAACCCTGAGGGAGGCCACGCTCACACTCAGATGTGAGAAGCTCCTTGGTTGTGGCAGCTTCTCACCTTTTATCCCGGAGGTTACGTGAGCACAGATGCTGTTCACAGCTCTCCATGCACAGAAAGTTGTTTCTGATTTTACCTCACTATCTAAGATCCCAGTCTGCTTAGTCTGAGTCACTGCTTCAAATTTGCCACAAGTCTATCTGGTGTGGAGCTGGACTGGTTGCAGGAAGGACTATGGGTAGCTTGAGTCCTCAAGTTAAGTGCATTCTGCTCCACTAAGAGCCTCAAAAGCCAGACTATATCCAGGTCTAAAGGTCAGGTAGACATCCCAGTCATGAGATCCAGTCTTCTGGCTTCTCATATCCCAGCCTCTGCCTTCCCCTTGCCTCCAGTGCACTAGGAGCAGCCATGCTTGCTGAACAGAGTCCCAAAGCTGACAAGGCAGCAGCTCTTCACATATGACTGCAGAATGTGCTGCTAGAAGCAATACGGGGATTTTAGTAACTTGGCATCTGTAAGAAAGGTTAAGGATATAAGAGCAGACATAACTGGGTCAGGGCAAAAATCACCCTAGCACAGTATCCGTGCTCCAACATTGACCAACAGTAGAATCTTTGGGAAGAATAAGAACAGGAATAAAAAAGTATGTAGAACTTCCCCCCGCCGGCCCAACTTTTTCAGGTCAGGGACTTCCTGACCTAAGACAAATGAGGTTTCTGTATATTTATTAAGCCTCAGTAAGTTTCTTTTCCAAACACTTTCCAGTTGCTCCTTGAGGCCACATGACCACCCTTCAGCAAGGAATGCCAGAGCTCCACTGTGTGTCACAGGAAACCTCTTGCTCATTTTGAATCTGACTACCACTAGAACCACTGGATGCCTCTAGCTTTTTCTTCAGCAGAGACAGCAAGCAGTCATCCCTTTTTTCAGTCTCTGTGCCACTTCTGATAGATTGTTAGCTATTCCCCTTTCAATGTCTCTTTTCCAGAGTAAAAAGTCCCAGCATAGTCAGGTATTCCTCATGAGGAAGCTATCCAAAGCCTTTGATGATATTGCTCCCATGCTCCTATGAGACAAAAGAACCTGAATTTCAAATGATACTCAACATGTAGCTAAACCTTGGATTCATATTGTGGCAAAAAAAGGTTCTCTGTTTTGCTCCCTGATGTTTTCCTAGTATTTTATGTGGTTTTTGACTGCTACAATACCCTGAGCTGAGGTTTCCATTGAAGCATCTGTTGTAACCCTCAAGTCCTGAGATACAACTATCAGCATTGTGCCCATCATTTTACATGTGAAGTTCAGAGTATTGTTCCTTGGATGTGGATGATGACATTTGTCTGCACCAAATTTTACCTGTCCTTTTATTGCTCAGTCATTCACCCTCCTAAGGTTGCTCGGCAAGACTGAGTGGCTTGCAGCATAATGGTAGATGAAGTTGTCAACAAAACAGGAGTGAAAGTCAAGAAAGACATTCCCCACATGAGAGAGTGCTTTTGGATTCTTGCTCTGCTAACCCTGTGAGTTAACGCGTTTGGAGTTCGGTCCTGTGTCTCTAGAATTTAAATATTAAATAGAAGTTTCTAGCTCTGAAGAGTAAACTACAGTCCTCTTTTCAAGCATCCAATACAGGGAAAGGAAGCAAGGTGAGTGTTTTCTTTCCATTGCTTTCTGGTCTCATTTTCTTCCCATCAGTCACAGAGGAAAACTGACAATCCCACACAGGATGGGGAGGGTGCCAGCACTTGGTACTCTACCCTGTGATGGCCAGCGCCACATCTTTCCAGCAGTCCTTTCAAATCCCCTTCTACTGCTCCTACCTTATAGTCCCCTCCCTTATTCCTGACAAGACCCAGATCAAGGACAAAGCCTCAGGCAGCTCAGCACCACGGGGTATGCTTCTTGCTGGGGCCCTGGGCACCCAAGGAGGCAACTGCGAGGCGTGCTGTCTTGGCCGCAAACCAAACACAACTCTCCCTATGGTGTGAAGACAGATCCACTGGCTCCCTTCATTCACCCGACCCACGGGGGAAGGGTGACACCTTGGCTCAGTGGCAGGGGCCAGCATCCTGAGCAGTGTGGTCGGTGGGGACTTTTGCTGCCCAAACCGGAGACAATTCCCTGCGACCTTGGTGAGCTTTGGCTTTGCACTTTTCCTGGCATGCAGTGTGATAGTTACTGCTGAGGGAACAGCAATGTTTCATCCTCATGTTAAATCACATTTGTTCACTGCCAGTGGAGACCTGTTTCTCTATCTGAGATTTTATTGGATGCGAATGGGTGGCTTTGCATCTCTGGGCATTGCTTCCAGGGCTCACTGATGATAATTCAGCACACAGGCAGTTTACTCCAGCAAGCAGCATAGAAACTACTCCACCTGGTCTACTGTCTCATAGGAAGAAGATTTCTAAGTGCCCTTCCCCCCCTTCACTTTCAAAGCAGGTAATTAAAAGTATCAAAGGGAAGTATCACTGTCTCATTACATTCTTTGTTTATATGAGTATAATATATCAGGAAATTATTTCAAGCATGAAAGAAAGAGGAAAAGCAGCCTAGCAGTGGTCCAGTCCAATGCTGCAATTTTGTAGATAAGAGAATGGAGACCTAACTCTTAATAAATTTAAAAAATATAACAATTTAACGTAAGTAAAGAATTAAAATAATGGATACACTACATATATTTCTATGATTAACTGGCCATGCAACTTATTTTTTCAGTAGGTATAAATTAAGGTCCCTAATAGTATAAGCATTTATAATTGTTTATAGTTTGCAGTACCTTAAATCAGAGTCTTGTCCTAATAATAACTCATTTTTCAGTGTTGAAGTGAAGTCATTTAATAACACTTTTGTCAAATTAGAAGTTTAATGTAAAAGGAGGCTTATTATCAGCATGCCAGCACTTGTTTCCCAAAAATGCATGCTTGTGTACTTTACTGAGGCACTACACTAGAAGAGCTAATGCGAAAGAGAAAGAGAAAGAATGCATGTAATTGGACAGTGCGTCTGGGAGTGAAACCCAGGTCTCCTGCTGGTTTTTTTGTAGCTCTGTTGCCAGCTTCCTGTTGGATGCAAGATTTCCCATTTGTAAAACAGGTATATTATCGCTGAAACACTAGTAATGAAAAGGACTATTTGTAGGACTGGCATGTGCTTAACGCTCATGAGCAGTTCCATTGATATCAGTGTGACACCACAAATAGTGAGCTAAACAGAAGATCACTTCAAGGACTTAAATATATAGATTTTTGTCAGCACTCTTAAATACAGAAAATGCTTTAAATCTGCAGTGTTTATTGACAAGAATCAGTTTTCCCATTAAAGTGTAACAATGAAATATTTGTACACTTTCACAGAAAAGTGACACAGTGAAGAAAACAAAGGCTAGGTATCTAACTAATACACACTGTCCTAAACAAAGCAACAAAAGCAACAATTCAGCGCAGAAGCCTTATGCTGGGAAGTAGCATGAAATACCAAACACAGGAAAAATTGCCAATTTTTACAGCCCTCTTCATTCACCTCTGTCAAAGATGGAGAGAAGTCAACAAGTTTAAAGAAAACTTTAAATATGGCTATAAAAAATATTTTATTGTTTTTATTATAATAACACCTAAAAACCCCAATGAGGATGTGTAAAAGGATTTATAAATGTAATTTTGAAACTGATGTCTGTAATTAACTAATGATTTTGCAGAGCTTACTTTTCCTCTCCGAGGAAAGTGTAAACTCTGCAAGTTTCGTGGCTGCAAGAAGCTGCACAACAACAGCCTCCAGGAGTTACTGGCAAGGGCCAAGGGCAAAGGCAAGACTTGGACTGTCCTTCTGAGAAAGCACTGACTGGCACTGCTTGAGCTAAAAGAGTGTTATTTACAGCCACTGGCAATAGTGTCTGGGTAACTTTCCTCCAGTGGGCAGATTTTTAGGTTCTATGTTAATTATACCACAGATACAAAGATACCTGTGATGGCTACATGCAGAGCCAGTTCAACTTGAGTAGGCTTCGTGCTCAGGCAGAGCACTACAGGAATAAAGCTGTATTGTTTTGGGGTCAGCTCATGTCCAAATGTTCTCTCTTTGCATCAGTTTGTGCAGGCTACCCTGCTAAAGCTGAGCTGGTCCCTTGCAGAGTCAGCATTTACAGCAAGGTTTACTGACACCAGTTGATCTCTTTCTTTGGCTTGATGTCACACAAACTCCCCAAGGCTTCATCTATGCTAGTAAGCTAAACGGAGAAGGTCACAGGCATATGTATGGTCTCATGATCTCCTCTGCTGTACAACCATTGGCAAGCTTCTTGATGCATCCAGGCCAATGAAGATTCTCCCACATAAAGCTTAATACAATGTAGTGGTTGTTATGGATGAGTAAACAGTTCTAACAGGCATTTTGGAGTTGATCACCCTGCGTTTGGGATGAGGTATGCTCTATGGAGGCCAGCATTACTGTGTCATTTGGCCTCAGTTCCCAAGAACAATCCCTGGATATTCTATTTCACGGTATAGATGTTGCATGAATGGCTATGCCCTCCACTCTTCAGAGCTCCTCTGCTTGGAAAGGGGTAACACTCAGGTGCAGTGCTGCACAGAAGTCCAGGAGTGCAGGGTCCATCACTGTGCTTGACACGAGCCCTTCCAGAACGGGGAGCATTGGGAGTTGAGATGCAGATATGGGTTAGCTCCTGCAGAGCTGCTTAAATCTGGAAGGGAAAGCATGAAGACAGAGCTAGGAACTCCTGCGGGACTGCACGTAACTATACACAGGTATTTTCACATCACACTGCAGTGGGTCCCATAGTATTTATTGATCTGGCATGACAAAGGCAGGTGTGGCAGGGCCTTGTTAAGTGAAAACAAACATGGTGGACTTAAGATCTGGGGGATTTGTCCTCCCTGGTCTTGTTTGCTGCTCTTCCCCTCGGCAGATCCAGCCAGTAGGAAGGCTGAGTGTGAACTCCAAAAATAAAAAAGCCACCACACAATACGCTCACTGCCAAGCACACACACCAAAGTGGACAGAGAGTAGATGCCTTTATCAGCACCCACACAAGCACACACAACACTCGTACCAACAGCAGCAGCACAGGCACCTGATCTTGCTCCTCCTTGCCAGCTCACCAGGGCTGCACTTCCAAATGGGCATGCAGAATTGCTTCTCTCACATATTCTCACTCCTCTTTCCGGCTGCAGTTTCCATTGTGCAGGTTCTTTTCCCCTTCTTAAATCTGTTATCCCAGAGGCGCTACCACTGTCGCTGATGGGCTCGGCCTTGGCCAGCAGTGAGTCTGTCTTGGAGCCATGTCCTGGTTTCGGCTGGGATAGAGTTAATTGTCTTCCTAGTAGCTGTTACAGTGCTGTGGTTTAGGTTAGTATGAGAAGGATGTCGATAACACCCTGATGCGTTCAGTTGTTGCTAAGCAGTGCTTAGACTGATTCAAGGACTTTTCAGCTTCTCCTGCCCAGCCAGCAAGAAGGCTGGAGGGGCGCAAGAAAGTTGGGGGGGGACACAGTCAGGACAGCTGACCCAAACTGGCCACAGGGGTATTGCATACCACTGGACGTCATGCCCAGTATATAAACTGGGGGGAAACGGCCGGGGAAGGAGCGCTCCTCAGGCATTGGTTGGCAAGGGGTGAGCAGTTGCATTGTGCATCACTTTTTTTGTGTATTCCAATCCTTTTATTACCATTGTCACTTTATTGTTGTTATTAGTGTCATTGTTAGTTTCTTCCTTTCTGTTCTATTAAGCTGTTCTTATCCCAACCCACGGGCTTTACTTTATTTTCCAGTTCTCTCCCCCATCCCACTGGGCGTGGGGGGGAAGTGAGGGAGCGGCTGTGTGGTGCTGAGTTGCTGGCTAGGGTTAAACCACGACAAGCCGGCTGGCATTTGCTCTGTCGGACACAGGGGAAGCTTCCAGCAGCTTCTCACAGAAGCCACCCCTGTAGCCCCACCTCTATCAAAACCTTGCCACACAAACCCAATACAAAGCCACCGTGTATTACTGAATGATGAACATGATATTATGCACAGTTCTTTAGAAATTATTGCTGTCTGAACTAATCTAAGATGGACAGTCCTAGACAATGTTGTGTTAAGTAAAGAGATGATTGGTTTTTTCTGACTCATAAAGCTAAACAGAGCCATAAATTAAAGTAAGACAGGGCATGTATGGAACCATTTGCATATTCTTTTGAAAAGTGAAGTAACTCTACATTGAATTTCCACCATCTGGCAAACCAGAAAACTGTCAATATTAACAGCACTGTCAAGCCACCATAGAAAGAATTAGAGATAAAGGTGATGGAGATGGCACCACTACCACTTGCTGGGAAGCTTTACGCCTGAGCAGAAAAAAGAGATGGTTTGGCCATAGCAGGAACTCACATGGCAGGGACTCTATGACAGAAGAATCAGTTTAAAGCAGAAGAGTGATAATTCTTTGTCTTATTGAGACATATTTGTTGTTGCTTTTGTTGGACACAGAAGACAATATTGCAAAGATGCCCAAAGCAATTCACAAGAGGTGGATGATTTTCTGACCTTTCATCAACTTCATTATACAGGATCATTGAACTTTTTGCCATAGGTGCTTCCTCTGCTTCTCCTCTTAGTCATAAAATGCTTCTTGGAACCACACAAGAACATGAATGATCATATTACAAAAGACATAATACTGCCAATATTTTTATCACTTTACTTGTGTTAGAAGAATATCAGGCATACTAATTAAGACATTCTACAGAGAAGCTATAAAACAACCCAATGCACTTACAGCCTGGTTTATTGCAGTATATAGTGGGTCAACTAGATAATAAACAAGGAAAGATCAATTGTAGCTGTTGGGAGTATTGAATAAGAGTTATGTTCAGGCTTGGATAAAGTTCTGGGGCAATGAGACTTTTCCAGGAATTTATTAGGCTAAGTTCCATGTGAGAGTGAATTGAGCAGCTTTATTGAAATCAGCTGAGTTTTATCAGTAGCAGCCAATGGAGAACTGAAGCCAGGGAATATAATGAACCTTCAGCTCAGGTGTGCATCTAACTGCTGTGTCTGGGAGTGCAGCAATCAGATAGTGCTACAGGAAAGCAGGGTGCCAGTAAGTAGTGCTTTTAATAACAATTTTTCTGGGCAGTCACCTGGTTGGAAGGGGTGCAGTGATGTTTCTGTGTCTATGATTTGTGTTATAGGTATGGCTGAGGATATGTGGTGGGGGTCATGAAGCAGTTGGTATTGTATGCCTATGCCTAGGCGCTGTTTTTAACTAGAGAACTGCTACAGGCTCCCAGCAAGGGGAGAACAGTAGTGTATTCTCCAGGAATTTGTAGAAAAATTATCGGGTAGATTGATCAGGTTGCTAACAGGAGGTGAAGAGCATTAGCCTTCGTAGTTGAACGTGTGATGCTGACTCGTAAATACAAGTTTTGCCTTCTTAAGGAAGCAAGACTCAATGTACTTCTATTAAGTGTGAGCTCAGTTCTCTTATGTGACTTAAACTTCCTGGGGAATGGTAAGTGTGGTGGGGAGTAGTCTTAAGGCCCTAAAGTGATATTAAAATAAAAAAAAAAAATTCATGTTTCTCAGCTCTAAAAGGCAGGTGGAAGGGACCTTGCTGATGCTGCTGATTCCCATAGTGTGTCACACACATGAACACATATGCAGAGCATGGGCAAAACTCTCAAGAGAGCTGGCACCAGGCATGCCAAAATCCCATGTAGGGCAGCAGCCTGAAAGAGCCCAGCCCTTGTTTGCCCCTGGGGTGACTTATGCATCTGTTCAGTGAGCAAACAATTGTTGGAAACTGAACTGGAATAACTTTGGGTTTTCAGAGGGGGCAGGGTAGGGAGGCATTTTTTTCAGGTCAGCTTATACTGAAACTTTCTATCTTGGCATTTTCTTGGAACTTTAGGTTTGCCTAATAAAAAGGAATGCAGGAAAGAGGGCAGGGATTAGTTCGCTTGCCTCTCCTTTACCAGCCAAACAAGCAATTTTCCCTAGTCCTTTTTCCCAAAGTAGGCTAGCCAGAAGCCAAATTATTAAAATAGCTATACCTCTGGAGATTCACCCTTTCTCTAAGTTGTAAGAGAGGGTGAGAGAGTTAATGCCTTTGAGGATGAGGTAGAGTAGAAAAATATGCTTTCATCTCGGAGGTTATCTGAGTAATCAATCACTTATTGCTCTGTCCATCACTTTCCTACATCGAAGTGCAGTTTCTTTATGCCTTCCCCACCAGGCTGCTAAAGGCTTGCAGCAAATCTTCAGTGGATGCTTACAGTTGTGACCATTTGTTATGTGAAAAAATGATTTCAAAATGAATTGTCTTTCAAAGTGCTGTGTTATAACATTAGGGTTCCAGTCTTTTCTCCCTCTTCCCTGCTCAAACACCTTGCAGAATATAATTGTAAGCAATTTCAGCCACATCTTATTCCAGTTACCAGGGAATAATCTGTTCACTTTCTCCACTTGCCCAGTTCTACTACAGTGTTTCTGGTCACCAGTTTTTCTCCCCTACTATGTTGAAGCAAAGCAGTAACAGTAAAGGAAAGAAGAAAGATGGAAGAAGTATGCTGTATACTTGAAATGAGGTAATTGCTGGTTCTGGTCAAGAGGAGACAGAATGATCTGTGCATGTTTAAAGACAAATATTTTAAGAGTGATTTTGAACAGGGGTTACTCTTGCAACAAGCCAGAGCATTGGGTGAGGATATCATCTCTGGACTGATAGTGACCAGAAGGAATGCCAATATCTGGCATTGCAGATAAGCCTAACTTGTAGGAGGGAAGTGAACTGGGTCTGGAGTTACTTGCTCTGGCAGCAACTGTGTGCAGTGTCCCAGGTAGGAGATGATGCTGAGGCCAATGGCCACAGGACAAAGGGAAGGCTGAAAGCTAAGGAGCTGAAGTATGACTCTAATTTGAAATATGGTTGTGAAACCAGCACTTTATCATGCAACATTTTGCCAGTTGTTGGTATTTTACAGAGTGGCTGAGGTTCAAAGGGATTTCTGGAGGTCATCTGGCCTATTCCCACCCTGCTCAAGCAGGGCCACCTACAGCAGGCTGCCCAGGACCATGTCCAGATGGCTGTTGAACATGTCCCAGGGATGGAGACTCCACCACCTTTTTGGGCAACCTGTACTAGTGCTAGGTGACCCTCACAGTGAAAAAGTGTTTCCTGATGTTCAGATGAAGCCTCCTGTGTTTCAGTTTGTGCCTGTTGCTTCTTGTCCTGTCCCTCGGCACCACTGCAAAGAGCCTGGCTCTCCTATTTAGTCTGCTCTGACTTCAATAGCAAAAATTGAGTGAGATGCCCCAGAAAGTGAATTATCTGAAACATAAGACTATTAAGGAGCTCAGTGGGACTTGTCTTAAAATTCCTTGTCCAAGACAAGACACTTCCTCCACATGGCAGGGAGTCCAGAAGGAAGGCTTCACCATATTACTTCAGTACCTGTACTGGGTTTGTGTAGCAAGGTTTTCGTAGCAGGGGGTTGATGGGTGCCTTCTGTGAGAAGCTGCTAGAAGCTTCCCCTATGTCTGATACAGCCAATGCCAGCCGGCTCTAAGATGGACCTGCTACAGGCCAAAGACAAGCCCATCAGCAGCAGTGGTAGCGCCTCTGTTGTAACAGATTTAAGAAGAGAAAAAAAAAAAAAGCACTGGGGCTCAGAGGCTGCAGCTGGAGAGGAGTGGGAACATGTGAGAGAAACATCCCCGCAGACCCCCAGGTCAGTGCAGAAGGAGGGGCAGGAGGTGCTCCAGGCGCCGGA
>JAVKLA010000054.1:2255824-2266048 GCA_034782735.1 Sagittarius serpentarius | reverse complement strand
GGAGAGAGGAGCCCAGGCCGGAGCAGGTTTGCTGGCAGGAGTTGTGACCCCGCGGGGGACCCGCGCTGGAGCAGTCACTGCCTGAGGGACTGCTTGCCGTGGAAAGGACCCACGCTGGAGCAGTTCGTGGAGGACTGTCTCCTGTGGGAGAGACCCCAGGTGGGAGCAGGGGCAGAGTGTGAGGAGTCCTGCCCCTGAGGAGGAAGGAGCGGCAGAGAAGGTGTTGCAAACTGACCCCAACCCCCTTTCCCTGTCCCCCTGCCCTGCTGGGTGGGGGGTTAGATAGAGAATTCAGCAGTGAAGCTGTGCTGAGGAAAAACGGAGGGATGGGGGGAAGGTGTGTTAAGTTTTGGTTTTATTTACTCTGGTTTGAAAGGGGGAAAATTTAATTTACTACAAGTCGTGTCTGTTTTGCCTGTGGTGGTAACTGGTGAGTGATCTCTCCCTGTCCTTATCTTGACCCAGGAGCCTTTTGTCTTATTCTCTCCTGTCCAGCTGAGGGGGCTAGTGATAGAGCAGCTGTGTGGTGGTTAGTTGCTGGCTAGGGTTAAACTGTGACAGTACCCTTCACTTGTACTAGCATTAAGGGATAAGGGTGCTAACATTGTCAAAATACCACCATAAAGAAATACAATATTTTCTGGGTTCTTGGAGACACACCTTCTTCTAATGAACTTCTATTCCTCCCTTTTACTCAAAGTAAAAAGCTCAGTAAATAATCTAACATTATCCAGTGCTGCCTGTCCACAGCAACCACTGGACGTCAAAGCTTTTTTGAAAAGGTTTTTGCCTGCTCTTGTAGTGAGTATATTGCATGGTTTTGTATTCTAAATACACACCTTGAGGGTTTGAAGCACTTGTTGCTTTGCAAAAACCAGCCAGGGGCTGCGTTTTGCTTCTGCTGTGATATCCAGCCTCAGGTCTGCCCACTCCTTATTCAGAGTGTCTTGGGTCTGGCATCTCTCACCACTGGCCTATGCTTGGTGTTTGATTCAGGCAAGATCTGTTTCCTATGAAATTTGCTGTGCACCATTAGCCATGGTGAAATGCCAAGGTCTAACCCCTCCTCTTTCTATATATTTCATCCATCATGTAAACTGTCTTTTGAGAAAACACTATTGCACTGATTAAGGAGTTATACAATGCTCATAAATCTTCTGCTTCTTGGTTTGCACTTGATAAATTGGGCTTGACCGTAGCTGGAGAGGCAGATGACTGCTGTGTACAAAATACCCATCCTTAAGGCAGCATCTAGGGCATGGAGCTGAAGGTGGCCAAAATCATAATTTGCGCAAAATAATCTTGGATACTCCAGCTCTTGTGCCGAACTCCTACAATGCTGCCAGTTTAACTGTAGGCAGCAATGCACATCTCACTAAATCAAGCTCCAGACAAGGCAGCCTGCTGGGAACTGGAGGAAACCTCCAAAGTATCTCTTTCTCTGGCAGCCCTGTGAGCATCCCAGCCAGGCTGACAGCAGACCAGCAGACTTGTGCATACATACAACAGTAAGCAACAAATAAAATGTGTTCTGGTAGTCCTGCAAGAGGACAATCTGGTCTGTATGTCCTTTTTGAGCCTAGTTAGTGTGACCCCAGGCATAGCAAACAACTTCACTGTTTTTTCTCAAAGGCAGTGAATTAGAAGGTCAGAATGTTGGGAGTGACATGAAAAGGTGTTTTTGACCCTTTCTGATGAATTACAAGGCCTCTGATTATTTAGCAAGTAAAAAATCTAACTTTATTCCTAGTCTCTCTCTAGAACTCACTAATTTCTTTAAGTGAAAGTGACATTTTTTCATGAAGCAGTAAAAGATCCTTCTTTCTTTCCTTTTGCAATAGTATAGGTGGGAGGCCAGATGTTCCACAAAGAATCTGAGGCCAATGAAATTGTAGCTAGTGACTAGCCTTCTCCAAGCCTTTGTATGCTGTCTCTAACACAGGATTTGTGCATAGCAAAAACTTTTTAAAGTGAACTCTTGGTTCCTTTCCCTTGTGTCCTCTGCTGAGCCTATCATTCCTCTCTTTGCATTATGGGCTACAAGATTAACAGTATCCCACATTTCCTTCATCATGGAAACAAATATTCTGGGTTTTTCTGTCAGTTGTGCCTGGTCAGAGTGGTATCAGTGGATACTGCAACAGATGACTTTCTAGCTTTGCTTGCATAGTTTCCTGCATGAGACTCCTCTATTGCTTCTTGCAAGCACTCATTCTCGGTGTAATATAAAAAGCACTGCAATAGAGCAAGGGAGTCATCCTTTCTAGCCAATTTGGATATCTGAGCTAGGTTCCAGTGGCTGGGCTGTTTGTTCATGTACATCTCCACTGGTGAAAAAAACCCAAAGTATATGACTCATGGCAGGACAAAGACAGTGATATTAAGAATGCATGTCCAGTATGCTCAGTACAGTTGCAGTAAGAATTCTTTCTTCAGTAATGTGCTTGGGAGGAGATTTTTGATTTCACAATTGAAACATGAGAATCTGGCTTTCTGAAACAGAATTTTGGACTTCCCTATGAACAGCAAATGCACAGAAAACACCAGTATGTCATAGAAGTTATTTGGTTCCTTGCTGAACACTTCTGTTTTTTCACATGAAGGTGCTTTGCAGCACAATCTCATGTCTTATTTTGATACATATTAAGACCTGTATTAGTATAGTATCTTGGAATTTCATGGGAATCTCTAATTTCAGCAGGTGAAATCTGGTTCATAAGAACAGCTTTTAAGTGAAATTGAGAAACCAGTGGATTGTTTGGCTGCAGATTTTAGGGTCAAAAGACAGACTAAATCATTGTTACAGCTTAATACATGAGAATATTTATTAGCAGCTTGCTAGACTATACCACTGTATATGAAGACCCAAGCCAAACATCTGTCTGGTGTTGTATGGAGATTCTGAGTACGTTCCGGAAGTGTATGTAAGCAGGTAATGCCATGATAGTTTGCTATTCCAGCCTATGCTAAAAAACATTGTCTTCTTGTGTAGGGAAATCCACTGTTCCTTCTACTTAAGCAGTCGCATCAGTATTTCAGCTACAAGTATATAATGCTATCACAATCTTTCCTTGTTTTGCCCAGTACTCTAACAATGGACATCAATAATGAAAAATTAAAGGACTTCTGCAAAGTTTAATTAGTTTTAGTGGAAAAAATGAGGCAGAGCTGAGTGGCTGTGCACAGCGTTCCCTTTGGTGATCCGCTTTTGTTTCTCTAACCCTGTTAAGACCACTGATGTGTCATTCACCAAAGAGGTAATTTCTAATAGACTTGCAGAATTTCTGGATTTGTTTGTTCAAACTCTTCCGTTTTACAAATTTTAAACTGTCAGATGGCTGTACCTCATGAGGGATCCTCCTAACAGTTTAATGGAGCTCTACAGCCCTGTATTCTCACCCCTAGAATCCTGCTGAGCCCTGCAGGTTGCCATTAACAAAGTCAGAAATGGAATTGCTGAGTGATACTTGAAAAGCAGAAAATCCTGGAGACATTGACTCGGGTGTTATGATAGCTAAGAGGTGGTCAGTGTCTTTAAGAACTGAAAGGATAATGCACACTTACGTTCTGCTAAACTTCTTTGATAAACCAAAATGCACTGTGCAAAACTGCACTTTGAGGTGAAAGCAGCAGTATTCTTCCAGAAGAGAGCTTGAGAACAAAGCACAATCCTGTCCCAAGGGAAATGCTGTGCTTCTAGCCTTTGTTTAGGCTTGCTTATTGACAGGGGTTTGAACTGGAAGCAAAGGAAGAATCAGTGCATGCAGTTCTAGGTTGGCTCGTTGTGTTAATATCTGCAGCAGTGACTAATGTCTGTTGTCATATATTCCCACAAGGAATAACATCCCAGCTAGTGAACTCTGAGAAAGTGCCAGGAAGCCTTTGGCACTCTTGTTCAAACAGTTTGGCATTTTCTGTACTAGCAGTGAATACAACGCCCCGAAATTTCATTTCTCCCCAGCTAGGAAAAAGTGAAATGAGCCCAGAGTGGCTGACTGTTCCCAGGCTTGTACTTTGTCCCCAAGTACTGTCACTCTACTGATATTTGAGATTGTTTTTAACACTTCTGTCATCATGTTCAGCTGAGATCAGTGTTAACTGGATCTATTCAAGGCAGTATTACTGATCCATTTCATCAGGGTTGATCCAAGCTCCAAAGGTGATATAGAATAACCAATGTTTTCCCCTCAGTCCACATAGGCTGCTGTGTAAATTCTCAGGTAGAGCATTTCTGCACGTTCCTCCTCAGAAATTTGAACCCCATCTTATCATGCAATTGTCAAATTTTCCCCACATTAGCACTGAGTCCTATGTGTGATGGTGTATTCTAATTCAAGCATGTGGCCTGCCTCCATCTCATGCTTCATTTCTAAAAAGGATCTGGGAGCCCTCGATTTTTCCTGTCGTTGCTAGCATCTTCACAGTATCGAACACCATTGCCTCAGGCTTTGGGCACTGGTCAGACATTGGGGATGCTGAACAAGTGATGGGACTTGTCGCTTATTCTAGCTCTGTGGTTCCTAATGAAGCTAGCTGATTCGCAGAACAGCGCGTGCTCAGGAAGGTGTGCAAGGTGGATTAATTCATGGGGAGGACTATGGATACCTCGGTGCAGGGCTTTCTTTTCTTCCATTAGTGACCCTTAAAGAGACTTCCTAAGCCTTTGAAACATATCTATCATATTAAGCTTAATTTATTATTATTTTAGTGGATTATTATTCCAGATTATTAAGATACTTTGTTATTCCAGCATATTTTTTTAAAAACATATTTTTTCAAAAAAGTCAAGGAGGCTCATTTGTAAGCTTAGCATGAGGGTAGGGCAGCCCATCATCTTTGCTTTTGAAACAAAATTACCTTGCAGCACTGTTTTCTAATGCTTACCTCTTACCATGACAAAGCTTAAGTGAGCCCATGGTTGTGCTCCGGTCTGCAGGGATGGATACAAAACAGGGATGGATGATTCTTCTGTCAAAAAAAAAAAGTGAAATTATGGCGGTCCACTGTTATTGTACTCCTTTGTAAGAATGAGAGTGCCAGGAATAAATTTAGGATATAATATTAGGATATAATTTCAAACAAATTCATCTCATCTTGTTTGCAAGATCATCTGATTAAATTGAGATGGAGGAAAATTACCCTCTTTTCCCCCAAAGAGTTATTTCAAAACATTTATATAGCCCTGTAACATTTACACAGTGCTCTATACTGCTGACATGCTTCTTACCTGGGTGAGTGGAGACAAGAGAAATACATGGATGATGAGCCATTACTGATGAAAAGGAAAGAGAGAAATGAAGCAGAAGGATTAAGGAGGAGCGGAGGAGCACTGGGCTATGAGCAAACTGGAGTTGAACCTGGAGGGAAGTTGTTGTAGAACATAGGAGAGGAAAGCTAAATTATTTATATGTGCCAGTACTTTGAGAAAGAATGAGAAAGCAGATCAACAAAGCAGTGTAAACAGGGAGAAAAGCAGATGTCTAATTAACCTAATATTTTTTTTAGAGCAAAGTCATTCCTAAATGTCCCTGCAGAAGTGTGAGCCATTTGCCAGGAAGCACTGCTAGTTAAATTAATGTAGCAGTGACATTATGTTTAGAGACAATAAAGGCCCAGTTATCTTCTCACATACACCCACCTAAATCAGCTGAAATCAGAATTACATGCTATGGTAAAAACAATGCAAGGAAGGAAAGCAAGCTCTAGGTCTGTGCTGCTTAGGAATTATTTCCACTGTGCAAGGATAGTGTGTGGCCTCTGCTGTACACAGACTCAGAGTGCAGGACGAAGATCTCCCTCATCTTGTAACCATCTGCTGTTACACCTGAAATTACAAAAATATTTTGGGTCTAAATTTGATCAGAAGCCCTGTTTTATCACAAGTGAGGTTATAGCTCGGAGTAAGGAATTACTAGAGAGTATTTTATATATATATATGACTTCACACTTCCAATATATAGCGTAATTTGGAAATTATAATGTAGGTTCTCTGGCCATCTTTACACAGAAAATTCAAACTAAACCCTGAATGCTTGCTTCCATTAAAGGCTGCCTAAGTATCAGATAATACTGCCAACTTACACAGGCTGAGGATATAGACAAATCTTTTGTGTTAAAGGTGGATTGCAAAAGATGAGGTATTTGTAGCACAGGTCTGTGTGAACAGTATTTAAAAAGTTGGTTGTATGCATGCAGTTGACTGCCTGCCATTTGTGAACTGGATTTTGTTGGGTTGAGTTCCTTCAATATGATTTTCTTGCATCAAACCTCTTCTGCTCTATTGACTTCTTTGCCACTGAATTCAGTGAGATTAGTAAAATCCAGGGAATGAGAATGCCTGAAGTCTTCACGGTACTCCAGATGGAGATTTAATTTCCCTTTTCCCCAGAGAGAGGCAATCTGTACATGTTGATACATCAGGATTTGTAGAAAGTTAGACAAAGCATTTAATTTTTTACTCTTTCAGGTTATTGTCTCCAGCGGCTACTTTCTGATATTTTGAGAGCTTCAAAAAAAGTTAAAGGTCTCTTCTGAATTTTGTTACCTCGGTTCAGAGATTCTACTTGGAGAAAGTGGAAACAAGATGGTTAAATTATTGAAGTGGATGTGTCTATTGGTTTGAGACTGAGGAAAAATAATCTGTATACACAGCTTCAGTGCCCCACCCCTCCAGAACAGCTATGATATAAAACCAGAAAGCTATTTTCTGAAGACCTGGGACAGAATTACTATTGAAGCCAGAGGGGTAGTCCCCTAGTGGATCCGAGATTCCTGATTATAGTATAGAAAACATGTGTATTGGAAAACCTGTCTTTAATAAATCTCCTGTTCCCTAAATCCCTACAGAGCCAGAATCAAGAGTTTCAAAGCAGCACATTACCTGTATGAAGAGGTCTTTTTTAAATAACATGAAGATGGGATTAAGTGTATATTACTGCTTTTCCTTAAAAACGTTCAAAGTCAAAAATCCATCATCCGTTTGAAATGCTTTATTCTTTCTTACAAAGGATCTTGAAGTGTCCAACATTACAAAGAGGTGAAGGCTAAACATATCTGGGTGTGATGCTGGATGGGGCTCTGAGCAACCTGATCTAGTTGAAGGTGTCCCTGCTCACTGCAGGGGCGTTGGACCTTTGATGGTCTCTTCCAACCCAAGCCATTCTATGATTTGAGAGCAGGTACAGTTGGAGGCACAGGATGGTCAAGGACAAAAAATTCTACTCATAAATTTGGCTGAGAGGGATGACAACGTGATGTGTGTCCATTCACATACATGTATGGGACTTGCATTCCCTTTTTCCCTCCTGCCCTGCCTATGTAGGTGCAGGCTTGTGGGAGTTGCCATGTAGAGTACTTGCTTGAGAGCTGCCACCATCCTTTATTTACTGTCATGAGGTTAAGTATATGGTACCAAATAATAACTGAAGAATATGGACATCTACATTTGTAAAAGATAAACCTTGTGTGAAAGGTGTTGCTCTTTCCAACTACGAAGAGTGAAAGGGGATGGGAAGAAGCCGGTTTTCCCTGTAAAGCAAGATAGGCAACAACACTCAACTCAGTTCATTGCACCTATCCTAAAGCAAGGATAGATGTGACTGGGTGTTGTAATTCCTGAAAGCATAAGGTAATGCTTTACTCCCCTTGGTGGCTACCACATCTTTCTCATCCTCTTGCTGTCTGAGTCACATTAAACAAAGTATCAAATAAAATTCATGATCTGACCTAACTGCCTCCCTTTATCTAAGGGGTTGCAATGAAAGGCCTCCATATAAGGATCCAAAAAGGGCTAAGGAGGGAGTGAATTTATGGAAAGAATATCTGCCTCATTAAGGATGATTAATGTGAAGGAGGAGCTCATTTGTCTGGAAGACACAGTGCTGGAGCTGATGCTGTGGGCAGGAAGGGAAAATGTTTGGCCGGAGCAAAAGCTGTCACTGCAGAAAGAAAAGGGGAGAGAACAATCTTTCACACTTAGCAAAGGATGCAGGAAGACCAGGGACCTTTCTGCCTCCTGCAGGAGAATTGTCTTTAAAAAAAAAAAGAGAGAGAGAAAATATCTTCATTAAAGGTCTTAGAGCCTTGTGGCTCTTCTTGTCTTCATCTCTGGCTGAATAAATATGGACCATCTCCCCTCTCTGCCACAGGGGGTAGGTGAAGTATATTCTGCACCCACTGCTTCCTGGTGTTACCTTGCCCTTGCACCTGTCCAGTTTGCCAACCAGCCCACAGTACGCACTGCTAGCTGGCAGGGTTTCCCTGTCCCCTTGCTATTGGAAATAAAATACAGAAGAGGGAGTGATAGTAGTCCCTGTATATCTGGGTTCATCTATGTCACTGATGTTTAGATACCAATACATTTGGCAGATGTCGTTGAAAAAGAATGCTATATCCTGGCAGTTCCTCAGTCATCACTTCTAATAAATATTCTTGGAGCTGTCTGGGCTAATGCTCCCCATGCATACTGGAGTATAGCAGCGCAATGGTTACTCTAACCTTTATTTTTGGGAAGTCTCATAACTATGATCTCTGAATGCTCAGCAGCAAATGAACTATGATGAGAAATCCGAGAGCTATCTACAGGACACCTTATCTACAGTATCTCTCTTTACAGTGCTTTGCTGCAGAATTGTTGGTGGATTTTTTTTGAGTCAGTGCTTCTGATGAAGGTGAACTAAAACCTCTGACTTCTTGACCGAAAACACATTCATATCTTTTTTTTTTATGTGGTAGCTCATGATTGAATGAAGCTACTTCATTGCAATTGAAGACTGAATGGTTTAGGCAAATGGAATAATCCAGGGAATTTTCAAAGAATGGAACTAAACTCTATTAGTGTGATCAAAAAGGTCTTGCATTTGGTGGTATATAACTGAAAAGAGTCAAATGTCAGTCAGTGTTGTCTTGGGCATGTGTAAACCTCATCATGCATTCATTCCTTGGGAAGTTTTGACAGAAGAACAATTTTGATGAAATGCCCAGGGGACAAGATTCCAGAGGCAATTTAGGCACATTCAGCATAAAGGGAGTCACAGTGAATCTGGTGAGGCCACTCCAGAAATGAATCTGATCTCATTTGTTTAAGTTATTTTCAGAAAAAATTTCAAGGTCATTGTGTGGGAGGAATTTGTGTTGTTGCTGCTATGCAAATCTTTTGCTAGTAGCTGCTGTGTGTTACCATCTCTTATCTTGAAGAGATCAAGAACATTAACTTGAAAAGAAAATTGAGAAGCATTTTTTGATGAGAAAAACATGATTACTGAGTGCTTTTTTTAGAATTCGATAGTTTTTCATACAAGTATTATAAAATGAATAAACCCATTGTTAATTATTTTATAAAAACTTTACTGCAAATGTGTAAAAACATCATTCAAACATGTAGAACATAAAATATTCTGCTGGGAAACAAATTAAAGTGGTCTTGACCTGCTACCTTAGGTCTTAAATGCCCGTCTTGTTCAGTTTAGGATCTCAATAACTTTGCAGTAAAGGTAGAGCAATCCTACAGCCAGCAGAGGACTGGTAGAACAGAGGTGAGCTGAAGAGACTCAAGGTCAGCAGGGTAAATGCAAATTCTGCCCAGGCAGCTCAGAGGTAGCTTGCTGGGGCCAAAGCCTTTCAAGTGGTTGTAAATTTCTGTCTGAATAGGTCAGGTAAATACTAAGTTTAGAGGCACTCTTCTGAACTCCAGTACATGACAGGTAATAGGAACATTACAGTATAGCCTCTGCTTTCAGTTTAATCATACCTAGATTTGTGACGGAGAGCTGGTTTGTGTCATGCTGGATCTCATTACTGGACAATGTGGGGTCTTGGAGCTGGAGCCAGAAGTGTCCCCTGCCTCTGGAGTACTTCTGCAGAGCTTTGGGACTGAGGCTGGGAGTACTTTTTGTGTTGGGACTGAGAAGCACCCACGTGCTGTGAAGAGCTATGTGGCAAGAGATGACATACATCATACGTAAAAGACACTAGCAGAGAGGATACACTGAAGGGCTGGTCTTTCCCTGGTATTTGTCTGCGTTTGCTTAGTCTCAGGCAGCTGCTTTTGTAAGGACATGAGTTTTCATGAGCATCTGTCCTGGTTTTGGCTGGGATAGAGTTAATTGTCTTCCCAGTAGCTGGTACAGTGCTGTGTTTTGGGTTAGTACGAGAAGAATGTCGGTAACACCCTGATGTTTTCAGTTGTTGCTCAGTCGTGTTTAGACTCAGTCAAGGACTTTTCAG
>JAVKLA010000054.1:2224132-2255724 GCA_034782735.1 Sagittarius serpentarius | reverse complement strand
TTAGACTCAGTCAAGGACTTTTCAGCTTCTCCTGCCCAGCCAGCAAGAAGGCTGGAGGGGCACAAGCAAGTTGGGAGGGCACACAGCCAGGACAGCTGCCCCAAACTGGCCAAAGGGGTATTCCATACCATGGGATGTCATGCCCAGCTTGGGGGGAGGAGAAGCACGGCTGGGGCGTCAGGTGGCGAGTGGTGAGCAACTGCGTTGTGCATCACTTGTCTTCTGTATCCCAATCCTTTTATTATTGTCACTTTGTTATTAGTGTCATTGTTAGTTTCTTCCTTTCTGTTCTATTAAACTGTTCTTATCTCAGTCCACAAGCTTTACTTTATTTTCTGATTCTCTCCCCCATCCCACTGGGTGTGGGGGGGAAGTGAGGGAGCGGCTGCGTGGTGCTGAGTTGCTGGCTGGGGTTAAACCATGACAGCATCTGTAGCCACTAACTAAATTCTGTTCTTAATTCTGGAGAAGATATTGGAGTAAGTGGAGTGATGGGGAGCACTGGTGAATTCAGCAGACCTTATTCAACATCTGAGCCTGACAGTCTTCTACTGTGTGTTTTGTCTGCAGCTCTGGAGTTGAATCTTGCTGAGCCACTCAAGTCTCCTGTACACAAGACCTGACAGCTAATTTTTTCCCCTTTGCATGTGGGCTGCTGCTCGATCTCTCTCCCTGCACTGCCTTTCCTTTTGTATAGACAGCCAGAAAGGATGAGGGGGACAGGCAGAGAGTTACCTATGGGGCAGAGGAAGCACATCAGAGCTCATGGGAAAGTGCAGAATAAATAAAAGTAAAATCCTGCTATTTATACTTCAGGGCAGGCATAGTAGGGGCTGGTGTTCAGCACACACACTCCCAGACTCAGTGCAGGTGGTACCTGTAAAACTCATGAACCTGATGGTTTCAAAACAATCCTCAAAGCCAAAGTCCATATTTTTTGCAAGCTGCATGTGTCTCAGCAGTTCATAATAGGTTGTAGCTGCTGGCTGGGGTCTGGCCCTGCATGCTCCTCTGATGGTGTCTCTGACTGTAAAGGGCTTCCCCTTTCAGGGGGATTTGGCAGTGTCTGTGTCTTTGGCTGGGGAGCACTGGCTGGAAAGGCTCTGCTTCCATTCCACTCACTGTTTTTAATTACTGCCTGTGACGTGACCGTTCAGTCACGGGCAGCTGTGTGCAGGCCTTTCCAGGCACATTAAGCTGCCAAACACTTTCCGTGGCTGTATAAACTGTTCCACACAGGCAGCTATCAGTGTAAAAGAAAATAATGTTGAGGTGCAAGCAAGGACAGACCCTGTAGTTTAACAAATTATTGCTTATACTGCAACACTTAACAAGCTTCTAAACTCATTTTGAGAGACATTTGTTGTTTTCCCTGGTCTTTCTGTTCAGTTGCAGCATTTTAGTAAGTGGAGTGTGGCATCCAGGTCTTCCAGTGTATCTTCTCTGATGCTGGGCAGCACTGGGAATTTTGGGAGAGTTTCCAGAAACCATGGAGATGTGAGATAATCTTGCACTTCCAACTTCAGCCTGAAAGCAACAGATTTTGCCTTTTGCAATTGTCTTTCCCTTCTTCCTTCCACATACCTCCTTTAAAAAGCAGCTGTTATAATTCTGGATATTTTTGCTATGCATAATTTCCCCCTTTGAATTCAGTCTGGGTCTTGGCATGTTGGCAATGCGTTCCCCAGCCTGACTTCACACTGCATGAGCAATGCTCCTTTCTCTTTTTCCACCTTTCAGCTTCCTTTGTTCTCACCCTGTGAGAGAGGGAGACTGGATGCTCCCAGCCCTTTTTCTTCAGGCTGTGCACTGTTCTAGAAATTCTTTCCTTTTTTTCACTAGTTTGTTTCCCAGTCCAGGTCTTTTCTATTTTTTATTGGATAATAGCTTTTTTCCTAAGCAATTGTTCATTTTTATCACTATTCTGAGTCTCTTCTAGTTGAGAGATGTCTTTTTTGGATGGCATGACCATCACACACAGTACTCCAGGGAAGGCTATGCTGTTACTTGCTGTTCTAAATTCCCTAACGGAGACTTAATAGCCTATAGAAGATAAACAAAGGAGTTTAGAATTGGATGTAACCCAGAAAGCTGGATCTAAGCACCTTTAAGCTTCAGGGGAACTTGGATCCAGATCAGAGGGGTTTGGGCTCATATTTGGATTGTAGTCAGCAATTACTTCCATGACTGCTGAACCCAAGCAAAAATTTAGCAGAGGGTTGTGTATAGCTCTTTTAATCTGCTTTGGAAAACTGCCCGTTCCTGTGCTAGTCAAAGACTGAGGAATTGAAAAGATGACCTAAAGCCACCTCTGTCTACTTAGCTCTTGCAGGGAAGACAACTTGCTACACTAGAAGAACATCCATTTGCTTTTCTTGTGCATCCTTACCCCTTGCACTGCATACACATCGTGTTGTGCCAGTCCCCTTGATTTCCAAGTGGTGCTGGATGCTTAGAGACCTCCTTAGTACCTATGCCCAGCCTCCTGTGAAGAAATACCCTCTTTCCGAACCTTTGTGTCACCATGTGTATGTAAGTGAAATGGTCAAAAGAAGTTAATGTTCAGATCTGCTTTGTTTTCTTCGTGAATAAAATTATCTGGAAGGAACAAGAAGAACCTCCCAACTGGAGCTGATAAACTTCCAGGAACAGGATATTGTAAAGTAATGGTAAGGCTGGACTGGTGTGAATACAAGATGTCAGAGATAGAAGTTCAAATGTTACTGAAATATATTTTTATTCCTTGCTAATTTTTTCAGTTAAAGCCCTATAACTCAGGGATGAGGGGAGGTGGTGAGCTGGCCCTGCTGGGATCTAGCTATATGGGAACACCTGCTTCTCAGCTCTGGCTCTGAAGTATTGACAGGAATTTGCTTTTGCATCCCCTCCCCCTTTTTCTTATCCCCTTTGAAAAACATGTCTGCTGTGGAGGAGTTGTGGTTACTTGCAGGGTGTCCATATTCTTATTGCTGACACTTTTCTTATAAGTAAGAACAGAGCACTGGCCTTATGGCTGAGAGAACAATTTATGCTATAGTCTTCTCCCCTACAATTTCAGTCAGGAAACTGCAGTATGCATGGAAGGGCATGGTAAACAGGCAAGGGCTGTTGGTAGCTGAAACTGGCATTTTCAGTGTTGCCAGAAAATGTATGTGTCTTAAGCATAGGAATGTTTATAAAGGTAATACTATTTTTCTCATTCTGAGAAAATGTGGAACTATCATTCCTAAAGGATTAAAAGCTTGGATATTACAATAATGTAAGGAAGACATAAGAAGACAGTAGAAGGCAAAATGTGGTAAAGGCACTACATATGCAGTGCTTTCACTTGGGCTTCATAGTGTAGCACTGCTCCACTGGCTAAAGGGTAGCTGCATTTCTGTCAGCTGATTTAGTAGAACAGCATTGGGGTTGTGTTTTCCCCTTTTGGGTTACACGAGCCTTGGAAAGGGAAAGCAGTCTCATGCCACATTTTCCACTGCATTCTCAATGGCTGTTGCTACCAAAACAGCTCTGCAAGGCTTCAGGTGGCAATACTTTTCCTAAACCTTTCTGAAAACTGAAATTATTTCTTCAGGTGAAGTGAATATAGTAAATAATTGTTCAGAGAGTATTTAGGCAGATGGAACATGGATGGATCAAGGAATAGAAGAGGCTAAAAGGGAAAGAAATTGCTGGTTCCTTTTTCTTGTGCATTAAACCTCAGACTCAGTCAAGGACAAAGTAAAAGAACAGAATTTATCACCCTCCTTAAAGTTTCCTGTTCTTAGTGCCAAACTCTCCCCTCCATCTTATTGCTTGGTACACATCCATTTTCCATTCCACAGAAACACCCTCTCTAGCCACTGTTTTGCATCAGGGTGTCCCCTGGACTCCTGCCCTTCACTGCAATCTTCTGAGCACTTTCTACAAGTTTACATAATCCACATCAAAATTATTTGGGCTCAGAAGATTGAATCCCCTCCCAGCTGCCCCTCCCAAGTAAACAGTTTAACTGGGTTCACTTTCTTTTGTTGTTCTTGCTTCCAAGGGGTTAAGTACCCAATCTTTTTGTTGCAAGGGAAATACTTGTCCCATGGTATTGTTCTCAGTGGAAGCTGAGGTTGCCTGTGTAATTACAAAACTTGTAGTGTTGACTCAGCTGAAGAGAACTTTTAAGGCAAGGCTAAAGATAACTTGGAGAAGTGGTAGCACCCGGCAAGTCTATGCCCTTGTTAATAAGATGTGAGCTGGCTCTGGAAGCTCTGAGCTGAAGCTGGACTGCAGAACAGGAAGCTGTGGTGAAGGCCATGGTCCAAACATGCCCACTGTTCCCTCAACAGCCCTGCTCTGTACTCAGCAATACCTTATTTCTTCAGTCTGAGATTCTTCTCTTCCTTTCTACTGAATCACTGTGTGACTGGGAACCTTTTGGACTAGTTGCACTGCATTTTTTGTTGTACAAACTTGCGGTAGAATCTTTTCCACTGGAGGATCTCAAAGAGGCTTCCAAGTATCATTAAATTTCTCTTTTCTTATTTCGTCTTTATTTTTTTTTGTCTCTTATTGTACTCATTTTCAGGAGGAGATGTAAGGTTTGCAAAGGTTAGTGAAATTGCACAAGGTTATGGAGTAAAATGCCAAGGGTCAGGAATAGAACCAGGAAAACCTGCGTCCCAGTCCCTTACAGCCTTCACAGTAAAACCCTGAAATGTAATCCTGAGGGTAACTAGAATTCAAGAGCAGTTTTGTGTGATTTCCATTTTATATAACTAGACACAGAATTCAAACATAATCCTTAAAGAACAGCACTTCATACATGTTAAATATAGTTTTTTCAAGTAGGTCACAGACATAGATAAACTGTTCAGTTTTCAGTATGGGAAAGCATGTTCACTCATCTTTGGAACAGATGACCATAAGAAATTGAGGAAAATGGCTTAGGAGGATTAAATGAGGAGACAGGATTAGTCATTTAGTGTATCTACCATTGCCCTGTGGAGCACAATTCACAGAACTATTAGTTTTAAATGATATTTACTGCAGGTGAATTACTGTTTTTACTTAGTCAAAGTTCCCAATCTGCCACTGGTTCTATGGCAATATATTGACAGATAACCTACATGTAGATGTTTATATACAGAAGTCTTTGGATGAATATTTTGGACTCTTTGCCTGCTAGATATTTTGCTTCACTTGTTGGATATTTGGTAGCTCTGTTGCCTGAGTGATTAACAAGAGATTGAAGTGAAAAGTAAACTGTGAATTGCAGGTAGGAATTTGCAAAAGAACCAAGAGACGAGATGAGAATTCAGAGGCAAGGGAATGGACAAACATTCATAGATCTTGGAACACTTACAAATTGGTACTTTATAGGATCTCATGTGATACAAACCTGTGTGTTCGCTCTATCCTCTACTTCATTGTGCTTAACATTACTATGTCAGCTATCTATTAAAAAAAAAATCTCAGCTGTCATGTTTGAAGCCTTGTGTTGCTTACTGTTTAAACTGAAGACTGTTTCCCATCTCTTCCCTTCTGCTCTTCACTGGTGCTTCTTCAAGAAGCATTATGCCAGTGGGTTCTTTGTGAATAAATTCAACAGTACTTTCCAGATTTCGGTATACGTGTGGCCAACACATGCATCTGCTAGCCAAGGAAGTGTAAATTGGGAGGTTTGTCTTAATTACACTCAGCATCAGCCTGCAACCATGTAACTTAGTAATTAGGAACTGCTATTTGCAGATGGCCTATTGTCACTTCGCTTTCTCAAGTCTTTGACCTAAAGCAGGCAGGCGACTGGTGCCTCCAGAATAGGTATAAGGTTTTTGACGGTAATTCAGATGTGGGGGTATTTCTTCACCCCTGAGCAAACTTCCTGAGCCCTACTGCACCTCTCCTTTGCCATTCCACTGCGTAAAATGAATGGCTACACACATCTTGGACCCTGCAAATGTGTTTGCATTTTCAGTATTACCATTGTCTGTTATGCACAACCACAAGATATAGTTTGCTACCAGGAAGAAGACCCAGGAATGGGATGTCTATATAACTTGGTGGCTCATTTCGCTAATCAGAGACAACCCTTTTGTAATTTATTGATGTATAAAAGTTACAAAATAAATTAGAAATAATTTAGTTTTCCTCCATCTCTGAATCATCCCAAAAGTGAGTATGGAGGGAAACATGGATATCAGTAAAAACATTAATACTTTTAAAGGAAGGAGTTTAGCAGTGCTGGGTGGCTTGCTGGTACCCTATGATGTTAATCTGAAATACCTCTTGGAAAAATACTCTCTATTGGGAACAGGTCCAACAATGGTGATGATCTACACTTTTGTCAGGGCTATAAATGTGTCGCAACATGTGAAATGCAGAAGAGAGTGTTTCTGTTTCAAGTACCTCATTGTGGAAATGACTAAGCACATCTTAGACATTTCTATTTATAATCCTGCATAGTAGGTATTATTATGCTATTTTTCTTAAGGATGGGGGACCTAAAATATCAACTATCACAACAAGAGTTGGTAACTGCTTTTTTTTTTTTTTAAACAGCATTGTCAGGGTAAAACCAACGAGCTTCTTTCTGTTCTGAAAATATTTTCTCCAGTTTATTGTAGGGGCATGTCAAATAAATGCAGTTTTGGAGAAACTGCTTCTCCTGGTATGATGCTTTTCAGCGGATAAACAGGTTTTTATTCTCCAGAGCTGAGCACTTTATGCCAAACCTATATTCTCATAGGAAATATTTAAATCATCTTTTTATTCTTCACTTAGCGCAGGAGACATTGACTTCCTTGATTGTCAGTTTTGTATGAATGAATTTGTTCTGACTAAGGTTTCTTAAACTGGCCATGAATGCTATCAAGCTGGGTCCATTAATGACAAAGTACACATTACTGGAGTCTCGTGCGTTTTGTCAGTTGCCACTGACACATCCATCTCTGCCATTTATTATGAATACTATGTAATTTACTGTCTTATGGTTTGACTGTGTATTGGGATGAGGGCTGCATTGGCAGCTGGAGGGCAAAAGTAGTTGTGTATACACAGCAGTACAGGGGGTACTGGTGCTTCTGGCAACTAATCTTTTGTGCATGTTTTGCATATTGAGAGGCCATTGTTATGCAAAATACAGCCCCTGATTATTCCATTACAAGATTGTTCCTTTTTAAATGAACAAAGTAACTCATTTAAAAAGAGATTTGAAAGAATTCAACTTATATTATCTTGGGGAGGAAGAAGGGGAGAGGAACTTGAAACTTTGACTACTGACAAACACTGTAATGTGGGTTTGGTGGTAAGGCAAGCTGGTGATGTGATGGGGCAAAAGAAGTCCATTGTTTCTATACAGAACTGGTAGGGTATAGGCAAAACCAGCTGACGCTGCTTTATTGTGCCCGTGTAGGAGACGGTGTGCCAAACGAATGTAATACTTTCTCTCATGCAATATCCAACAACATATTTTTAACCTTTTTCTGTGGACACATACCACTTACTCACAGATGGACTAATTGACGCTTGGCATTTGGTTCTGAGTAAGCACCTCTGCCTGTCTAAATATTTGTTCCCAGGACTTGGAAATCACTCAGTGTACATGTTTAGTGCCTGTACTGTGTGGTTTTGTAACTTAAATGGGACCAAAGATGATTGGAATGAACTCGGTTAAAAATATCTGTGGCTAGTTGCAATATCTCTTAGAGGAAACACTTACAAAACTTATGAGTGTCTACCACTCTGTACTCTGTATCGATTTTTCTTCCTCTGTCTAGTGGCAATCTAAACCAAAAACTTGTTGCTACTAAATATTATAAAATGGATCAGAAAGATTATAAAAAAATTACCAGTTTTTATTCTATAGGGGCTTTCCATAGGACTTGTTCAGAACTGATTCTCAGTTATTTGGAATAGCCTCCCTTAATTGGACTGCTGGGGATTTTATCTTCACTGTCCATGCATCTTTGCCTTACCAATAGGATGATAAATGAGAGGTCAGATAAAGTTGCAGGTTATTCTTTACTGTTACAGTTGACTTGTTTTATAATTTTCTTTTCTTTAAATGTTAAGTTTTTATTCTTCTGTGATAATGGTATAATTTCACATTTCTGTATCAGGAAGTTTCGTTAGACCTTAAGGACTTTAAATAGCTTTGATCAAAACCATATCTTTTTACTCAGTGGGAAGCAGCTTTATAACCAAGAGAAGTTGTGTAGAACTTCTTTAAATGAGAAATTCAGAATTTTTCACTCCCCTGCCCTCACATACCTAAAATTTAGATACCTTTTAGTTTTGGAGTTTTCAGTTATTGAGTGAAAACTCAACATATTAAAAATACTCCTTAATACTTTTTTCTGGGAGGGGAAAAAAAAAATACCTGAGGCAGTTAGAATATGTCCTTTCCCCTAAATAAATAGTTAGCAGATTTCCTGAGGGATGAAGCCTTATATCCTTCCAGAATTTGTGTTAACAATATATATATGTAAAAACACTTATGGATGTTATGGATCTACACATTCTAATATCATAACTCTATACAGATATGTGGAACTCTGTATCTGAATGGAACTCTGTGGGGAATTCCTTGTACATGGGACTTTACTCCTTCCCAGAAACTTGCCAAGTGCAAGGTCTTCATGATATCTTGAGGTAGAGAATTTCACCTTCTAAATACATCGTGTGGCAAAAAGCATTGCTTTAGGCCAGAGTATTCCACTTCCTGGTATGACCCAGTGTCCTTTTTCTCCTGTATTGTAACTGGATGTCATCCAGTTTTCCTGCTGTGTTGACTTTACACAAGTTATCTTGATATTTTACATTTCTCTTCAGATTAATATAGACTTTGTCAATATAATTCTGGTTTTGAACTTCAGATTCCCTGTCTCTGCACCCCTCTTCCCTCATATACCCTCCTGTGGGGAAAAAAAAAGCTGTTCAGATCTGGGTTTTTTTTTCCCCCAATGATCCAGATAAAGCCTTACAGTAACCTTTCTTTTTTCACCTTCCCTGCAGCAGCTTATCCAAGTCTCTAATTTTCTCAGCCAGAACAAAACCACCTACCTCTCTGAATTCTCTTCCACCTGCTCCTATGTGCCTCAAACTGATGTCCCATTGACTTTAATGCGTGTTCTTCTGGGTAAAGTGCATCAATCTATTTGGTCCTGGAGGCACAATGACAAGCTTGTCTCTAGAGAGCAGAATTATCTGTTAGGAGCAATCAAAGACCACAGTACATGTTTTCATCCCCTCCAGCCTGGCCTTCCAGTTTTATTCATTGGGCATCTTTATTCCACACATCAGATGTCCATCAGACCATTCACAAAGCAGTTCCCTTCAGTGGTGTGGTGCTTCACCAAAGAGTTGCTTTGCCATGGGACAGACTTCAGAGCCACAACTATTGCAGGCAGGGAAAAAAGCTGTTTAGGATATGCTGGCCAATACGCATCACAAGAACATCTTTTCTGTGGGCTCAGGTGCTGAATTAGGAACCAGTCAGAGAGGAAAGCACAGAGTTTACTGGCTGAACGCATATAGCCCTTTTCAGTAGGAATGATGAATTCAGCCTGAGGAGACCTCCAAACTTCTCCTAGGGTGTTCGCTTTAGGAAATGATGGCTTGTGTTAAGTTTAATACTACAGAGCATGGTATGTGTTCACTAAAAATCAGTGTGACTATACTACCTGCCAAGTGGAGTTTAAATATCTTTCCTGCAGAGCAGTCAAGGAAGATAGCAAGATGGAGCTGAGCAACAGCACAGAGCTTATCCTTTGCAAACCAATAGCTTTTTATCTTGATGACCCTTTTAAAATACTTCTGCTCTCAGGCAGCTCTCGGTTCCCAGAAGGACTTTGCAGACAATGTCTGGTAAGCAGATTAAGTGAAGCTATTGGAAACCCTGTAAGGTGCAGGAAGGTCTGGGAGCCTTGTGGGGTTTTCGGATCACTGATGGCAGTGAGTGTCCATCAGCCAGCGTGGGGAGAGAGTGAGACTGTCAGGCGCTCCCTGCCACTCCTCCATCAGTGGATCAGGCAGTGTGCCAGAAGAGTTGTGACAGTGCACTGTCACAGGTAGGAAGGCAAGGAGAGAGGCGTGGAGCTGGCTGCAGTTAGCAAGCCCTCTCAGAGCTGCCAGCACCCAGGGAGAGGTGGCACAGTGTGAACTTCCCTCTTTCCCTTAGTCCTCATGGCAATGGGGTTATGCTGCGGAAAGCTGGGTGATGGGGGAAGCTAAAGGGTTTGGTGTTACTGGCAAATGCACAGGACCAGTAGCTCTTTAAGAGAAAGGAAGGGAGGCTGAGGAGTGCTGGAGGCAGACAGAGACCTGTGACCTCCTGTCAAAACAGCCAGAATTAGAAAACTCTAATTCTGCTGAGAAAGAATTAATAAAAAATAGGGCTGAAGTCCTTGGGAAAGCAGATTTTGCAGGAGGAGTAATGGGGTTGTGTGTGTGTGGGTGAAACGAGATTTTTGGGGGAAAAAAGCAAACCAAACCATGAAACTTCAAAAGAACTTACATTATTTTTTTTTTTTTTAAACCAGCAGGGTGGGAAGGGAACACTGGCCAGGAAGCAGCTCAGTGGAAAGGAAGGATCTGAGCTCTGCTGTAGATCATGACCCAAACACAACTGGGCTTTGTTGTGCTGCTGTGGTAAAGCAAGAATAAGGGATTAACAGTATGTTGCCTGAAAGACATGAAGAATAAAGTGATCAGTGCTAGCAGTGTTTCACCAGGAATTTCGGCATGTTTTAAAGATGCATAAGCAGGGACTATGCTGTGTGATAAATATGAGCTTTTTAACTTTTGTCATGGATATCTCCATCTTTTTTCTTTTTGCAGTTACTTTCAATTGGTCTGGAAGAAACTGCAGCTTCTATTTTCAGTATCTTCTCAGAATGCATGGACTTATGCATTGACATTCTGCATTTTTTTGTACTTGATGTATAGGGAGATCAAGCTTAAATAACATGTACGTGCACAGTTAAAGGGCTGAAAATGGTAGGAACAGTAGAACAGGGTGGCCTTGTTATAGATTATAAAGTGATTTAATTAAGTTATCTTTCAAGACTGCTTTGTCACTGGGAAAAACAAAAATGGAGAATAATTTAAATTGCTATGAAAGTAATCCTTTTTATTTTCTTCATGGGTATTTGTGGCTTTCTGGTAGAAGCATTCAGAATGTGATAGGGTTACTGCACAGAAATGTTTATTAAAAAAGTTTCCAATAATAGTTCCTATAAAAATCTTAACTATTTAATAATTTTATGCTAAATTTTTCTTTTAAAAAAAGTTTCATGGAAAAAGTTACATCTTGAAAAAAAAAATTAAAAATGCAGATAAATTATTTGTTTAAATGAGGAGTCATTTTACTAGAAATAAATCTAAGTCTTAAAAGGGTAGAAATACCAGGGGAATTTTGACTGTCTCCATTACCCAAATGGTGCTTGCATCTGTGCATTACCACTGCGTAGTGGAGCATGGAGAAATGCTGACAGGCAGAGGTGAGTGACCTTCTCTTTGAATGATGGCTCGTTGGAGCTTGCCACGGTTGGTCCAGGGCTTCTAGTTGGCCCCATGCTGACAAGCTCTGCAGACAAACAGGGGCTGAATGAGCCACGTGTGAACCTGGTGTGGTGGGAGGCGAGTCCCCTGTGCCAGAAGGGACTGGAGGACTCTGCCACTGCCCCAGCTGCACAGCACCTGTCAGGCCAGTAACTACATGGCTTTGTTCTCCAGCAGTGTATGTCACTCGCTGCTTGGCTGAATTCAGTTAAACTTAATGCAAAAAAAATTAAACTGGGAGGGTATGGGGAGCTGAGAGTGTCTGGAAAGTCCAGGGTAAGAAGGGATTGGCAGAGCCACCAGTCACACTTGAGTCAACAGAACAATTTCCCATAGAGATTGTGTAGCAGTAAAGGAAGCAAGGCGAAGTAGTCTGGCAAGTAAGATCAGGATCTGCCTTGAGAGGAAAACAATAACAATAAAGGTAAGAAACACAGCCAGGTGTAACAGCTGAAGTGTGATGGTGAATCTGACCCATTCTTCCAAAAGTGTCTGGATGCAAATGGGCATAGATGGATGGGCTGGTTAAAAGGTGTTCTACCTAAAGAATGGCTTTTGTCTCTGAAAGGTTGTTTATGTTTATTAAAACAGAAGCTCTAGCTAGGAAAAAAAATCAAACCAAAAAAATACCCTGACTACAAACCTTGCCTCTTATACCACCAGAACTACAAAAACACTACTGTTAAGTGCCCATTTCTTTCTGTCAGCAGACAAACCCTGGAAAATGCTGCTACATGAGCAGTGCAGTGACCGTTGGCGGGTACATCTGTTGTATATTTACACTTCTTTCAGCAATAACTGCTTGAATGATCCTAGTTCATGCTGTCAGACAAAGGCCACAGTAGCTTCAGAGAACTGTCTCTTCAAAAGGAAATAAATGTACATTCCAGTAGCTCCAAACCCAGTTCTGTTCCTAGCTACATTGTCATTAATAATCTGAATTATTTCAGTCAAGGAAATACAGAAAATGTAGGCTCAAGCCAATGCAAATGAGCACAATCTGTTCCCCACCCATGGATATACTGCATACCTAAAATCAGGTTCTGTTTCTGCTGTGATTGTGCAATGACTACCTCCGTATGCTTTTGGTCAGTAAGCTAGCTTCTAGGCACTGTATCTGTAGTAAATGGGTATCCCAAGGAGCCACATAATACTCTGCTGGAATGAAATAAACCCATACTCGGGGTCCAAGACCATAGCAAACAGGTTCTCGTCCTCTAGAGATAAGAAGTAGCTGTGATTTTTTCAATCCAAAGTTTTGCTGGTTTACTTTAATGCCAGTTGAGGAAAGTACCTGTCAGATACAATTTCAGACATGAGAAATTTAAAAGGGTAACAGCTACATTTTCAAGGGATGTCTGTCCTTAGAGGTGCTTTCTGTAAAAGAGCTAAGTTCGTACAATAGTGTGTTCCAGGTAAGTTCTTACCCAGCCCCCAACAGGGGCACTTCACTCTCACCGATCACTTAGTAAAGCATGTGTTTGAATTGCTTAATTTCAAGCTATGCCATCAGACTGACCTGATGCTTTATTCAGCAATTTATCTCCTGCTCAAGTACGACTCAGGGTGAGCCAGTAGGTGCATTACCTGATTTTTAAGAGGATCAGACCAGGTTTCCAAGGATTTTACATTAAGTCTCCAATTGTTTTAGGTGCTTAAGCAGGAAATGTGGTAGGGCCTTTTGAGATACGATTCTGGCCATTTTTTTTAGGAGTCCTAAGCACTGGATCAAACGAGTGCTTCTGGAAACTTTTGTGCTAATCAGAGACACTAGGTATCTTGACTGCCAATAGATGGTGAGTCCTGAGCTCACAGGGAAAATGGGACTTTCTTGCCAATGCTTTCTGAAAAGCTACTGCAGTTTTAGTTCTTTAGAGACTTGATGCCTGGAGTGGCATGTATGTGACTGACAACTGTGTATTAAGTAAACAGCAACATCTCTGAGCTGTACTTTATTAAGTTAGTTATCTCCCTTAGCTTTCAGGAACATTGCAGGAAGCATTTATGTGCTGCATTAGATGCTGCGTAATGAGTCATGACAGTTGGCATTCTGTAATCCTTCTTCATGTAGCACCACGGTAATAAATTGTACAGGGTGCCTGTGGATCAGCTCAAGAGTTGGCAGATTATGGTCTTTTCAGGCTGGAAGTAACAGTCAAATTGCCTTTTCTTATAGTAACATGATAATTCCCATTCTGGAGAGGACTAGAGCACATGAAGGAACTAGATGAAACAGGAAAAACACAATAAAGAAACTGTTCTTGAGCTCCTACCTTTGGGCGCCTGGCTATGTCTGCCTGGCAGTTCTGTGCCTGCTAATCCCCTTGCGATCCTCGCTGTGGGAGACTGTGCAGCAACTGGGGAAACATGGGCCTGGATGCTCACTCTAGCTCCTCCAGTGCTAATAACTTGCCTTCATAAACACGTTTGAAATGAGCTTAGTAGCTATTCTCAACACAGAAAAAAAACCCTGATGCTGAGACCTTGGGGATCATCTGGTTTGTCCATTCCTTACAAGCGATACCATTCTGCCCTCTGGCCAAGGCAACCTGCACCCAAAGACCACAAGATATCCTCAGCTGTTTTTGAAATCTAGAGGCTGTACTGTTTAGGGGTCTTGAATTTGGAGCTAGTCAAGAAATCCTAGGCCTGGTTGTGCAAGCAAATTTCTTTCCTGTTTTCTGGCTTCAGTGCCTCCAAACCATGTTTTAAAATAAAGTAATGCCCATGTTGGAGATTATTTAAAGTATCATTATACTTCTTTAAGCTGCATTTTGGTTACATATACCTCATCAACTGCTTACATTTGTACTTTGCCTTAGCACATGCGTCACCATTTACAAGTTATGTCTGCTGCAATAACAAATGATAGGGATTGAGCTGATCAGTTGCAGTTATGACCTGTTCATTCCTAGTCCAATTCTTTTTTCCTTTCTCCTATCTGTACTATTTTGGTGGGATCCTATGGACGATAAAAAATTAGTCCCTCAATAGTCATCAATCAGCTGGACCCTTTGCCACTCCAACTTCTGTATTGTAGCTTAAAAGCAAAATCTGTATCCTCTTTCAGATGAGTAAGTAAAAATAACTTCTCTAGATGAAACTACAGGGGGAACTTGAAATGGTGAACATGAACCCAAGGTAACTTGCAGTGTGACATGTCAGTACAAAGCATCATTGTGCTTGCTGATAAACATCAGCAGTGTAAGTCTGAAGTGTCTCTTCTAAGATGGCACAGATATACATATGGATCATTTTGAATACTTCTTGTTATCAACACACTATTTTCTTTCATGTTTCATCCTTATCTTTTAGTATCTGCTTCACTACAGAAAATGACTTGCCACTTGTGTTTGCTTGAGTGCCACAGAACTTTGGGATTGAACTGAGAGACTTGCATTGAGGCCAGGGAAAGTTGCTTCTACTGCAGTGATGTTTCAAACAGAAAGGAACCACTGTGCTAGGCTAGACTTTGCTTGAAAACAGTTGCAGCCTCACAACAATTGCTAAAGGCAGAAGTCAGCATTTCATAATGGCTTTCTGTCTCTTCTGTTCAGGAAATGTATTGCTTCTGCCTCTGAGTGGTTAAAAGCAGCATTAGAGCCAGGTATCATGTGGACAGGTGTCACAAAGGTTTTGTTAACTAACCTCAGTCCTAACATGTAGCTAACAGTAACCCATCAGCATCTGCTGTTTTGCCGCAGCTCTTCAGATCTGAGCAGCAGTCCCCTTTGGACCCACTGTGAATTGTCAACAGTGCTGTGAGCCTGCAGCAGCCTTTGCAGTGTCGATCCTTGGTTCCCAACTGATCTGCTGATGCAACCTGCAAAATCCCCTCTGCTTCTGCTGTCTCCCCCAGCTGTCAAACAAGCTCTAGCAGATCAGCCTTGACTTGATGGCTCTCCTGTCATCATAAAGATCTAACAGATGTATGTCTCAAACTAAAAAAAAAAATATATACTGCTCAGTTGGGTCTACTGCCAGTGAACTGCTCAGTTGCGTCTCATTGAATCCCCTTTGGATTTTCAACCTCAGCTGCTAAAATTACATTTCCCAAGGGATCTCTAGAGTAGCTAGTTGTTTTTACCATACCTAGAATCTGGCTTCTTGAAACATCCCATGTTCAAATCCTGGAGCATGCAGCTTTTGTGGACACGAGCTTTCTCCTGGCAAAGCAAATCAGGGTGTCACTTCCTCGACTGTCCTGAGTGGCCTACAAGACTGTGGAGATCATATTTTGCTTTCTTTTGTCTATATCCTTGTACAAATGGCAATAAAAAAAGAAATCATGGCCTTACAGTACGTATGTTTTCTGTAGGAGAGCTGTTTATCGTGTTTTCACAGGTATATGATGCTTAGGATGGACATGTTTGATCAAATTCGGGTATTATCTAATCTCCCTGGCAAAAGGCAAATTTCTTTTGTTCATTCTCTATCAGAAAACAGCTGCCTTTCAATAAAAGACTGAAAAATTATCCCAACCTGGAAGTTACAATAGAGAAGATGCTGCTCAAACAAATTTTTACAAGTCAACGTGGAGGAGCTCACAAAAAAAGATTTGTCTGCCCTATCACCAACAGTTCCTTATTCTGTTTCCCCAGGGACAGATTCACACATAAGCTGTTTGTTTATATATAGATTTCATAGGGGAAAGTGCTGATTTTTAAATGCTACAAAAAAAAAAAATCCTAAACAGATCAGGCAAGCATGAATTTCAGAAATATGAAGAGGACCACGGTTGGTTTTGAAGAACTTTTGGTCTTGTACATGTCACAGACATATTTGGAAATCATCTGCCCTTCTCAGAAGCATTGTGTCCCTTTGCAAAAAAAAAAAAAAAAAAAAAATCCTGACTTCATTGCACAGGAGTAATGCCATACCTGGCTACTCTGTCATGAAATTAATGCAACTGAGAGTAGAATCAAGATGCTGGTTTTAAAGGTCTGTATTCAAGGAATTTGAGGTCAGATAAAAATTAATGACTGTTACAGGAGTATGCAGTATTTCTATTGAAGGTGTTACTGCTGTCAACAGCAAAGAAAAATTCAAGAGGCCCAGGAGGTTCTTCTGAAAAAGACTTTGATTACACACAAATTTCTACTGTTAATCTACAGAGTAGTTTTTACTGGCAGGGGTTGGATGCCAGCAAGCTGATAAATAAAAGAATAAGATAAATATGGCTGTTCTTCTAGCAAAATCCTAGTTTCCCTGTGGATTTTGTTAAATGCAGCTTCATGCATGTACCTCTCAATATCTGTTGTGTGAGATGGGGCTAGGTATATGACAAAATTACTTTACTTCATGGCCACATGGTGGGCTGCTAAATGCATGTTGTACTAGACAGTTTCCATGCTTTTTGCATACTGCATACACGTGTGTCATAGTGAGCAAATGACTTTGGAGGGGGACTGTAGAAGGTCATCAATATTGGGATGACACCTATTGATTACTTTCACTAGTTTCTCATACTTCTCTCTTATCTACCCTTTGCCTCGCACCTGCCTCTACACCTCTCTCTGCCTTAGCTTGATTCAGAAGTTGCAGCTAAACACTCACAGATGCAGACCTTGCCAAACAGATCAGCAGTAATTATAACTGTTACCATCTCTGGAGGGTCAGTAGCAGCTAAACAGCAATGCTTGATGCAGAAGTTGAAAAATCATTTTAAAAAGTAATTGACTGACATCCAAACCACTCTCCTCCTTGTGTAAACCCCTTCTGCACTGAGTGAATTGCTAGTGTTACAATGGATGGGAATTTTGATCAGTTTTGGTAGGATCAAATTTCACTGTAGTGAAGACTGAAATGGTTTAGGAAACACCATTGAAGGGATTCTCAGTGTTGTTTAAAACTTCAGAAGAGTAAGAAAAGGAGACATTAACACAACTGGATGAACAGAATCGTAACAGAGGAAAATGTTTCACTTTGCTGCTTTGCTCCCTTCCTTATAACCTGGGAACGGTTGAGTTATTTCAAATCTTGAAACACAGCTTATTACACCAAGGAATCGCTCAGTGATTTTTGTCATATGACCTATACTTGTATTGACAGTAGACTATTGACTGATACAGTCAATTGCACCTATAATATGTACTTAAAGTTAATTATTCACCTCATAAATCATGGAAGGAAATGTCCTTGTCAAGTAGGTAATTAAAATCTCCTAAGTGTAAATATCGTGAAGATACTGAAGTGCTCAGCATCTAGTCTGTACTATATGTTACTAGAAAAATCCTGCTGGCTAAAATAATTTTGTGAGATGGTAAATGGTGAACTTTTGTTATTGCTTCTGTGCAGTTTCTGGCATAAACGGCTTGACTCTGCAAAGGCAATCCTACGGGGGAGGAGAATAATGTAACAGCAAAAAAGGGGATGGACATATAATGGCAATGAAATGGAGCTACTGTTTAGCATGTAAAGATAGTACTGGTCATTCAGATATGTTAGTGAAGTCAAAAATAATTCTTGTCATACAAGAGACCACAAAATAGCACAGCTTTTCTTGTTGGTGTTGGGTTTGGATGGGTTTCTTTTCCCCACATGACTCTGTGGTTACTGAGAAATGATAGAACAGTGTGGTGTTTTATTTTTTAAAGGACAAGTTTCTATATAAGCTAATGCTACAGTGAAGAACTAGTCATTGTTTTGGGCTCTGTTACCTGCTTTGCAAACTAGAGCTTGGAAATGGTGCTTGTTTTGTTCTGCAGGCTGTTTGTGTGGTTCAGTACAAAATGGCAAATAGCCCCTTGTGTTAAACGGGATTTTACTTCTAAAAAATTAGCTCTGTCAAAGCAATGCTTTGGAGTCTAGTGCTTGTAGTTGGAGAATGTGAGGATTAGATCACTAACACAACTAAAATGGTCAGTGAATACAGAGACATAGAGATGGGGAATCAGGTCAGCACATGGAAAAAGTACTCAATGACAAAAATTATCAGGGTTCTTTGCATATAGAGACCTCCCATTTCCTGACCTCAATGCAAAAAACCCTACCCTTTCTCCTGAATTAATGACAGAGACAATCCAAGGAAAGGTGCTTCCTTATTGTTAAGTTGGAACGATCTTTAGCTGAATCATATAATACAAGCAAGTATACAACATATGTTGAATATATGCTGGCAAAGCGTTGGTTTTCATAAAGCTAACAAGATTTCTGAGTTTTTGCACAAAGACATTTTCTTCCATGGAATTTCAGCCCTGTGAAAGAGGTAAATCAAGGTCTTAGTTGATTTATCTCTTTTCATGGGCAGAAATTCCATGTGTTATTTTAAAAGTGCATAGAGAAACAGAGTACCAAATCTCATTCACTTCCTATGGGAAACAGTTGCCTAATCATCATTTATACCTTTAAAGTATGTCTTTAAGTGTGGAAAACATTTGGTGGTGCTCAGTGCCCATAATGTGACTTCTCTGAAGCAAAGCAAGTGCTGCGAGAATTTGTGAAGGCAAGGCTGAGACCTTTGTAAGTTCTTCTCTTAATTGTTGGGTACTGTAAACCTACCTTTGTAGTATTGCTTTCTACCCAGAAAGAGTTTCAGTGATGAACAATAGAACCAAATTATTTTCTTTCCATATGTAAATGTACTGGACCCTGCATGAGCTTCAGTTAAAGACACTCTTCAGCTGTGGTTGCTACCAGGTATAGCCAATTCACATCACTGAATAAATGACAGTCTCCCACCTCATCAGGTGGTAATAGACACTAGTGTCCTCACTCACATTGCTGTTCACCATCCTTCACAAAACAGGTATTGTCAGGAACGGGGAACCGAGGTGGCTATCTTGCAGTCTTCCTTTTGCTCATGCACCTTCTAGCGCTTCATGTGATCAGACCCCCGTGCTTGCCCTTGCTGTAACAGCACCCAAACTCCTGCTCACTCTTGTTCGCAGTCTGCAGTTCTGCAGTGAGTGGCTTTATTTTCCACAGAAAGAGACTTGCAAGGCACAAAAGGTTAACTAGGGAAAGGCTAAGCCTGTCTCATATAACAAAGATGTAACTTACTACCCTAATCAATCTGCCACGGCTGATTAGACCTGCAATAAGGTTGAGATCTGATAAAAACAAGCTGACAGCTCCAACCCCCTGTTAAATTTCCAATTTTCATTTTGGGTCTCTTCAGATTCTTTGACTCACTCTTCTTGTCAGTATGAGCAAGCAAATACTGTTGACTTTGAGCATCAGACAGAAACTTCCAGTTTGTTAACTTTTTCTAAAAAGAAAGTCCAGGTAATAAATAGGGTCAAAGACAGAGCTCAGAAAATCACAAGAAAGTGCTTGGAGTTCCTGCTATTAAAGGGTCGAGAGCATAAATATGCCTGGTATTGGATAGACATGGACCCTATTAAAGACAAGATTGTGATTCTCTTAAACAGGGTAAAGAGTGCTTTATTTCATGAGCAATTTAATGGAAGTAAATGGCAGGTATAGTCAATGTAAGGCTATCACAAAAAAAAAAAAAAGAAAAAAAGAGCTGTAGATATGTCTGTTTAAGATTTTTTCTCTTCTGGGCTTGGTTTTTAGTAATATCCTATTCAAGAATGTGAACTACTGGTGGCAATAGTTTATCATTTAAACTTGTTCTATTATCTGAGGACTGGACATGAAACAAAAATAATTTAAAAAGTGCTGTGGATCTGATCTAAATTGATGATTATTTGCCTTACGTATAGGCCATAACTGCTATTCTGGCAGCACATATGTGAATGAACATGACATACTGGGAAAGAATTGCCAAGTTGTATATTTGAGTTCTCGGAAAGAGTTGAAGATGTGGGTGATATGATCAACCATGACTTATGTGGGCTGAGTAACAGTCAGGTTTTACAGGTGAGAGAAGTTTCCAATGCCTTCTACTAGCACCTGTGCTGGGACCAGCATGGCTCAACAAATTCGTAAGCTGTCTCCACAAAGAAGTGAATGGTGATATGATAACATTTGCTAATGCTACAGAGTTTTTCAGATTTTTTTAAAATAAAAATTTAGAGATTAATTAGAAGAGCTACAGAAGAACAGACTGATATTGAATAAGTGGGTGAGAAATCATCAGGCTAAGTTCAGTGCTGATATTTGCAAATGAAAATGTGAGTGAGGAGACTGAGGATGGAAGTAATTCCATCTACACAACTATACAATATTAGAAAGAAATGTAGGAGCTTTCACAAAAAGTTTGATAAAAAATATTTTAATGTTCAATACCAGTTGAAAAGGTAACTAGAAAGATGGGAATGATTGGGAAGGGAATAGAGAACAAAACAGAATACATCATTATTCCATGATACAGTCTATTATTCTGTTATTCTATAGCTCTCTTCCCACATTTTGAATACTGCATAGCATTATTCAGGTTGGAAAGGGATGCTTTAGTTTGCAAAAGAAGTGACTGGGATATAGGCCTACATAATCATAAATGACAGGGAAAATATGAGAAGTATGAGTACAAGTTCCATACTCACAGTTGAAGAAGCAGGGGAAACCTGACAAAACGACCAGGTAGAAGATTTAAAACAAGTTTGCCATGCTCTTGTGTGAGCACTGACCTGGAAGGTCATTAAATATAAAGAAATGGAAACACACATCTCTTAGTATAGCAGTTGTACTTAAGACTGTTCAGCATTTCTTTTGTACAGAATTTGGGCACTAATTACGGCAGACTCTTCCTTTGGACTAGGCACTCTATAATAAAGAGATTTTTATTTGAGCGTTTTGGAGGATACAGTAGGACAAAGAAATAGTGGGAGACTACTACATGACTGGTGGTTGATATGCATTGAGAATTGATATGCAGATGCTTGGCATGTCCCAGAACTAAGTCTCATGGCATTTATTTCACTGTCCACCTCCTTTTTTTTTTTTTTCTTCTTTCTAGTTATAACATGCTTGCAGAACAATACCTTGAGGAAGGTATCTCATAGCAATCCCCTGTGTGTTCTTCTTTCTCTCTTCTGTTATTTTTCTTTCCAGTGTGATAAGTACTTCTACACTGTCAGGGAGATGACCTCATCTGGAGATTCTTCAGGTTTTAGACAAAGAGACCTGACTCTTTATCTGAGGTGCAATAGATTTGTATTCCCCGTCAGGCCTGAATTCATCCAAATCTTGTGCCTAATAGAGGCAAAGAAAAGCTGCAGCTCATTTCCTTATTTATGTAGTTTCCTGTTTCAACATCTCTTTAGGAGCTGTTAGATGGAAAGGCAATTTCGTCTCTTTCTTCCTTGTCTCTGTGTCTGAGGCCAAAGGGAAAATCTATTCAGGCAGAACAGCCATCAACAGAACAATGGCTGAGTTTTTAAGAGCACATTCCAAACCCAGAAAAGTTCAATGTAATTTTGTATTTCATTAGTACTTTTCATCAAAATGAGCTTAAAACTTTCTTTAGTTTGAAAGAGCAGTACAGATTTACACCCACTGAGATTCTGCTCCTGTGTGTCTCGTCTTTCCCTAAATGTTCCCCACTTTGTATGCTGAACTTGTCAGCAGGTAAGAATAGGCAGCATGGAAGAGATGCACACTGCAGCTATTCATATGGTAGCTCCTACATATAATACTTCTTTAATTTGGTACCTCTCAGCTACACTGGATTTACCTGAAGAAAGGTTTCAACCAGCAGGACAAAACAGATGAGTATGTGGTAGCTCACATACAATCTTGTTTGGCACCTGTGCCCTAAGTACATTTATAGACCCCATAACTGGTGATCTGTGGTTTTGTTTTTCCTTTGTTCCTTGTCCTATTTCTTGCTTCTTTGCTGCAAGTGGACAGAAGGCCTAAAGCAAAAAAAAATACCCACTCTGACCAGTCTGAGCACAAAATACACTAAGGCTACAGTATAAGCTTGTGTAAATAGAAAAATCTCTTGGATCATAAAGCATTACTAGAATATCACAGGTCAAAAGATGATTCAGCTCAACTCTTCTGCCATGTGGACCTATTATTGTACCTCTGTAGCATCCAGTCTGCAGAAATACTGGAGTGAATAGTGTGCATGCTTTCCCAGGTGAGCATGAACAGATTTTCTTTGAGGGTCCTTGTACCGTGAAGGCAATTGAATTCTCATTGTCAATGAGGTCCTGCAGCCTGCAAGCTGGGTTTTGCCAGGGAGCTGTGCAAAGTAGAACCACTGGTGGACTTCAGTGCCTAAAAGCTGAACTCTGCAATGAGTAAAGATACATGTCCTGTAGGAGACCCAGCTGCTGTGGAAGGAGAAGGGTTGAGTGAGCTCTGGAAAGGCCATTGCATGGAAGAAGGTCCTGGGTGGGGGCTAGTCAGCTCTGCTGAGGAGAAAGGTCCTCTTGTTCTCCCTTGCTGCTCTGGAGGTAAGACACTTCCGTCCATTTGAATGTCCCCAGTATGAAAAGCCTGGAACAGTTATCTCAGAGCATTAAATTGTCCCTATCCTTCTCAAAAACACGAACACCTGACCAGGGACCAGTGTCTACCTTTCTTACCTATTATCGGTCACTGATGAGGCTTTTTTCCTAGCAAGCAGGAGAGTCTGGCTTAAATTTGTGTTTGGCTTGAGGTAGTTCTGACATGCATTTTCTACCTGCCCTGTGTCTACTAACCACTACCCTTACTTTTCAGAGACACTCCACTCTTTTTTGCTCATTATACTTCATTGACTATGACAGCGCATGAAGTCTAATAACTGTAGACTAGTGGGCGGTAGGGGAAGTTCAAGTTCTGGTCCAGTCCCTGCTCCCAGAACTGCTTAGTTATTTTATGCTGACTTATTGTGAGATAAAGTCTAGAAACTATTCTGCATGCAGGGCTCAGAACAGAGAGAGTAATTGCAGCTGAATCATTTTCACAGATACTACTTTAAGGAAAGGAGAATGATCATCTACCGAAGCTGCCATCATTAACCTTTTCTGCTTTTGGGGATTGAGAGGGGAAGAAAGAACAGCTGAATCACAGTGAAGAACAGTTTCTGAAGTGGTACTTCCACAGCCAAGTGAAATTACTTTTAAATATTGTTACAGGTTGGATTAAGCTCCTCTGAAACTTATTATGTTCAGTAGACTTCTTCATGAAACTGAAAATCAGAAGCAGTAGTGCTGTACATAGCAAACAAACACAGATTTACATTGTGGTATATAATCTTAGGTAGCCATATTCAAAATACCAAACAACTACCTTACTGAGTTGTGCATTTGCAAGTGTTGACATGATGGAAACAAGCAATCAGTTACTATTTATCATCCACTGTGTGCTATTTGTCTGGGAACTGCATGCTCCTGTCCCATGGTAGATGAAGTTCGATTTGGAGGTGTTTGTTGGCCCCATGGAAGTGTACTAGTGGTCACATCAAGGGATTTTTCAGTTACATTTGCAGGAAGAGTGAAAATCATTGATTGAGGTGAGCGGGTTATCTGTGCGAAGGCTGCTAAATTATGTTAATCTTTTCAGAACCTGATTTTGTCTCCACAAACATATTCCTTCAGAAGTCTTATCCAAAGCCTGAGCCAGAAAGAGGAATTGTGTTATATACCTGAAATTTTAAGTATCCAAAAATAGACAGATCAGTATGAAAAAGAGTTCATCCTTGGCGGGGGCGGGGGGAAAAGGTACAGTATCCAACCTTCATTTCTTGCGACCATTGATTAAAATCTGTTACACAAGCACGGGCTTGCATAATATTATGACTATATTCCTCATAAGATGTTTATCTGTTTTTCTATCTGGTACATAGACTATAATTTTGTTCCTCTCAACTCCTGCAGGTGAGAGTTCAAAACCAACAGTTTTACCCAAGGCCTCCAATATAAACCAGGAGTATTACTGAAATCTCTCTACCATCATTCTTAATCTTGTGTTTGTATGTCCTAGTTTTTCTTCTTGCCGTAGCTATTTAGATTGTACCCTCTTGAAACAGCGATGCTGTCATTATATGATTTTCATTGCCTGGAACAGTGTGGTCAGCAGAACTAGATCGTTCAATTATTCATGGAATTAAATATTGTTGTACTCAGTTACATATAAAAAATAATTAAAATATTGCTATATATTTTGTTATATGGAAATTAAAAGATATGTAGGATAGGAGCCATATTTTGCAAGTTCTGGTTCCAACCTAAATTCAGCTAACGAGTTAGTGATTGGATTTCCCTTCTGAACACATATATTTATCATCAGAAATCAGGTAGTATGAGCGAAGTTGCAGATGCATTTGACCTTAATTGTAAGAGGTAAGCTTTCTCCATGTTGACATGTGTAAGAATCTGAACCTGCCATTACTTTGGAGCAAAACCTTTCTATTCTTTGAACTGTTCTTTTAACAAAACCTCCAGCCCATTTTTCCTCATTAATATGTATTGCACATCAAAAAGTCAAGTCATAGCCCTGGTGACAGTGTTTGCTTTCTAAGTCATCTGGCATGCCTTGCCAAATGTTATTTTTTGTAGAACTTTAAGTCTTTTGCTGTCAATGGTCTGAATTAGAGATGTGCTCATCCAGAACCGTATATTGTGGTGCTTAACATGTCATTACATAAAAAGCAGTCAACAAATCACTTGGGTTTTACGTTAAATAGAGAAATGTCTCAGCTCTTTAGTTTTGTTTAACTTGCTATTGATCTGTATAGCAATTTGCTACCTTAGGAAAGCATCTGTGGTGTTCAAGTGCAGTGTTCTCAGCTGGGAACTAAATAGAGGAAGAGCCCTTCTGTCATCACCTCTGCTGTCCGCACCCTCCATCAGGGTCAGTACCTGGCAATTTAGGGGCTCAGTATGAGAATAGCAGCAGTGCTTGGATGGGAACCACTCTGGGTGAGTTCAGATTTTACCAGAACTGCAGCTCTGGGTTCTGTTCTTGAGCTCAACCTCCGGAGAGGAAACGAGTCCTGCTCTTCCTATTGTCTCTTGATGCTGAACTTGAAGGAGCTTTTTATTGCACAGAGAAGACCCTATGGGAACCTGTATATCAGATCCATTTGCTGCAGTCCCCATTTTCCACATCACATTACATTTTAATTCTGTGCCTCAAACTTTTTGTCATCTTGTTATGGCAGACTACAATTTTTGTGGGTTACTGGTTTTACAGAGGAGATTTTTATATACATGATGATTACAAAAATGAGTGTTCAGTGCTCTAAATCCTGTGTTTATTTTCATGCTGGATTGAAACTGTGCCTACAGTTTCCATATTCAGTTCTCACTATAAATATCAGTTATATCTTATACATTGTAGTTACATGAAGAAAATGCAGACTTTTGTAACCTAGGATTGAATGCAGAGGATGGGGCACCAGTGTGGAGCTTGGCATTTTGAGATTATACAGTAAAATTCTCTCTTGATCTCTAAGTTTTTCTTCAGATCAGGAGCAGTGGGGACAGTTAAATGTTTTCTACAGGTTTCATTGTCAGAAGCCCACTGTAACAAATAGGGACTGAGCTGCTATTCTCAGTCGTGTTTGGTCAGGTTGGTGGTATCAGGCTAATTACAGTTAGTTCACGGTTGAAGGATTCTTGTTTTTAAACAAATAAACAAATGCTAATTGAATAGTAAATGCTTTTTAATAAAATCTTAAATTATCAAAGCATGATAAGCAGGGGAAGGATCCCTCAGTGAATACAGTGCTTCCAGGATGCATGCTCACACTTCCAAGTCTGTATTTTTTTCCACCTAAAGCCAGCATAGCCATTGTTACATAATCATTAGGTATCATTATTTCCACTTACAGAAGAGATTTTAAATATGAGGTTTTATTATTTGGGACAGATAATTTGGCTTATCATTTCAGAATGTCCATGAACTGCACGTATGTTGGTAAAACCTAAAACAAGACTTTCGAAGAAAAGAATTTACTGTATGAACATAAGTATGCAATTCATAAAGGAAATTGTGCTTACCCTATGGCTAAACATTACAAAATATGTCATCATAGTAATGTAAGTAGCTTGAGATCTATGGTTATAGGAAAAGTTGTTACTGGAGAGACAGAGATGGTAATAAACATAGTAATATAACATTACTGCAGAGACAGTCGTCTTGTTTTTTTAAATTAAACATTTTGGAGCCCAAGGACCTAAATGTCTGTGGTTCCTTCATTTTCTGTAATAACATTGATGTTTCAGTCTCTGTTTTTTAATTGATGAGTGCTCTGAACACCAGGGTGTTTCCGTGTCTTTTGTATGGCCATAATGGGCACATGCAAAGATCTACTGCAGAGGAGGCTTCTAGTGGCAAGTTAGTGGTGCATTTCAGTTTAATTACCATTTGGCCGTGTCTTTGAAACTACAGGTTCCTCTGGGCAAAGGCTTGTCAGTAGTCCATAAGGTACTACATAAACACATGATAAAATGTGACTTGAAGTCTGTATTTGAAGTAAGGGCCTCAATCCAGCGATACCTGGGTGTGGAATACCTTGGTGAATGAGCCTGTGCCTCTGCTCTTGTCTGTGGGGAAGCAGAGCTGCAGCGAAACTCCCACTGTGTCTCATTCTTAGGAAAAGCTGTTTCTGAAGAAATACTAAGTTGACCCCTGCAGCACTTGTGCTGCTGACAGTCAGTGAAGCATTTCTGTAGAGAAATATTCAAATCTGAGTATTTACATACGGAAGAACTTTTTTAAAGGGCTTGACCTGGGTACAGTTCCCCTCCCATTGAAATAAGTTTAAAAATCTTATTTTTGATGAAAGCAAGCTCTTATCATTACTAAGTGTTTTTGAAAATTTCACCTCACGTTCTCCCTGGAATTTCCATGTGCCTTATTGTCTGTTGTCTCTCTCAGAAGGTAAACCCATGCAACTCCTCCTAAGGAGTGAGCAAGCAGATCCTCGCATGTGCGTGCAAGACAAACCAGAGCTCCTTTCTCAGGCAAAACTGTCACCATGACCATAGTAAGAATTTTGGCCCTGAGGACTATGGATTTGTCCCTTTGATGATATGGTTGTCAGCTTTATTTCCATTTTTTTGCCCAGTTTGCAACAGAAACTTTCTCAGTTTTAAAAACAGATAAGGAAACGAAAGCTGTCATTTGGGTTTTTAGGAAAAGAAACTGTAAAGTTGGCTAATGCAGATTTTCCAAAAGACATGTCCTAAGGACAAGTTTTACTGTGTATTAAATCTGTTAACCTGGAAACAGTAAAGTAGATGACAGCATTATGGGGTGATGAAAGTCTACTTCAGTTTCTAATCTCCTTCACCTGGCTTAGTGCCTCTACTGTAATTTCACTGACTTCAGGAAATCTTCCAGGCCTATATCAATGTCATGGTATGAGAAGAGGCAGATTCCTATGATATTGGATACTATCCATGAACAATTTTGCTTGGCTGGAGTTTACCTGACTGATCTCTGAGGCTGGGACTGTGGAGGATGACAGATGGATCCAGTCCAGAGATCTGCAGCAGATGTTCAAATACATGGACCACTGTGGAGATCAGATGTCCTGGCAAACACAGAAGTGCTGGAAATGTGGAACTGATTTGGGAGATCTGAGCCATCTTGCTTTATATCTGGAGCAAAAATGAAAAGAAGGAAATAATAAGAGCCATCATGATGGCAACAGGTTTGATCCTGACCACGGGTACCAAGAGGAGTGCTACTGCTGGCTTTCTTTTTGAAGAAACAGGTGGGTACTGAGGATAGTAACCATCCTAATTGAGGATGCCTGTGCTCCACTGGGATATTGCATTACATCATTCACCCACAAATCATGTAGCAGCAGGTCTTAGGAAAGTCTTAATCTTTTTTTTTTTAATGTGGACATTGCCATGGATCCCAACTTTGTTCTTGTAGTCTCTGTGTCGCATTAATATTAGATTACTGTAGCATACTTGAAAGAAGAGATGTCCTTCAGGTGTGTTGGAAAGACTGTACATTTGCCTAGGTATTTGAAAGGCTGGGGAATGGGGAGGAAGGTGAGAGGTCACAATAATAGTTTTACTTGTACATTTTTCAAAATAATATTTTGTTCAAAGCAGTTTTCATTACTTCAGAACACCCATCCTAGTGTGCTCCACAACACATATGCCTAAATACCTCTGAAAACAATACTGACTCAGATTAAGAAAAAGACTTAAGCACCTGAAATCAGCAGTGTCACTCAGAAAACTCCTGTTTAATGTCTAGCTATCTGTAGGACTAAGGCTTCTAAGATGCCAAGCGTTTTGTTCTTTCACATGTTCAGATCTGCATCTGTTTTGACAGAGCTGAATCCCTCAGCATGTCTTCTGCTGAAGCCATTTGAGATCTTGAAACAAGATGTTCCTCTGACAGTGTTGTCCTGAAGGACCTGGTCTACCGTACCTAAAACACCTTCACACACTGAACATTGCACAAATCACAGTAGTCACAACTGCTTTCACTCATTGAGCAAGAATATGAAGGTCTGAGCTGATGAAGAATATAGGATTTATGGCAAAAATGAGAATGTGGATGGGACTGTGGAGATAAAAGATGATCTCCCGAGGGAGGAGAGTCCTGAACTATGGTCCACATCACCATATTGTACTTAACAATGGCTAAAATCCAAAAATAGTTCAGGGAACAAGACTGTTACCCAGACAACTGTCTCCCAAATGAATACTGTCCTCACTGAGTGCAACGCTCATGCTCTCATTTGCTTTCTTCTGATCACATTCTTTGATAAACAATAGCACAGCTACAACAGGAGGGATAGAGAAAGTGTTGTCATAGGGTTCATTAGCAAGCAAATGCATTTCACAAACAGATTCTGACTCAAGCTGCTTGATCAATATTGGGCTGTATATTTAAGATTTTCTGGCTCTTTTACCGCAGGAACCTCTGTGCTGCTCTCTGGTCTGCTGCCTCTGACTGCTGCTCCACCTCAAAGGTTTATGAATGTTCAGACAGAGAATTGTCTTTACCTCCTGCACCTTCAGAGTTTAGATCTCTACCCAACAGGCACCCTCACAAAGTTATTGCTGTGAATTCACTGCTGGGGGAACCATTTTCTGCATGCTTGGTCTCCAGTACGTATGAACGTGGCATCTTAGGAAGACAAGTAGACCCCCACCCTGAGCAGGTCCCAGTTTGTAGACTGAGGGGCTGAATATGCAAAATGTAAGAGATGGAAGGGACAGGAAAGGGGGCATGTCAGACACAGGGCAATAGAAATGGGAGACTGCAGTAGAGAAATGTTTGTGTTAAACTGATCTGGAAGCTTCATTGCTTCTGGATGGCATTAGACTTTTTTGGGGGGAGAACGATGAGCTTGCAGGAGCTTTGATAGCTAAATAATTAAAGAGAATAAGTAAAAATAAAGACCGAGTGAAGATTTGGCAGAGGGCAAGGGAATGGACTTTACCTCATTTTTAGTTCACCAGTCCAGTCTCAAGCTGGATAGCGATGGCTTTGTAGTCACTTCTGTAAGTGAAATGGGCAAGTCTTTCTCACAGCTGGTTCCTAACTCGTCCTCCTTCCCAAGCACATTGGTGCCTCTGCTCTCCCTCCCTGTGCAAGCTTCTGAATTCTAATTTCCTGGTTGAAACAAATGCTCGAGGAGTGCTGGGACCTTGCCTCTTCCCAAGCAGTGCTGTCATTCAGACACCTTTCAAAATCAATTGAATCAGAAAACTTCAAGTAAGCAGACACAAGCTGAAATTTAAATGAATTTTTGCTTTAGGCCCAAAGGACCAAATCTAAAAGTTTTTTGGACATATCTCCTTGTTCTCTGCACATGAGAAGGTTAATTCCCTGAAGATAAAGTTAAACCCTATGTACTCAATCTTCAGACAAAGACAGTAAAAAGTTCACTGTTACTTTAAAGGGGGTTGAATCCATCCTCTCCTTTGACAGCAGAAGTAAAGTAGCAGACTCATTTTCATCTCGTTCAGAAAGCAGATGAGATGTGAATCAACTTTTTTGACAGATGAACACCCTAGAGATAATTTCAGTTTGTCACACTATGTGCAGCTTCTTTACAATTACCGCTGAGCTACAAGAGTGCAAAAGACTGGCCCATAAATGCCAGCCATTCTGCTTTCTTTGATACCCAGAATGTAAAACACCGTTTCCTAATTTTTAACATGAAAAACAATTAGAAATTAAATCCTTCACTGGGAAAGCAGACCCTCTTTCTGTTGTTGCTTTATAGTCAGACAGGAAAAACAAGAAGAAAAATCACAAAATGGAAGGGAGATGGGGACTGTGTTTTTTGTTTTGTGGGGTTTTTTTCTTCTTTCCTCAAACTCTGAATGAGATGAGCTTGAAGGAGAGATCCCATGTGCATTCTCCCTGTTTCAGAAGGGGATGGTTCAGTGCACCGAACAGCTCTGCACCAATGCTCTCCTTAAACAACAGGCAGGGGGATGACTTAGGGTGTCAGGGGCACCAGATGTGTGAAATAGTGAAATGCAGGAGAGATGTCGCTCCTTATGTGGCACGTGTGCCCCTGTCTTCCTGCTGCAGCTCTTGAAGTGCCTGACACCTCTCTTGTTTAACACTGGATGCAGGTTTGGCAGTAAAAATGTTGGAGGGAAACCACCTGATCTCCTGGGCAATCAATTTGCTGCAGCAGTCACTACATTTCAGCTCTTTCCAAAACCTACTGAGCTCCATCTTAAAGTTCGATAGATTCTTACAATTATTGTTTTTACTGGAAGACTGTCCCAGATCATCACATCTCCACTGGTTACAAAACTTCTAAATTTCTTTTGAAATAAACCTATGGCTGGCTTATTTTCATTTGTTCTTGAACCAGCATGATCTTTTAACTTTTAGTGTCTTTCTGTGTGTTTTCCATCAGCCCTTTTTTTTTTTTTCCTTCTCAGAGCTTTAATAGGCTTACAAAATTAAATTGCTTGTTTTCTCTCATTTAGTCCTTAAAACTGCTGCTTCTTTACCTTCATTATGAAATACAGGAGGCAAAATAAATACTGGGCGGTTTTTATGTGGAAATCAAGTCAGGGAAAATATCCTGTCTTTAAACATCTACATCTTGAACATTTTATCACCCCATTTCTTCTTTCCATACAACCTGAGATCCTCCCCCCACATTCAGTAATTTTCATACCTGATGTTACCCTCTGTCGTGGTTTAACCCCAGCCAGCAACACAGCACCACGCAGCCGCTCACTCGCTCCCCCCCCACCCAGTGG
>JAVKLA010000054.1:2168592-2224032 GCA_034782735.1 Sagittarius serpentarius | reverse complement strand
TCACCCCATTTCTTCTTTCCATACAACCTGAGATCCTCCCCCCACATTCAGTAATTTTCATACCTGATGTTACCCTCCAAACAAAGTAGAGCTGCACCAAATTTCTTTTGCCTTCACCTTCCTCTTTTCCTCCTGTCGCTGAGGAATCCTACAGGTTTTACCTAGAAATCTGGCTTTATCCAGCCCCTCAGGCTCTCCCAGCATGGTTTTGGTTTTCTGCTGCCTATGCACCACAGACCTGCCATCAATCCCTTCAGTGCTGCTCTGTGTACGGTTTGTTGAAACCGCTGTAGCTGCTTTATAAAAGCAGCGGCCTTATTTTTTTTCCTTTTTGAGGGTGTCCCCATTGACCATTTTCCAAATTTTAAATTGCTCGTTCTGGACAGGCATACACAGGGGAGCTGTTGGTTGGTGCTGATGTCTGTATATAAACCTCTGTTTGTCCTCTTCCTGTAGGAGTAAGTACCAGTCTTTCCCTGGTGGCATAGTTCTGATTGCTGCAAGGCTGGGGAGGGAGCAGGGTGCCAATGGCGAGCAAACCATGGCCTCAATTCTTGACATAGTTTAGTCCTGGTATACCTGAAGCAACTATTGGGTTACTCTAAATGGTGCCTTTGAGACAAAGTCTTCAGTGAACTGCCCGCCAGCGGAGAACTGGGGTCTGGCCTGCCTCTTTCACCTTGCAAACATCTTCTGGACCTGCTGTTCTCCTTGTTCTGGGAGGTAAAGCAGTGGCGGTTCGCACCTCCATACTCACGGCTACAACAGCGCAGTTCCTCCTTAATGTATAGTATTCCTGAGAATTCAACCTTAAATGCTAATGCTTTTAAGCTGGATGTTCGCCTAAATATAATTTCATAGGTATCTAGTATTTGTAAAGGGATGCATCTTTCTCTTATTCCCCTAACATTCTTGGGTCAGCTTAGGTCTCTCTATTCTTGCCTGCCCTGAATAATTTGATAGATGTCACACACGGCAAAACCTACTGTGGCTTTTCTTCTCCAACTGACCCTGCATATGTTCAGTTTGCCAAGCGGGCCTCCGGCACATCTGCAGGACCCCAGACCTTATGTGGAGAGTTGCCCTTCTTTCTGTATGTAATTGTGAGCTAAGAGAGATTATTTCAATACTGCCTCCAACTCTGAGGTCGTCTTTTGTGTTTTTTTCAAGACTTTATTAGATAACATACACATACAGTCTCTACTGCACAGACAGGGTCCCAGGACTCCCCTGGGAACTGGGTTAACAAGTAATTCCATTCTGCCTGTCTTATTTCAGTGCACCCAATTTTCTAATGCAAAGCAGAATCCTTTAATAGGAAGGGCTTAAGGTCCCTACCAGACTAGCCCACAGTTGAGTGGTTAGGACATTGTCATCTCTCTCTTGCTCTGGAGAAATTTCTAATATACACAACATAGTCTAATGAGGGTATTCAATAAAGAGGCTTACTGCTCCCTTCTCTTGAGAAGATGCTTTAAAATAATGTAGTGTTTTAAAAATTGTTGGGACCCATGCCCTGTTTCCGAAAGAGATGACTTGAGAAACTAGCTTACTAAGTAAGCTTCAAAGTTGTAGTTTCTCACTGGATTTAGAAACCTTCCCCTGCTTAGCAATTAGGCAACTAACTCCCGTGTTTTGCAGGGCCTCATTCACAACAAGGTTTCCATTGGTATAATGACTCTTGTAAATCCCTTTCTGTGGAGCCTAATTTGGGATTTCAGACTATAATTTGGCAAGTGAATGGAAAGAACAAAAGACATGTAGGAATCAGTCGTTTTAAGGGCACCTAGCTGTCCCTGTGAATGTACCTTTGCTGTATGGTTGGAAGAAGTCCACACACAGTGAACACAGGGTTATAGCTGTATTAGGCAGTCCTAGTTTTAGAGGCTTAGTAGGCATAGAGAAATAGATTTATCTCATCATATGTATATTTTATTCCTGCTTTATAACTTTCTTTTGTAATATGTGCAGTAAATTTGGGCTGTTACTGTGGATGTTGGGTGAAACCCGAAATGGTAGCAGGGCCAAGGTAATAGGGAGGAGAGGAGGGAAAATAAGACTGAGAAATATTTATACTTCCTCATGCTAATTATTGTGCGCATGAAGTCTCACCAGCTGACCTTGTGACTCCTCTAAAATTGCATTGCTTATTAATCTCCTTACCTTTCATCCTTTGTGAATCTTACGTTGTCATTTACCAGCCTTCTGATCATCTGCTCTGTGCTGCTCAATCCATCATGAAGGAGGTGCATGCCATACTGGAGAGAAGCAGCCCTGGTCTTTCCCTGTGTGCTCTCTCTAGTGACTCTAGCAACTGTCCTTCCCACTTTCCTGAATGTCACAAGTAATCCTGGCACAGTGCAGCTAGGAACCTCTTCCATTGCAGAAGATGTTATCGTGGCCATATTTGATAGGAACAAATAGTGTGTAGAGAGTTCTGTGGGGCAGAACTGTTGGGAGGGCTGCACTTCTCATTCCCGGAGAAGTTCTAGCAACACTTGTTTTCCTCTTGATTGGGGGCAAAAAGCAAAATTGTCAAGGTTTTTTGTTGTTTGTTTTTTGTTTTGTGGGTTTTTTTTTAGATTCTCTGAAAAACAATATGGAAAAGTGCAAACAGCCTTATTGAGTTAATCTATGAACATAATTGAGGCATTCAGTTTTCATCCTGTTCTTACGTGGTGCACGTAATCCAATGGCCAAGGGCACATCTTGTCTGTAAGCTGCCAAACGACTTATGGTCTGAGGCAAAGCTAGTCGTACCTTTCTCCATTCAGTCTGAAGGACCAGATCCTGTTTCTTTGCTGCGTCAGAGATCATCAGCACAAGTCTGGAGACTGTCTAAACTTACTGTAGCAAGACCTGTATCGAGATGGTATAACGACTCTATCCCCTCAGTTTTCTGCAAACATTACTTATTCCTTAAATGGGGAGGGAAATGGTTCAAAACTCTCATTAGGAAATGATTTCAATATTTTTCAGTACTGTAGTATGAAATGCTGATTGTTTGGAAAACACTGGAAGTTTCATGAAGTGCCATTGGACAGCTGATATCACGCTGTCTAACCATCAGGTGTCTTCCCTGTGAGCAGAAAGAGGCTCTCACACAGCCTCCCACAGAACTCTAAACGTCCTACAGTATTTGAGCATCTTCGCCTCCTCCCATGTGTCCCTTTACCGGCTGGCTGTCCAGAAGTCCGCGGCATCTCATCTCTCTCTTTGGAGAACTCTTTTCTCCCTCCTGCCTGCCCTCCTGAAACCATCCCTCCCCTCTGTTGAGTGATTTCCTGGGTCCCTGGGCACTTTCATTGCACTCTGCTGTCGGCCTCCAGCATGATCCTGGATGGAATAGGAAAGGATGGCAGTTGCTCTTGAAAGAAACCAGGAGAGGAAGGAGTGAGTGGGGAATGGAAATTTCAGCAGAATATTAAACATGCTGGTGTCCAAATATATCCCTAGGCTCAGTTTATCTTGTAGCTTGTTCATCCCTATTCAGCCATGGCACAGTCACTTTCAAATAAAGAGAGGGTTCAGCTATGAAGAAGTAAATAAATAAAGTTCAAACAGTCTCAATGTTGAAGAAGTTTGCATTAAAATCAGTACTAATGTAAGCATGTTATTTCTGTCTTTTTAGTGCTCATTTTTTATATCAGACAGGCCAGAGAAATACAAATTTCGTTGATGCTCCAGGTACTATTTTTAGAAAGCTGTGCTTTATAAAGAAAGACTGGTTAAGTGCAATAGATGCAGGTGTAACAAAGAACCAGAAGGGGTAAACGTTTTTTTGTTTTTTGTTTTTTTTTTTTTCCCATTGCCTTAATGATAGCTTGAGCTGATAGAGGATACCTAGTGCTTTCTCAACGAAATCCATGTGTGTCCTTGCTGTACATTTTGTTTATTGAAGCAAACCTGTGCAGTGTTGAACACTTTTGCTTCTCAGTGCAGAGATGGCAGTCTGATAGTAGTGGTGAAATGTAAAAATTATTCTAGTGAAAGCAGAGAAACTTTAAAGAGATCACTCTGGATGACAGTACCAGTTTTTATTATTTCATTTAGCCTTCCAAGTAATTCTGTTGTGAACGGTATTCTAGACAGAACTTCCAGAGAACTGAAATTCTCCAGTGTCAAAGGAATTGAAAACAATTATTCATTTTATATTTACTTAGAAATGTTTTGCCTAGAAACAATAAAAAAAAAGTTATTTAGGAAACTTTATAGCTATTCTGTGTTCAATTAATGTTTTAAAGTTATTGTCAAAAGTGCTTGTTAGAAGTGAGAGTGCAGACAACGCTAGCCTATTACTTGTGACAATTCTATATTTATTTAATGGGTGCCTTAGCCAAGCAATGAGTTATGCCACAGACCGTAAGTCAAGGCTGTACAGCTTTGTAACAAAGATTAATATACGAAAGTTACAGGCTGAAAGTGTTTGAGGTTTGAACAGCTAATGGTAGGCCCTGAATTCAAAAACCTTCTTTTCCTTTATAAATCCCACCATAGTCAGTTCAGTTTGAAATCCAAAGTGTTCTGCCACTGGATTGATTTTTCTTTCCAGTTTCATCTCTTGACATATTGTTTTTCTTCTTAGTGGACTTTTATGTCCTATTTTCCCATTCCAAGCTTCTTGAGTCCCTTTTCATATACTTCTCAGGTGTTGAAGGTTTTGTCACCTCATGTCATTTTCAGCAATCTGTTTTCTCTGGGTTCACTTTACTTTCATCTGAGCTTCGCCCAGAATAGCCCTGTAGTACGTATCACATACTCTGCTTAATTACACCAAACTTTTTGCTTACCCAGCACCATTTCCTTAGTAAGGAAGATTATTTCAAAGCTTTTTAAAAGATCACATTTCTACTACAGGCCACCCTAAAGGTTTTGAATATCCATTATGAGATTTTATTTATGTTTGGAGAAGTTATTTAGAACAGCTGGAACTGAATGACAAGAGGTTTGTGTTTGTTTTTTTTTTAAATCAAGTTGCGTATTAACTATCTTGACCATTCTCTGTAAACCAATCCTTTCAAAGATTTCTCACTATTTGGTGAACTTATTGGACTAGCTATTGATCTGAAGAGTGGAAAAACCTTTCTTCTAGCGCTTTGCGGTTTCTGCATCATCGGTGTGAGAAAAATGCCTGCCCTCCCCCTAAATGAATGGCTCAGAAAACCTGAAATATTTACTCACTTCCTTGAATGAATAAGGCTCCCACATGAAGATCCATATAGGAAAGGACCTGTAAAGATGGTAGAAATGCACTAAAATAAGGTGGTTAATCGGATGTTAATGACCTAAGTTTTCGTTACCCTACGACAATGAAACTCTGGTGAATTCAGGGGAAGTGTATTTAATCACGTTACCACCTGACCTACTACCTACCAGCCAGGCAGCTGCAAGACCCTTGCAGAGATCTCCTTGTTTTCAGGCACCTGCTCATTTTTTCCTTTCTTTGGAGTTTATGGAAGAATTCTGTCTCACTTTTATTTTCATGTTTATGTTTTAAAGTCTTGTTATTTTATGTTTTAAGATTTTGCTTGATTTAATGTTCCTCTAAATTGACTGCTGCATAGGTCGCGTAAAAGCCAAATTTGTTATGAACAGAATAAGGGAAGGTCAGACATTAACATAAAGGGGGCAGAATGACATCAGATATTGACTGTAACTGCAAGAAATTAATGACTGTTTGTTGACAGAAAGACATAAATTGCGACTAAAGCCACTGCATAAAAGCTAAAGAGAAAACAGGTTTTTTACACAGGAATCTTTTCAATTGTGGGCTAAACAATCAAATTTGCTTAACAGAGTGCAGGTTACTTGCCAAAAATAAGAATGACATTTATATATCAGGCTCTGCAGCACAAAATGAAGTGTACAAGGTAAATTTCCTTTGCAAACGGCAGGGGGAAGGGGCTGGAAATAGGGCCCTTACCAGCCTCTGTAAATAGCTCCCCTACCCACAGATAGATATGTGTGAAGACAAGTAATCAAAATAAGGTGTTGCTCTTTTCCTGTCTGCATCAATCATTTTTCTTAATTATCTTGTTCAAGCCTCATGACTTGTGTAATTTACTGCTTATGACAGTTTGCTGCTGAACTGAGCAACAGTGTGCTGCTGAAGTGCCCTGCGGACACGGTAGTACCAGACGCTCCACGGTCTCGCGCTGTGCCTGTGGGACCTGATTCCCCATTAGACTGTGATTCCATGAAGCATCATCAGATCTTCTTGTGGCTGAAGAGCTTTAGTAAATCCTGGGCTTGTGGGGGGAAGAGCATTGCCACACGCAAGAACAGCAAATAGCCAGCAATACTGTCCCAATTCACAAAGATTTATGTCAACATATATTAATTCATATCTTGGGCCATAACTATCATTTTATTTGATGAAGGAAATGGCTTCATTTGGTTTTTTGTCCTTGACAGACTTTGAAGTGTAGGGTCCATTGCTGATGGGTTGGTTTCTTCTGTAGTACATAGGCTGCAGGCTGCTTTAAAGGGCGATCACTCATCTAAGTGCCCTGGGGAAGGTGGGGGGGCGATGGCAGAGGTCAGCTTCCATGATGACCTTTTGAATATTAAAGCTCACTAACATTGTGTTCAACTTCTAAGGCTAAGATTCTTCTTAAAGACTTGCACATGAAGTCTGTTCTGATGATGAAATCTGAACAGGCCAGCAGTTCTCATGTATGCTTCATAAATAACAGGAAAGCAAGAAGGGGGACACCCTGTGGTTCGGTACCATGCTGGTGTCTGCAGTGACTTCTGTGACGAGGCACCAGCTCTGCTCCTCCAAGGAAAATCCCACTCCTCCTGCAGATGAGGCACAGACACCTTGCTTCACCTGTCTCTCTCCAAGTACTGAAATGCTTTTGAGGCGAGAGTGGCTGCTCAGATGACAAAAGTGAAGGACAGTATTTTGGCAAACATTGTGACTTTTGGGAAGAAACAGAGAAATACTTATTTTCAGAATATCAGTCTTCATAACGTACATTGTTTTTCTCAGGACTTTCACCTAGCACTCGTTCTAGTGGATGGATCTGTTGGTTTAAGATGCATTACAAATTCACGATTGCTTAATTTCTGGAGCACTTCCTTGCTAATCATATTTTATACACTATTCACTTTAATCTCTCAACAGTCCCATGGCTCATGTACAAGAAGTTTCAGCACACCTGATTTGCCATCACACAAACTGAAGCAGAGATTTGGTGATTCAGATCAAAAATCTAATTCTGGCTAGGGTCCTGCATCTTGAACAGATGATTTTCATCTGCTCATCTATTCGTCTTTGCAATATATAGATTTATTTTTCCTGCTGAGAAGCTTTTTGTAATACACAGGCATATTCCAGAAAGCAGAAAAAAATAGCTTGCTCCCTGAGTAGCGTGCACACCAGATCCGTGTACACGGCGGTGCTATGCGTGGGGATCACTTGACTTGAGCGCCTGGAGAGGTGCAACTTCCAGTTAACGTCTTTCCTGTGATGGGGCATTTGTAAAGTTTGCTCTTAGTGAGGTAGCACCACAGAACTTGCTCTCATCAAGGGCAAAAATGACTCTTCCTCCCAGCTGCTGTTTTTTGTGGCATTTGTAGTTTCTTTGTACTTCTAAGGCCTCCGTCTGCCTGTTGGATTTTATTGACCAATCTGCTAAGTTATCTGGAGGAGAATAGGGAGAAGGAAAAGGTAGGATGGAAAGATGAAAGAGTGTTATCTGTAAATCTCCCTTTCCCTAAGATATTTCCTTCCCTTTATCCTTAAGATATTTTTCCCTATCCTTAATATATGTTTTTCTTTATGTATTTCAGACTGCATGTTTATTTCCTCTTTTGATTTTCTGCTCTACCAACTCAGGACATCTATAATTTGAGGAAATATCAGCAGAGGCACATGAGGTCACTGTGTTGTATTGCCAGTTTTCTCTGTAAGGGACCGGGCTATTGTTTTTTATTTTCCCCTGCTTTTTGAAACATCAAGCTGCATACCGCAAACCCCAGCCTTTTCAAGCTAGAAGGAATATAAAGCAGGGCAGAGCACCTCTGGCAGTGCTTGTGACTTTACAGTGGGAAGTCAGTTTCTGGAGGCAGGGGTTTGGCTGGTCTTGGAAGCAAGCTTGGACTTGATCTTAGTTCAGCTCAGGACTTTCTCAGCGGCCACCACAGTCCTGTGCAGCTGTTTACAGCTACCCAGACGCCTTGAGCCAAACACTCGCACAACCTAATTTTACAAAGCTTTTGATCTCTCATCCTGGGCAGCCTTGTCACTGTTAAAATGAATTAAAACTGAAATGGTCAGGCAGTTGGCCTGATAATTTAGGTGGACTATTATGCACTACATAGCTTGCATGGTACTAGCGCATTTTGGAGAAGGATGATGTCTCCCCTCTTCCCCTCCCATGGAAAGCCACGTCCTGAATTGTCTCTCTCACAGAGTGGGGTTTAATCCACCATGAATCTTCCCAGCTTAAGCGAGGCTCAGGGAAGGAAGGGGAAGGTGTGGGTATCCCGTTTGTGCTCGTCGCTGATCTTTGCCTGGCTGCGGCTTAGACAGGCCGGCTCAGGGAAGCGTACTGTCTGGGCCGTGCTGGCGCCTTGGGCCTCGGCAGGGGCTGCCGGCGCTGTCCGGGCTGGTGCTGCGGGGTCCTGCCTTGCTAATGGCAGCACGCAGAGTGCGACGAGGGTCACTGAGCCCCGCTCGCGCCTCTCCCTTTGGGTACTCTGGGGAGACTTTTGGATATATTCTTTCCAATTAAATTTGCGGTGGTAGAAGGAAGCGTTGTTAGTGATTTTTTTTTTTTTTCTGTGTGGAGCGGGCAGCCCCGACCCCTCTGCAGCCTAGCCTGGGCTTTGTGCCCCAGCAGCGTTTCTGGGTGTGGGGCACCGTGCAGTGCGGCCCTGCCTGCCAGAGGAACCCCGCTTTTCTATCCGTGAAGGCAAAGCACACAAAGTGAGAAAAGCTGCAGCCGACTCCTCGGAACGCACCCTGGCGTAAGTTACGAAGTGGGCCTGTGCCCTTTCTGTGGGACGCAGGCAATGCTCAGCTAATTAAGGGTTAAGCTGTGGTTTATTACAGCACACATGTTCTTCAAGGGAGGGAAAAGGTGGACTAAAGTCTTGCTGTGAATTTTTTTTTCCTTACTCTAACCTGAAGTTAGGCTGACTGTAACAGCAACCTTTCTTTTTAGCACTCTCAGTTACTTCTACATACAGAACGGGCACTTCATCTACTGCACAACGTCTGGCAATAGGGAAAGAGAGGACATATTTTTCTATCAATGTAATAGAGGTATATTGGGAATGACAATAAAAATTGAATATAAGATCTAACAAAATATATTCCCTAAATCCTACTAAAATCTACAGGCTCGGAAAATGTCATGAAAACAGGCTTTAACTATGAAATTCTTTGCTGCTTAAACAATAAAAGGAGGAGTAACATTTTGTTTTGTTGGTTTTTTTTTTTTTTTTTCCCTGAGGGAAAATTCTTATCAAATAAATTCTACACCCTCCACATATAGAACATGTAAAAATAATTGTAATTCACTTCATGAAATTGGCCAGAGCTGTTCAAGAGACAGATGCATGTTGGTAAATTCCCTGTGAGATGTACCTTTCAAGCATGATGTGCATGCCTTTGCAAACAGCTAGCACGGGGTCACTTATTTGCTAAGCCGTCAAGAACAGGCATAAGTAAGACAGAGTCAGTGTGCTGATTCTTTGCACAGAGGTGAATTGGATCTTTAGGGAATGGATGGCTACTCTTTTTGTAAACCTGACCTGAGGTACAGCTGCAGCTCCCTACAGATATAGGTGGGCAAACCTGTGAACAAAGTCCAGACTTATTAGCCTCCTTATAATTATCTCCAAGGGCAGCGGATGTACATTTGACCTGGCCTCCCCTATCCTTCCCCACCCAAGTATATGTGGAGTTTGTTTCACAAAATGAACTGGAGCAAAGAGAAATCACTCATCACATGGTGAACACCCGCAAAGTTGTTTCACAGAACCTTCACTACCATGGCGGCTTTACTGAGGTCTGTAGCTCACTTCTTGTTAAAGGCAAGAAACCACGTGGTGGAGACAATGAAACCTTTACTACCACTTTTTGCATCTCTTTTAGCGTTGAGACATTTATGTAGGTGCTCTCAGGTTGGTTCATGCTCCCTAGGCTACTCTCTGCATGGGGCTTGAATAGTAGAATTGTATCAGTTCTGTTGTGTCTGGTGCTTTACCACAGTTTAAGGGTCCAAACTTTAGCCATTTTGAACTTACTGTTTCTTATTTGACTGTACCTGGAAGCTGGAGGTAGAGAGAGCCTGTCCGCTCAACGTACTGGATGCAGGGTTTCTCCGTGGGGTATTTGTCAGGGCATCATCCAGGGGAGCTCCAAATGACTGCACTGATAGAGCTGAAATTTTTTCCCTTCGGGAGACTGCATAGAGGGCACGGCACATAGGCTGCATGCATACTCTGCATGCATTTACCCTGTCAGGTTTTACACATCTACTGCATCAAAGAGCAGCTGCTAGACAGCTGAAGTGAAAAGCAACAGCAGCTTTCAAAATGGTAACGTGAGCTGAACAGTGTCACTTTTCCTGCCTTTGATAAAGACCTTGCGTCAGGTTCTTCAGGAAATTTTGACTTGCAGCAGCCTCCTGAATCTGACAACTTAACTCTGCAATCTGGACATCCAACCTTCAGCTGAATGTATCTTCCCTTTGGGCCATCTTCTCTAATATAAACAGTAAATTCAGACTCAGTCTTATATGCCTCCAAATTGCCTGCTTTTCTTTAAAGCACCTTTGACAACAGTTTTATGAAATAGTGACATTAGTGCAGAAGTTGTGTGACACGGGGGAGGACTCGCTAAAGGTTTTTAAAGGTTGTATGTGTATTATACCTTTTTTTCTATAAAAATGAAGCCTTCTCAAATCTACTCCTGTCACAGATCTTCACTGAAACCTCAGTCAGCCTCTAGAAAGTATAAAAAAGTTGGCAAGATTTACATGCATTTATAGCCTTGCATTGATGGTGTTACTCCTGATCAGGAACTCAGGCGGTAGCTGGAGTTAATAGCAGAAGGGATCAGCTTGAATCTTAATCATTGTGTGGTTATTAGCCTTTTTGAAGTTTTTTCACCTCATTTTCTTGACAATGCCTAAGAAAATGCTGTTTCTACAGGTTGTCTTTGACCTCAATTTCAGTTTAATTACTTCCCTCCAAAGGAACTTCCCTCATTCATTTATTAACCTGGTTAATAAACACATCCGCATCTGATTTTCTTAAATAATTTGCACAATTAGGTTTCTTTGCTGCCATCAGGGATAGTAGTTTGTGTCTGCAAAGGGAAGTATTCAATAGGAAACATGGCACAGCTGCCGTGTATTTGAAATGAACTTCAGTACACTTGGGATCTTGACTTTGTTTTCAGTGCTACTTTGAGGCTTGATTTGGCCTTTTAGATAAAGCACTGAACTAGGATTGGCAATTGCACAGTTCAATGAAATTTAATTTGGTCAATTTAATTTTCACAGTTTTGCTTTTATACACCTTGTGACTTAATCCATCTTGAGAAAACAGTAGTATGGTTGGAAACATATACCACACTGGTAACTTTCATATGAAAATCAGTAGAAGCAACACTTTTAAGGGAGGTCTATTTTTAATATGAAGCTCTCTCTAGGAAAAGAAAAAGGCTATTTTGAATTTTCAGTGAAATTTCAGGTTCAGACAGCCTAAGTGCGCTTGAGAAGAACCCGAGTCTGAAGTATTTTTACCCCTGACCAGTTTATCCTCTCTGGGTAGACATAAAGACAACTACTCTCTGAGGGACTCTGCATGTTAAGTTCATTACTACTTGCCTCAGAGTTTGGTCTTACCTGCATAGTTTTAAAAACCTAATCGTGACAAACCCACTGATTTCACATCAAGGTTAAAAAGAGGTGAATGAGTTAAGGCTTAGGCTTGAATTTTAGATTAGGACTATCTCTCAGGCTGGAAAGCAGAAGGAAAAAGATACCAACTCGTTTTAACTGAGTAACTTGGGGAGAGGTAGAGAGCACAGCTATTTCTTTTTCTGGAAAGTTTCTTACATCTCTAGCTGGGTTAGCTTTGTAGTTAACTGTCTCAGCCCGTGTACTGCATCTGAGGAAAGCTATCCTCTGCGTGAGGGTAGATAAATGAGATTCACAGTAAATGGGTTGGTTTCCTGAACCAGCAGTGCTGTCCTGCTGCATAAAAAGAACGTACTTAGCAGTGCCTATGCCTATTTGGCTAAATTATTAAAATACACACCTCAAAGAGAAGGAAATTTTTCAAAGAACAAAGTACACAGCCAGCTTTATGTGTTCAGTAAGGCCTGATTCAAAATATCCTGAGGAAGGTGCAGTACATTTCTGTGTGATCTGAAGGGCTTTGGCCCATGAAATGTCAATGGCTTGACAACTCAGATCAAATTTCCGTGGACATTTGCATGCCTGACGATACTGATGAGTGCTTAGTGGGCTCTTTTGCCTGGCCTTAGCAGGTTTGGCGTCTAGCTGTTACTGGCAGCAGTGGCAGTTAGATACCTAATTCATCATCTTTGCATGGGTGTCCCCTTTATCCAGGAAGAAGGTTGTTCAGTTTTCTGTCAAATAATTTTGCTCTTGGCCTGTCTCAGCAAGAGTCTAAATGCAATATGGATGCACAAGGGTAAATGCCTGCACCAACAACTGAATTTCCAATTTTGAGTAACTGGATTGTCCAAAAATGGAGTCGAAGTCTTAATCATGTAAAACTGAGAGTGAGTTTCATGTTCTGTGACCATATTTTGTGCCAAGCCATGGTGTAGCTCTGTTCTCTGGCCGATGCCTTTTTGGATGCCATCTGTGGCTGAGCCATGGTCCTGTGTAAATGAGGAGACTTTGTTCCCAGCCAGAGAGGTTACTTGAGAGTGACACAGCTGCTTTTTGGTGTCTGCCTGTGCATCGTACTGTTGTGCAGCCAGTGATGGGAACTGGTCCTGGAGCCACGACTGAGCCCCCCACAAATGCTGGAGCAGGGCTGTGCCCTGGATCCCAGTGCTGAGCACTGCCTCTCTGCTCTTTAACGTCTGCCTCTATTTTCGCTCTTCTGTGCTCTCTCTAAGCAATGGTGTGTTTGATCAAAAGGAATGCGCTGCCAAAATTGAAACATTCATATATATGCCCCTCTCTTCTGCCTGCATACATAAGAGAAAAGCACTTACACGTATCACGTGAAAACAGAAATAATTTGGTGTTTGATTGCACATCAGGCTTCCCAAAATGCATTCTCATCAGACATTCGGGAAACATTATGGTTTTATTACCAAGGGAAGGCTTTCACTTTTATTATTTTTGTAGGGGAAAATTGTTCTAGATTCTATAAAATACAATCTTCTAACTAAAGACACTGTTTGTTTTGAAACCCTTGCATGAAAGAAATTAACATTTTGGTTTCACAGCTTTTATAATTGCAGAGATTTTTTCTACTTAGCTGCTGTGAAGCAGGGAGTTCTTGTTATGTTTATTTGTTTAGAAGCACCCACCTCAGGTTCAAGGCACTCACGTTAATACAATAGTACAGGATGATGGGAAAGCATTCAAAAATATTTGCGCAGTGCACACAAAATGTCCTACAGAATGGTTTGTCTTGCCTGCTGATGCTAAAGACATCAGCCCATATTTAAGTTGCTGCCCAGAACAGAAAGGGAGAAGATGACCATAAATGCCTTCTGCCCCTTGTGGCTCCTCACCAACTCCCTTTTTGAGTTCCCACATCTTCTTTTCTTACCTTTATTTTCTCCTCTGCTCTAGACTCCCTTTCTTCACTCAAATTCTCTGCTCTTATGTACATGTAAGTCTCAAAACCCTTTGTGATGTTCCGGTTCATGCTCCACTTTCCTGTTTCACCCATACAACTCTAGTCCCTGTCCTCTTTCCACATTTGGTTAGTTTGGGTCTACCACTCTCCCTTTTATTTTTTTAAATGTTCTTTCTGCCATGACAGACAGATTCCCTGTCTTTTCCCAGGAACTCTGGGAGACTTCTTCCCTTTTTCCTCTACTGCAAACCAGGAATTAAACCCTTACGGTGGGTTGCAGAGCAGTTCTGTGGCATGGAAGGAGTAAACACATTGGGGCATTTGTGTCTCACCTTCCTGCAACACCATCTCCTCCTACACTGTGGTAGCATGTGAGCAGATGTGAGATCTAGAGATGGGGATGCTTTGGGGTGCATTCAGCCCTCGTCTTCCTCCCTTTGTAAAGCAGGATAATGTTAGCTTGATGGCATCTGTTTGCAGCAGGTGTAAGTGCTTCTAGGCTCCTAGTCAGGAAAAAACAACTTCCATTTAAGTTAAAGCAGTACAAAGTGTAGTGACAGATGTAGTCTAAAGATATGCTCTGTGTGAAGTGCTCTTAACTAGAGGCCTGATCCAGCGTCAGTTAATTTATGGGCAGTCCAAGGGTGGCTGGAGTAGGCCCGTTGTGTGGTCTTGGGTCGTCAGCCATCCTGCAGCTCGGCAGGCTTTCTGCTGCCAGGGAGACTGCTTGGACCAAAACGATGACCAGAGGGCCCAGTTCTCTTCATCAGAACACATTAATTCATCTGTCCAACATCCCATCTAGTTGATAAGCCCGGTAGACGTGGCTCTGTTTTGAATGTAGTTGGTCACCTGCAGAGTATTATAGCCTTTGAAGGACACCAAAGTCTCCGAGGCAGCTCCCCAGCTACCAAAGACTTCGTGTGCACCCCTGTGTATGTATGCACACATTGTATAATTTCACTTTTTCTTACACTTATCAAGGCTTTTTCACTTGACTTAATTTCATCCTATAATGCCCAGCTATACCTGCTCTCCCAGTATCCTCTACCTTTAGTATCTTCAGCTGCCTAATTCTTGTGAAAACAGTTATTCTCTCCACAATTTCTCATCCAGCTGTACAGTAATTGTCAATATGTTCTAAATATTCCATTTTATGCCCAATTACAGAGACAATGATTTCCAGGTACAAGAGAAACATGGAACTATTTCAGGCTTCTGCTCTGGTGGGCTCATGTTCAATCCTATGTACAGAAAAAGGGGCAGTTGTCAAAAAGAAAGCAAGAATTGCTTATTCTGGATTGTACATTTCTTTGCCTGGTTTCTTAGAGATTTCTGTAGCTCTTTCAGAATAATTTCCTTTTAACTTCCACAGAGTATTCATTTGCTCTGTAGTGCCTGCAACCACAAAGGTGTTTTCCATCTCTCCTATAATACAACTGTGATAAAGGCAGAGCAGTTGATCAGTAATCAAGTCCTTCTGAAAATTTATTCTGATCTGAAACTGAGCTTGCATTGGACAACATTAGATAAAAGTGAAGTCTCTAGAGGTAGATAGCATAGTAGCAGGACAGGTATCATCTGAGGAGGACCCAATGAGCTGAAAAGAATCACAGTACAAGAAACTCATTTAATTTGACATAGCTATGAATAATTAACATTTTATAAGGAAATACAGGAACGCAATTAGCCTTAGTCACTCTGATGCTCTAGGAAGTACAGGCTGTCTTCCATGTGTTGTCTCTGTGAACATGAGAGATTGAGGAGGCTGGGGAAGAGAAGCAGCAGCTCATGCAAAGATTGTCCAACCTCTATAGGACAAACACTGTAAAAATAGAATTCCCAAAGTTTTTACATTGGGTGCTATGATATTGTGCTGGATCACACATGCCTTGCAATAGATGCTCAAGCTTTTAATACATGAGAAAAGTTTTCCTCCATGGATGCTTATTGCTTACATGGTCTGACTTCTCCAGTGTCCCTGAGCAGAACAGCAGAAGAGATAAGACATGCTGAGATGCCCTGGACATCCCAGGTCCAGTTGAAGAACCACAGGTCCCACCTCCTTTTGGAAGCTGAGAGCACAGCTGACAGTAGAAACCGTCTCAAAATATTCTATATTGGGGTCATTCATAAAACACTAACCTATCTTCATATTATGCTTGAGATAACCCAAAACTTCAGAAATTACTTTGTGTCCCCTGTTGCTCCTCACAGCCAAGTAGTTCTTGCTGTGCCTCTTTCTGATCACAGCTTAAATTTAGATACTTGAACTTACATCTTGCATTCACCGATGTTTTTAAGACAGCTGCCATTTTCTCTTTGATTTCTCTTAACATTAAGAAGTAAGTAAGCAAGCAGATACGGGGTATGTAAGACAATATGCAGTAAGTAAGAAAGAAGCTATGAAGTGAGTATGTAAGAAGTAAGAAGATAAGGACTAATTTTCTCTTTCCTTCTTTTCCTCTGATGGAAGCAAATAAGAACAGAGACTGAGAGAGGAATCCAAATCACCTGTTACCGTGACACTGCTACTCTGTGCAGCACCTCAGACTTTCCTCCTCCTCCTTTCTTTGGGTGTGCCCACCTGGGTTATGAACGGGAGCAGGAACCTTACTCTTGCACACCCTGCAGAGGCTTCCAAGGTCTCAGGAAGGAACTGTTGAGCCCTCCTTCCTACATGCACCCACTTTATTGGCATGAGGCTCAGGAAGAAGGAGCAGGAAGGAGCCCATCTTCACCCTGAGCTGGGACCCAGCATAGCAGGCAAAGGTCACATGCTGCCTTCTAGGGGTGGCATTATCTCTGAGGCTTTCACACCCCTTTCTGTTTCCCATTCCTTCCTGCATCAAACTTTCCCATATTCCTCAGGTTCCGAGTCAGATTCCAAGTTCATGCTGCCTAGTTTGTGGGTTTTCTGCATGGATTATTGCTGTTTTCTTCTTTTCCACCCAAAATAGTTAGTTGAAGTCATGTAAAATTTGTTTTAGGAAGACAAAACCCACTTTTTGCATCATGCTTAAATTTCATTAAGAAAGATATCACCTTGTATTGTTTCTTTTGCTCTGTGTACTGCAAACCCTGTGATACAATCTTAGCTCCTTTCAGAGGTCTGGGATTCTTCCTACTAAGTGCCTGCCCCCATGCTTGGCAAGCCTAACAGCTTGCAGATAATTGTGACCACAGAAACTTTCTAAGTGCTTTGTGACTGGGAAGAATGGTCCTTTCTTCCCACAATTTACAATGCAGATTATTGAGATTACTGATGGATTAATTCGTTTGCCACCTTCACACTATAATGTGGCAACTGTTAGCAAATACTGACTTTATTTATGGTGATGGCTGTAGTTTTGATAGAAAACAAGGGTCTGGCCAAAAGGTTCTTGCCTCCCCTTTGTGCTTTTATTCATTTGGATATAAAATTGTAACCATTCCTTTCCATGGCTGAGGCATACAAACTTGAAAGCATCAGGATGATTCCTAAACAGCTTAAGCAGCTGACCTTGTCCTAGGTGTGGGCTCTTGCCCATTGTATGCTAGAGTATCTGTCTTCTCATATGATTAGCGTAAGTCTGGTTTCGCAACATTATCCCTGGTTGACAAATCCTGTCTAAGGGTTACCTCTCCCCAATCTCACATGACTCCTCTCTCCTTAGAGGTTAAAACACCTCAAACAACCTTCTTTGCCTCCGAACTGTTTTGTAAGTGAATTAGAAAGCAAACCAAGAACTGTGTCATGTCACAGTGCATACAGACAAACAAACAGTTCAGCTAATGCAAATGTGGGATGGGTAGGGGAGTCACTGCAGCAAGCCCCAGCCAGGGCAGCGGAGAGCCTGACCTCCCTTACATTGCTCCTGTTGCCTGTGGAATTGCAGCAGAGGATCATAGCCTAACAGCATCCTCTCCAAACAGGGACCCCCTGCTGCATGACAAGTCCACGTACCCTCTTTCAATAGTGAAAAACGTTAGTATCCCTTATTCTGTGAAGCCAGGGTCAAAATATAAAATGAAGACTCTTACCCACACTCCTCTTGAGCCATGCCTTTATTGCACTGACTGCATGCAGAAGAGCTGCTGCCCCCCAGGTTTCAGTGGTGGCTGGGAGTGTTCTGTGCACAGAAAGAATCAAAGCCAGAGGTTGCAAACCCACCAGGATGAGGTCCTGCTTCCTGATGGGCAGGTGGCAGAGTACTGCTGCATCCAGGTGTACTGTGGAAGCTAATGCTGTACTTTCCATCAAATTACAAGAATTGTGAAACTATTGCCAAGGCAGTCTCTTTATTCTGATGAATGCTGTGCTGAAACAGATGGCCATTAAACAAGAAGTTTGTTTGTTGTTGAGTAAATAGATTGCACTGGTCTCAAATAGCACTCTTTAGCCCCCAGTGGAACAAATCCACTTATCTGGGAGAAACTTCTGCTATCCCTCATTTTGAGTTTTCTGATCAGGAGATACCCAGCTATAATTCATAATTATCACTTTGGGCTTTTGATAACATACCAGAATCTTCTGACTAGCAAAATGAGTTGCGGACTTTTTTTTCACAATGAGAGCAATTAAAGATTGGACAGACTTATAAAGAGAGTGGGGAATGAAGGGTCCATCACTTGAAATCTTTAAATCAAGAGATTGTCTTTATAAAAGTTATTTTCTGTATCAGCCAATAGGATGAAGGTAGATGCAGGAACCACAGAGAGGAATTCTATAACTGAGGTTACGCAGAAGGTCAAATAAGATGACCATAATGATCCCTTCTGGTCTTAACCTATCAATCAAAGGGCATTAAATTTCACTGTCTGAGCTGAACATGTGATGATGCAACATAAAAGTACAAGGATTTTCCTGCTTGTAAAGGGAGAACCTGGAAAGAATAATAACCATGGGATAAAAAATATTATGCTGACCTTCTTTCAGAGCATCTACAAAGTTACGGTGGATCCTCTTAAGGTTAGCCTAAGTATCCTGGTTACTCCAGCTGGGATGAATGTTTAGAATGGAGGAGATTATGAATGCATAATCGATTCTATGACCTGAAACAACTGTTTTCTGGTGTTTGGAAACCATTCTGCATTCAGGTACAGGATGGACAATGAAAGATTGTTGTGGAGTTGTTGAAGTATTTTAAAGAAGTTCATATTTCCTATGCAATATTGGTCTATGCTTTTTATAACAGTGCATTGCAAAAGGGAGCTTCTGTGCTGCCTCTGTCTCACCAATAGCCTGAAGAATCCTTTTTCTTCCACTGCACTGTGAAACAACACCTGTTCTCTGTTGGATCTCTGGGTCTAGAAATTTGAGGATAGGATTTCCCCAAGATAAGGTGCAGGAAACAGAAGGAAAGCATATTCAGTTTGTCTGTTGGCTGGAGCTGCTTTTAAAAGCAGAGGGATGTGTGGGTGGAGGATGTGAGAAGGATATTTTGTACTGGCATATACATGTGTAAACAGCCATTCAGTGGTTTGTAAAGAGCTGAGCTGAACAACACCCAGGAAATGCATAATTTTTCCCCAAATCTCCAATGTTTGAAAGCTGGTGTGTTCATCTCCTGATAACTGTTTTCATCAGTAGGGCCACAGACCAAATGTTTTTTAAACTGTCCTTCAATCAGTGTAACTGATTGGCAGCCATTGATTTAAACAGTCATGTGGTCCAGTGCTGACTACTTCAGTTTGGAAAGGGGTGGGCAGGAAATGGGAATTGCCCATGTCTACATGTACATTCTAAATTGTATTGTCAATCAGACGGCCGAAGGCTTCAGTATGTTGTCTGCTAGACTTGGCAGGGAGAATAATGTTTGTGGCAGGTAAAGTCCTGGAGGTTGCAAAAGCATCTCAATTTCCTCTTGTCTTGCTCTGATACCCTACTTCAAACATTTCTTGGATTTATGTATTGTACTTGGCACTGGATGTCAAAGGAGAGCATCCCCATTACAAAATTTCTGTGTCAAGCTAAGTCTTTTGGGTCGTTGCCACTGTTATAAGAGAATGCGTATGGATGTGGTTGTAAGGCTTTATGAGATCTCTTCGTATAGAAATTACGCACTCTTGGGGCACTGGAATTGCTGCATCACTAAAAGATTGAGCTGCTCAGCAATGCAGCAATTATAAAGGTTCAGTGAGTGTGGAGTTCGTCAGCTGTAGGCACAGTCTCGCGTGTGTTTTCTAGATCTAAGTCAGGAACGGGACACTGAACCTTGACAGTTCTTTCCAGGGGAATGTGTTGTGGGCCTGTGAGATGATCACTACCTAGGCAGAGCAAGATTTCTCCTGTGGATCTTTGGGCGATGATGGGATTTCCCTGGAGGTGGAAATGAGAGCAGATGTAGCTAAAGCAACCACGTTGGCTGACTGTGAACTAAGGCAGGATGGGAGAGAGGGGAAGGCCTGAGCAAAAGAGAGGAATGGAAATGGTAGCTCTCTTCCTGCTAGAATGACCAAGAAAGAAAAAGGTTGATTCACTGAGAAGCTCCTTACTTGGGAGAGAAGCAATATATATCAGGGATGGTTAGCAGAGAGAAGAAGCTATGGGGTGAGCCCCAGAGAACTCTGATTTAAGTCTAAAGGGAATCAGGGAAAGCTGGAAACCACACTGGCCTAGCACAGTAGGAACCTACCACAACACAGCCTCATGAACAACCTTTTTGGGTGACTTTTTGCCGGGGTTGTATCATCTTTGATTTTTCCTTGGGAATCAGCATTGTCACAACTGTAGCTGGTGAAGGATTTTTGGAGTGCTTTGATGGAGTTCATTGATTTGTGCCATTGCAAGCAATACTTTGCTTCCAAATCAGACTCTGAAACACTAGTCCCAGAGTCTGTTATTAATTCCTGATGTCATTAAGAGATGTCTTCTCTGTCTGCGATGCGCTGGCATTTATTTTATAAGGCATTGACATGATTAGATCTTTGATTTGATTTTCTAGCCAACATGCTTGGCCCAGGATTCCCAGGAGCCATGTTTAAAGTTAGCTCCCTAAATTAATGTTTTAGTCATCTAGTAAATGAAGTAATTTTTAAAGATTCTTAATACCTAGGCTTGGCAGTTACCAGCTTCTCAACTCTTTCTTTGACTAGGCCATTTATTTCAGTGCCTAGTAAGGTTACCGACTGTTGTAACTCTTGGCCTTCCTCCCAAGAAGAGCCCTTCAGCACTGTTCCACATAAAGCTGAGAAAAGCTGGATATGCTGCAAAATAGGCAATTGCTCTATCCGCAGTCCTTCCTCCTCTGTTTTACCGCGGTGTGACTCCCTTATGTACGACATCTGCTGTGTTCACCTTGGGGGTACAGAGAGTCACCCGGGAATGCAGCAGGCATAGATCAAAGGAGTGAGACTGGTAATAGTAAGGGATCTGAAGTTTCCAGCAGAATCTTTTTCATGAGCCCCTCCAAAAAAAGTATTCATTGCTTTATGCAGTTATTCTCAAAAATACCTTGAAAGTTTTCAGTTCAGTCTGGTTTGACTTTCCAGATGCCAAATTTGATACCTACATATTAGCTGAGTGACCTGGTTCTCCTACCTGCACTGGATGGCTTCTTGAAATATAGGTGTTGTTTCCACCAGGAGTAAGGAGTAAATAAGGAGAGTAACTAGGCTAGATTAGTCTGTATAAAACCATGCTTCTTACTCTCCAGACTGAAATACTACAGCTCTTTCTGAACTCATGCCCTCTTTTCACTCTGGGATGTTTACAAAGCACCAGACGATTTTACTCTTTAGATCTAGGGTGTCTACAAAGAGGTGTGCTTTACGCCAACTACAAAGGACCTCAGAATCAGACCTTACATGTTTAATCTGGATGTGCAGAGGCAGACTGTTCCCCTGCTCATGCTTCAGTGCATTAACTAATCTTTAAAGAACAGGGATTAAGGAGAAGCTTTGCCCATGAACAGGTTTGCCCTGGCTGTCTAGCCCTAGCTGCAGAAATTCATTCAGATTCCTCGGAAGTAATACTGATCACTGTCCAGAGGCAGGATATTGGACTAGATGGACCATAGGTGCGAGCCACGGCCACAATTTCCAGGTAAATTCCCACTGCAAAATTATATTTCTGTCTTTGTTTTTGATTCCTTCCATGTGCGTTATAGATTGTTCTGTCTGTTGGTGTGTTGATACTGGTGTGTGGTAGTTTGAATGAGTTGGGGTTTTGCCTACCCTTATTTAGTCAGTGCTCATCCTTTCCCTGGCTCTACCTAGGAGCCTCTTCAACCAAGGAAGGCAGAAGAAAATGTGTGTGTGTGTCTGTGTCTGGAGGGCTGGAGAGAGGAACCCACCAGTAAATGGGAAAGGCTGATCAATCCTCCTGAGTTTTTTTATCTTAATTCAGGTTTTATTTAGACCTTCCAATACCGTTCAGTACAAAGGGAGATTCACCACCAGCATTAGAAATCATAATATTTAACACAGAAAACCTTTGTACATGCTCTTCTCTTTGTCATTTATGTTACTGAAATATAGGAAGGGAAAAGTCTTCTAGTATTGAACAGCACGAATGAAGCTGTTATTGTATTTATATATCTCTCCCTGTATAGATACAGACAGATATGAGTTCCGCTATAACATTTCAGGCATCAGCACCACCTGAGAGATCTTTGCAGCTGCAGCTCATGCATTTTGCAGCAAAATTTCTCTCCCTTTTTCCCTCAGCTTCCCCCACCCCCAGAGAACTAACACGCTTTCCACTGACAAATGTCGAGTGTAGCTCCTGAGGATTTAGCATGTCAGGCTGTGTCTACACAGCTTAGGTTTCTATTATTACGCAATGGCTTAGAAGGCAGTGCTTTGCCACATAATTACAGAGCCAATCTGTATTAGGACCAGGAGTTTGGATGCCTCTTTCCGTACCAACTATTCGCCTCCCACCTGCTCAGGCCTCCTCCCTGACACTCTTACTTGTTTAATAGCTTCTTTTCGTACCCTTCTTTCCTCGGGTTTCTGATTTTCTTCCCTTTCCTATGCTACATATTTGTTTATTTCAGAAGTGAAGGGTCTGACTGAGTCGTGCCTGCACAGATTCCTATGCAGCACAAAGCACTTGCTGTATGTTGCATCGTCAGAAGAGGTAAGAAGAAATTCCTGAAGCTGCCTTCTAGTTCTCTCATTTTTTTTCCTCTCTCTCTTTTTTTTTTTTCCTTTTTTTTTTTTTTTCTGTGTGTGCACATTGCTTGTCTTACAAGCCGTGCAGGCTCTGCCATCTAGAGCACTTTGTGAGATCACTCCAGTTTGCTGTTTTTCCTTTTTCCATCTCTGTGTGAGTGTGTGTGCGTGTATCTCCCTGTCTCTCTTCTCCCCGCCACGATACAACTCGACCCCCCTCCCTAACACACACGCACATACACAGAAGCTGGGCTTGCTAGTATGAACTTGAAGACTTGCAGTACCAAAATGCATGTGTTACCTTGGGATGCACTAGGATCAGAATGCTTGAAAAGCCTGCAGGCTGCTTAGTCCTCCAAGACTGTTTTTTTTAAACCAAACAAGAAAAGAACAAGTTATTCACTTTTTTTTTCTTTCTTTTTTTTTTTTTTCCTTTCCCTTTTTGTGCTTTGGATATTACTGAAAAAGGAGTCTCAGGGATTCACACACATGGACTTTACTGAATCAGGCTGCATCTGACAAACAATCTAGTCTGCATTTTGGTTTGCTAGAGATCAACCAGGATTTCTCTGATTATATCTTCTTTTGAAAAAAGGATGCATGGCATAGAAAGAAGGTCTAAGTGCCTGTCTGAGACTATTTTACCGAACCTGGGATAAATGTTACTTCTCAAAGGTAAGTGCTAGATTTTTTTCCATATGTATATATAAACTATATAGCTATAATATATACTATATATAGATATGTACACAAAACATTTATATACGGTTACCTCTGACGGAGAAAAAAAATCTGGGTTTGCGCATTTTAAAAGCACCAGAGAAATATGTAACTTTGTCTTCCTTTTCATGCTAGCCTAGATAAGATTGCTCATGTAGAGAAATGAATCTCAGTTTGCTTTCTGCTTCTCTCGGCATGAAAAGGCAGTTCAGAAAGAATATTTATTTTTTTAAATGTCGATAGGGATTTTTTTCATGACAGTTTTGAAACAGTGATGGAAAGAGGTTTGAAAGAAAGGATAATAATTTGGTTTCTGATACAGGAAAAACTGAGCAATAGACTAAAGCTGTGGAAGTGATTTCAGCTTTCTGGAGGAATTAGCAAATCCTGCAAAGCTAAGGAAGAACTTTGCTGGACAGATCAACTCTGCTGTATATAAACCCACACAGTAAGAGTGGGGACCTTGGCAAATGTCATGTGAAGAAAGGGGAGGCACAGGAACAGCCAGAGAAGGGAAGGGAGTGAGGGGGTGCGCAGGGGCAGCGGGCACCCACTTCAGTGTCTGCTGTCACAGAGGTTGGTGTTCTTGGTAAGGTGATGCCACTAATGATGGACATCCAGAATTGGCAAGGTGGGGACGCAAGGGATGGGGTACACAAGCAGGTATATGCTATGTCATGTCTGACGTCATTAGACATATATGCTCTCTGCAAGACCAAGTGCACCGAGAATTTGAGTTGGGGGAAGCATCTAAATGGCAGCACAGGACAAGATGTAGCAAAATGGAAACTGAGTCTCTCCCTGACTTGCACGGACACATGCACACTTTTGCATCGGAAAACAAGTGTATGACTGAATAAAACAAGAAAGAAACTAAAGGGGAGAGCAGAATTCAGTGATTAAGTCAACAAGTTCCAGCATGACAGATTAGTAAACAGGAAATGTAAAGTGGTCAGTTGTGGCAATGTATGCAAGGAAGGGTTCTTAAACTGGGTAACTCCTTCCTACCCAAAGGAGACAAATAGCATTGATTTAGAGCAAGAATCATTTTTTGCCAGGGCTGATCTAGTCTTTTGGGGGCAATGCCATGGAGATATTAAGAAGAGTAGAGTTTATTTTACCTACCCCCTCTTTGGAATTTAGAGGACAGAATAACTCTTCCGATGAGAAGAGACAGGATTTGAAAGGCAAACAGTAAGCATCACTTAAGTTTATAAAGTAACAGTTAATTAAATTGACACCTCTTAACTTTATTATACGATGCTCACTGGGGTTAAGTCCAGCACGCACCACACAATTGTCACTGGCATTTTTCTGTTCCTCAGGAAAGAGGAAACATTACCATGCAGGGTATCAATTTTCTATTGGATCTTGCTCTGCACAGAGGATGTACTAAGGCAAATTTGAGCTTGTTTTGAGAAGGGAGAGACACAGATAAGTACTTTTACTCTTGCCGTGTTTCAGGCTGGTTACAGTTTCATTGTTTACAGCTTGCCCTGGGTTGGTGGTTAGTTTGCATTGCCTACAGATCACCACTTGAGCACAACAGAGTGCTTTTTGTGCGCGCTCTGCTCATAGCTGCCTTGTCGCAGCAGCGCAAAGCAGAGCTTCAGACCTTCCCTGAAACCGCTACTAATTCTCAGGGAGAGAGGGGATGCGATAAAAAATAAACAACAATGCTAGGAGACAGGAAGAAAAAAGTCATTATGCTCAACCAAGCCTTTTCAGCCTATGAACCCCACCAAAGGGCTGTATCACCTCTTGGATCAGAGACGGTGTCTGTCCTGCTCTCCCTAGCACAGCTCTGTTTTCATTAGGGCAGCTCTGGGTATCCGGCTGTGCTGGGTGCTGGCAGGCAGGCAGGCAGGCAGGCAGCCCCAGCTGCACCACGAAGGGTGAGAAATGTGATCCACCCTCAGAGCCACCATTTCTGCTGCCCTCCCTGCCCCATGCTGCTCTTCACAGCATTAGCGCTTCTTGTTTAAATATGCATTTGGAACATAACTGGTAATTTTTCCCGATGGGGAGTACAAATGGCACACGTAGCCTTGCCCTACAGCCTCTACTCTGCCTGCTGCTCGGGTGGAGCCAAGCTGACAGCTCCCTGGCAGTCCCTGTCAAAGTGCTCCTGCTCCCTCTCTTTGCAGAATACTCTGGCCACAGACTGAACCTTGCAATGTAATGTTAATAGGCCCGGCTGATCCCCTTCTTTCGTTTGTCCGGGTTTTTTTGGCCTTGTGGGAAAAAAAACAAAATGGGAAGCTGATTAAAAATTATCAAGGTTTAACTGGTAGTAGGTGGGAATATACTTCAGGTGACTTAGAGTAAATCTGACTCCCTGGCAAGGGGTTGCAGGCTGACAACCTCTGAGGCTGCATTTGCTATCCACCCACACAGGGGGGAGGGAGGCGGCGACAACAGTGTCTGTTCACCCCAAAACTCCTTTTTGCATTGCTAATGCATTTCAGCCTTGACCTACAAAGATCACCTGTGAGAGAAAAAGGCTGCTTTGTTCAAAGTGTGTAACCCCATTTTCTTTCTGGCCTGAGTGCTCAGCCTTACTTTCTTTGGGTTTGTCATAGTCTGTTGCCACGTGTTTGTTTTTGTGGAGAGAGTAACTGTCCTCTAGGTGCTGGACTGGAAAGCAGTAACACTACTTATGAAAGGCAGAAGGAAGACATCCGTGGCTCCTTCAAGCCAGGCCTGATGACTGTGGCATCCATTGCCCAACACCAAATGGGCCGTTGCTCTACCCCTTACATTTCCTCCTTGCTTTAACCACGTAGGCTTTGATTATCGTGATTAAGGATTTCACCAAGGTGCTGGGATTTACTCTGTCAGTGTCCAGAGGGTGTGTGTGCTCGCAGGCACTGAACGGGTTCCAGTCGTGGACTGAAACGGGTGACAAAAGACAAGGCTTCATCTGAGGGCACTGGAATAATAACAAACCCCACAAATCGCCCAGTGTGATGCAGCACTGGAGTGAAGGGCCAGCTGTCACTCCCTGCCCAGCCCACCTCCACCCAGGATGCACAGGAGGGAGGGAAGCTCCTAAGTGGTACTTTTGCTTCTAAGAACTCAAATTACCTTCTGCGTGGGTGGCTGCCAAAGCTTGGCATGAAATTAGCAGATATAAACATGTCATTAAAAGGCAGATAGTGATGCCACTTGGAAAACTGGGAGAAGGGCATGTAATTTAGAAGTATTTCTTCTTCCTTAGGAGCAGCGTTTGTCTCCATATTTCACAATATTTGCATGACAGTGTTTCTAATTTTTCTCCTTTCCTGTTGTTTGCTCTGTCCTGCCCATGATCCGGGTCTCTGATGACATCCTCATCTTCATGGGAAAACGTTTGTGACAAATCCAAGATGCCGACTTTGGCATATGAAATGAGCAGTGGCAGCAAAAGCTGGAAAACATCTTTTCAGTAAAAAAAAAGTTGATTTGAAAACATAGAAGAAAAGAAAAGGGTCTGGTCCTATGCAGAATCCTTATTGACCTACACAGAAGACAGAGATGAGTGGGATTTTTTCAGAGATAAGTGTTCTTGTTTTTCTTTGGAAAACACAGATTTATCAGAATGAAACATAATTGGGAAATGGTCAGTTTTATGAATTTCCTGACTGAAAAAACTGTAGGGAGAAAATTGCCAGAATGCCCCATCTTACTTTTTTCTGGAAGAGAAATTTTATTTTTTCTTTCCAGTTTGTGCATTTTATGTGAAAACTGAAAACAATTCATACGAAACTTGATTGTAAAAGGGGCTATGCTCAAATCCCACTTTGCTAAATGACAAGCAAATCTGTCAGTCGAACTGGAACTAAACACTTCTAGCTCATTAGTAGGCTAGCATACTTTCTGTCTCAGTCTGGGCCAAAGAAATTGTAAGCACTTTCATTTCAACTCATGGAACCAGAAAACTTTTATCTGCCAAGCCCTACCTGGAAGTCAATTTACTTGGCCAAGTGGGATTATTCCAGGACCATCTTGCCAACAAGTGCTGTGGGATATCAAGTCCTCTGAGTGTCTGCTCTTGAAATTATTCTTCCAGCTATGGAAAACTGATCTGCTGAGAGGATATGCCAGCTAAATAAGAGTAGACATGAGAGGATGGCTGCAGCCGTAGTACAAGCAGTACAATGGAGCATTTAGGAGGCTTCTGCTAATCACCCCTCAGGAAGGTGCTGGTCTCTAATCCTCTGGCAGGTCTGCAATCATTGTGGTGTTATGGAAAGAGGTGAGATAAGGAGAGGGCCCTGGAATAGCAGTAAATCCAGAGTCCCAGACCCTGGTTGGTCAGAAGGTGAGAGGTAGAGCTGGTGCATCCCAGTGCACACCAACGCAGGTTCTGAGCAGAACAGAAAGCTGGCTTAAGGATAAAATCTACAGAAAGTACAGGACGGCTGAAAGCACCTTGTCTATTTTAATAGAGCTAACATTGCACTGAAAATCCCTGGAAAACACGTGTGGCACTGGTGCAGAAGAATTGTCAGTGTGACTCTTTCCCTGAAGCCAGAGGAGGTAGGTCAGGGCTGAGCAGAAGTCTTCACATGCAGGACTGAGACAAATCACTACAACTGTCCAGTTAAGACTATAGAGTTTGAGGTGACTTAGTGGGGAGAAGGACAGGCTTTGGAAGACCTCAGTATGACAAAGCCACAAGGACTGTGGGGATCAGACATGTGATATTGGAGGAGATACATACACTGGTGAGGAAGTAAGGAATTTTTCCTCTCTTGCCTTTACAATTGCAATTTGCTTTGGCAGGCTGAGGAACAAGGGAGCTCAAAATGGCACCACGTGCAGAGTCCTTAGCCATTCTCTCATCATGTCTAAGCTCCTCAGAAAAGCTTCAGTATACATGTCAGTCAGAATGAGTAATCCTTCTTTTGTTACAGCCTAAAGATAAAAATTAAGAACAGGAAAGGAAAAGAGGATGTCTTAAACACGCTGCATGCTCTGTTGCAGTGGCAGGACGGGTGAGTTGTGGTATCAGTGAAAAGGCAACACCTGTACGTGTGCTAGAAAGGAAAAACTGACTGTACCAGAATTTATATCAGATCCCTCTGTTAACAACCTTAAAAAAATGTATCTGCTCTTTCAGTACAGAACAAAAACAATGAGCAGTCAAATGGCAAAAGGAAAAGTTGAGGAGAAAAAAAATGCCTGTCATGGCTCACTCAGCAGTCCCTGTCTGGTCTGAAGGCAGCCAACAACAAATATTTGTCTCCTGAGAGATAAAAATCAAACTCTTCCCAGTCATTTCAGTAGTCATTTGATCTCCTTCCCTTTGTGAATATTCCCGTGACTAGGTAAATACATGTGATACTGAGAAAGCTCTGCATGGTTTGTATGTGAAACAAGTGTAGTAAACTAAAAAAGAAAAAGGCCAAACTGTATTGATAGAAAATAACTTATCTAGACTGAGATCATTTTGTTGGTTTCCTAAACGGATGGCTAGTTGGCATTTTGTATGAGTTATCTCCAGTGTAAGTGAATGTTATCACTGCTGCTGGCAGATATTTACTGTATATTGGTTTTTAAATAAGGGTACAACATTGATTCCTTGCTCTCCAAATTATTGACTGCACTTTCTGCCTGTAGTCAGGTCAGATAACTTATCTCCTCTGGAAATGTTCAGTAGAAAAATGTGTTAGGTCCCAGAAACTCTAATGGAAGAGAGGATCAAGGAGTTTTTTGCAGGCTGCCTGTAATCAAAATATCTTGTAGTTATCCGTAAAAAATCTTAATTTGCTTGACAAATACCACTGTGAGGTATGTAAGTACTTTCTAATCCCATTTCACATGACCGAGTAGCACACCAAGCCATGAACGCTTCAGCTGACACCCACTTTGCAAGGACAGTGCGACCTTTTCTTATCTCCACAGCTATATCTTCTCTTCACAGCTCCCCAGATGCACTTTGACAGTGATATCTTCTTGAAGTGAGGGGGAAGGTTATTGAGAAGCTTCACAGTTGCACGGTGTGGCCAGGAGTCTCACAGAGTCTGAGCTTTCCCCTGTCTGTGATCTCCCAGCACCCTACCCTGACTGGACCTGATGGTCCTCCAGCTGGTGGGAGGAGAAGTTTTGGGTGCCTCAATAAATGACATTTTCTTTCAGATCCAGGAGTGAGTGACAGCATTTTCATGTGAACTGGAGAGAACTGGCCTTACTGGCAGAGGGTCAGAGCAGAGGAGTTGAAGAGCAGCCCAGTGGATATTTATGACAGCAAATGCACTGAGGGCAAAGAGGGTCATGTTTGGAGAAAGACCAGAGAAATTTTGGTAGGATGAGGAGGAAGAGAGAAAGAAGAATCAGCAGTGGTACAGTTAGGAAGATGTCTCTCTCCCTTTAGATATTCGTATGACCCTTCTTGCTGCTGAGCTGGAGTGCCAGGCTAAGCTAGAGACGGGTTTGTGATACGTGTCTTTAGTCTCACTGTACGTAGCTGATCCCTCCCTGAGCCACTGTGGGGTGCTTTATTTGTCATATTTAACCTCTTTTAGCCTTTTGCTGAACATGGAAAAATTTATTCAAGCCCTTTGTGCATTTGTTTCTGTTCTCTCCATCTTTCTTTCATCTCCCTGAATCACTGAGTGGAATGAAGATGCTATTTATTTATTTTTTCCTAGCACTGAACACAAAGAGGTTTTTTGTCATCAGTGAGCAGATGAGTGACTCATTAATAATTATAACCCCTCCCCTCAATTTTTAGTTGAATCCAGCAACAAGCTTTCAAATTAATGTCAGAGATACTCTAAAACGTGACAGGTCCATCTTCCTATGGTATCTTTTCCAGAGAGAGTGCAACTGATGGGCTGAGACCTGTCTCTTCTGTGCTGGACATCAAATGGCTGCATTTTCTGCCCATCTTAGTGTTTTGCTTTCCTCTTTGACAAATTTTTCACCTGCCTTATTCTGTGAACAACATAACAAAAGTCTGTGATGACCCTGTGGGTTTGTGGCTCAGGAAACTTCCTTGCGTTTGAGATTGTGCCAAGAAAAGGAAAAAAATCCATCCTCCTGCAAGAAGGCTGAGATAGGACATGGTGAATTTCTGTGCATTGGTGACTTCTACCCTACATCAGTGTCCTACCACGGAATGGAAAAATCAAAGTTATGCTGCGTCCTATCTCAACTATAGGATTTACATTTAAAAATAAATAATACCCTCAGGCCAAGAAACAGCTGCTGCAGTTCCTTCCAGTATGGCTCATTGATCTCGTCCTCTCATTTGACACATTGTGCTACTCCCGTGTTGCTGTAGTTAGTGTTAAATCACAGACAGGTCACGTAGTGACCTAACTGAAACTGAGACCTAGCTGGGGTAGACTTTACACGCGCAGGCCGTCAAATGTACGGGCCCTTACACCACCACTGGAGTGCCAGACACTGGAGAAACACCTGAGAATGAGGTCTTTGTCAGGCTGTGCTCTCTCTTTCTATAACTTACAGGGTTTTTTTACTTATTTGATGTTCATCTAATCATGTTCATTTTAAGGAATTGATTTGTACTTTTTTTTTTAATAGCACACGTTGTTTTATCATGGAACTGTGATGAGCTTAATGCATACATTAAAAGTGCGGTTTTCCACAAAGGTCCTTCTGTTATGGAAATCAAGCATCTTTTAGGAAAACCTAAATAAAAAGCCTCCCAAGTTTAGTGTGTGATGTGGTTGCACTCACACGCTCTCACAATCATTCCCTTTTTTTTTCTTTATATTGATAAGCACATAAAGAACAAAAAATGAACTCTGCAGCCAGCTGTTCTTCCTAAATATGTCTTGTCTTGCTGGATTAGGTAAAAGACAAATTGCAGCTTGAGACTTCATTTGCGCAGCAATTCTTAGTCCCCAGTAAATCAGGTCTGTTTTCAGAAGCCTTTTCTTCAGTCACAGTATTTCAAGATGGGAAGCCAGGCTGTGTTCATATCCCAAGCTGATTATGCCACTTTTGCAGTCTTTAGTCATAGGTGGCAAAAAAACATTTAAGAACAAAAGAACACAGTTTTGGACCTTTGTTTCCCTTCCTTCCATTCCTGATTGAATTTTCAGAGCCTTTCTGATATTTAAGCAAAGCATTATCTGAGAACTGTTTAGAAAGAATTAATATGGGATCTCAGATTGTCATTCTCAGAATAATTTCCACTTTACTTCAAAACAATCTCTCCTGTAGCTATAAATTTATTTTATAACATATGGTAGGGTCCTTTTATCACTGGGTTCTTCTTTTAAAATTTTTTTTATTTCTGTAGTCTTACCAGGAACAAAAAAAAAACGTTAACCTTGCCAACACACAGTTCTTTTTTGATCATCTGTAAAAGAGTAACAGATATTGCTGAATGCTTATAGGGCATCAGGTAGTAAAATCATATTGATCTCAAATAAGGAAAGGACATATGAGCTTACCAGTAGGCATCTGGAAACTGATACTCAGGAGGAAGACGGTTCCTTATAATTCTGTTGATAGATGCTAAGCTTTGGCTGACATTAAATGATACTGGTCACTTGGATTCCCATTAATTTTTCTGAGATTTGTTAGGCTAGTGTGATATCCAAACGTCCATGCTTTCAAGTATTTTAATCATTCAGAGAAGCAGCAGCACCCATATCACACGTGATGAGCATGACCAACAATCTGAACACAGCATGAACAGTGATTAAGCAGATCATGAATATAAGTAGCTGGCAAATCACACACGGCTAGAATGTGAGGCATTTGTTTGCCAAATATATATGAAACAATAGGGATGAAATAAAAAATAAAGTAAGGATTAAAACATAACAGATATTTTTTTAAAATCAATCCTTCCAACCACCATTAAAATTACTAAAAATAAAATGTAGACTGTATAGCAGTAAGTGCATTTTAATATTGATATCCAGTAAATCCTGGCATCTCACAAGGGAAAGGAATGTCAGTACCAGCCCCTGTGACATATATATAAAAATATATATTCATTCATTGTAGGACAAAACCGGAAAAAAACTCAGGGAGGAAGCATAACATTGTAATTAAGGCTTTGCTCTTAAAGCAGGCCTGCAAGAAACGGTCTATGCAGGACTTAGTAAAACTTGCCTAACGCACACCCTTGATTGCAAAGAAAAAAGGAGGATGGCTTTCATGATTACAATTTGCTTAATTTTGGAAACGTTTCCCCCTTTCGTATATTATACATTAGGTCACTTCTAAAATGGAAATGGTAATTCACAATTATGTTTCCACTTCAGAATCCATAATTTTTTTTTTTGAAAGGTTAAATGAGTCCATCCTCCTGTTTGAATAAAACATTGCAAGTCAGCTAAAAAAAAATATCTTAATTCTTTCTACTTTTAATTCTTTTTTTCAAATGATTAAACATACATGTTTATATGCACATGCTGCATATGTGTGTGCATATGGTTAGATCCATTCTTGGCCATAGGCATAAACTTTGCTCTTCACTTCTGCTTTTGTAATAGGAGACAATACTAACATATGTCAGAGCCCTGTCTTAAGCCTAAGTGTCCTGAAGCTTATCAAGTGTATATAGATTAGTGAAGACGAAGGATACACAAAGGGGAGTAACTCTGTGTTGGCAAAAGGAGAGGCACATCTTAATGAGAGCTGGGGAAGAATTTCTGAACAACTTTTTTCATTAGAGTATAGGTTTTGTCCAACATTAGTTCACTGGTTGTGTTGCAGGGGGTGGGGGGGGTAGTGGGGGGTGGAGGTTGTTATTCGGCAACATCTTCCTTTGCTTTTTTTTTTTTTTTAATATATTTTCATCTGGAATGTTTGTGGGGTTTGTTTTAAAACAACATTGAACTTTTTTATCATGTGAAAAGCTTTAATGTGGTATTTTGTCCTATTTTTACAGAAAATAAGCTTTTGCATTGTCTAGAAAACACACTCTCCAAATTATAATTAGTCAGTCTAATCTAATTAAGTCAAACTTGTCTCTCAATTTCTAATAAAATCAGGCTTTCTTAACATTTTTTAGGATTGCTGATAGCCACACAGAGATGGCACCACTTCTTGTTGTAGAATTTTTCTTTCCTCCTTTCTCATTTTTTTGTTTTCTTGCCCTAATAGGTCTGTTCTTTGTGGGTGGTTATGCATAAAGGGACAGATAATTCAATGACTTCTCCAATTAAAATAGGCTGTAAAAATGCTGAATTTGCTTTAAGGTTCACAGGACAGGTAATGTGAAGGTAAAATGACAATGAACACGTGGTGTTGGAGTGGGAGGCTTGGGCCATGGCAAAGCAGGACATCACAGTTCCTAATTTCTGAAGAGAATTAACCTCCAAATTTTAGCTGTATGGAAGCAATGGGGGGTGAGAGGGGACACACATATAACTCATCATCAAGGAATTAAAAAGGACTTCACCATCAATGCTTCTGTGAGAGCTGAAAAGTAAAAGCAGCAGCTAAAAAAAATGAGAGAGAGAAATTTTCCTGCGGTAGAGCAGCCACATGCAGCAGTTCATTGCTCTTTGTACTGGAAATGCTGTTGGCTGATACATGGTTTGTATTGTCTTAAGCTTGGAAATAAAACTCGCAACTACACTTTTAAATGTGTTAGGGATTATCCTTAACAGGTGATTCATCTCTCTCAGTCACGGGAAAGGGGAATGAGGAGTTCCTGATGATTTAAGTCAAAATCTTCCTAGAGTGCAGAGCTTTTGGGGACTGCGCGTTAGTATGCTGACACTGCAGTAAGAACTGCCTGTACTTTTAGTGTGTCTTTCACTCAGAACTCTGAGCAAATACGAGTAAATTGATCCTTGGTGCTTTCCATGTACATTGGGTTACCGTTACTATTCTATAAGCAAGAAAAATGGAGCATGGATTTTGGCTCAAACTAGTCTGTGATCACACACAATGTCTACAGCAGAGCTGTTGATCAAGTCACCCGTTAAACTGGGTGTCATTGTGATGAGGCTTAGGCAACGGTGAGGTAGTGCTGAAGTGGTGGAATGGAAACCAGATCAAATCCCAGATTTGTGCAGCAGCAGCAACAGTCAGCTGTGCCTACGTAAGTAAGCCCGCTGGAGAACTTCACTTAGGCTTTTCATTTCAGCAAGACTATTATGAAAACTACTCAAATAGCAAGCATTAGCTAAAGTAGAAGCCACTGAACCCTTTTGTACAATTGTTTACATGCTTTAACAGGGCTGAAGAAAGTACTCATCACATGCATTATCTTGTTTATTTTTGCTGAGTTTATTTAATACATATTTGAGAGAGATACGGATATACTGGCACCTGGAATTACCAAAAAAATGCAGAAATAGCTATACTTAGCTTCCTGTCCTGCTTGGGATGCTAGAAATCTTCCAAGTACGTGTCCAGGCAAACCCAATCTTCTTCACGTATTTTCTACTTATTATTGAGAATTGTCATACTGAATTACTGATGAAATTCATACTAGGAAAGATTCTACTGGTACCATTATTTTACTCCAGTGATGGACTAAACCCTCTTATTCATATAACATATACAACATCTGTAAATTTATTATGCTACAGCTAAGATTTATTTGTCCTTTTAATTTTGGGGGCTCTTTACTTCAGCTGAAGTTCTGGAGGATGTAATTTATCTCAGCTCATGGCTGACTTACGCCCTTAGTTTTTAGAGGAGGAGCCCAAGGACTTCTCATCTCTCTGTCCTTAATGTGCAGATAAACATAACCTCAGCCTCTGGTAGTGAAATTGGTCAGTCTAGCAAAATCAGAAAGCTCAGCTGACCCAAAATCACTGGCTTAGTTATTCATTGAGAAAAATGCAAACTGCTCATAAATGGTTCATATGGGAAGCACAAGTAGAATTCATCCTCTACAAGATTTGTAATTACTCATGTAAACCCAGCAAAAAATTCTGAAGTCCCTTGATCACACTTTTTCATTATTGCTTTTACAGGACTGTCTTTAAGTCTGCACTGACAAAGAAACAAACAAACAAACAAACAAAAGCCATCAAACCCAAGAAGGTTCTGCACTGCAGCTGTCAACCACCCATTTCACATTTGGTGTTATTTGGCTGAATTGCTACTAGTTCCTCATTCTGTAGACTACAGTCCGGTCTCAACTGTCCAAACTTCCGTTACCAAAACAAGGTGATGGTCCTCCATGTCTGTTAGTTGCACTGATAATTCCCGTGATTACTCAGACACACTTTATCTCCCATGACTTTCAGTTAACTGAAGATGCACTGCCTGTGAAAAACTTGCTTTTAAGGTACCACTCTAACTCCCCTCATCATACAGTCAGCAGCAGCATGCTAACTTGTTTTTCTTGGTGCAAAAGCTTCTAATATGTGACTACAGCAGAGATGAAAGGCAACAATAAATCTTCAAAGACAATCACTGTGATTAGCACATGTAATCCATAAGGGAAGTAAGAACAGTAGTAGTTATTAAATATAGATGGTTTACTCACTGTGTCATCAATAAACTTGTGATTTGTGAATTCCTGAGATTTTTCAGATGATGATTCATTCATGATTTTATTTACTTTTCTGTATAATGAAATAGAATGGCAGAAGAAAGAGACTTTGGCTGATCCCCTTATTTGCCAAGATGTCTTCCTGTACTTCCTAGCTCAGGAAATAAAAGTTTAGGGGTCTAGTCCCTGTAAAACCACTGGACATCCCTGGAAAGTGCTGTGTGAGCTTTTCTGGTTGGTACAAAGCAGTGCTGCTTTGTAGGTACAGCAGATGATTATCCAGTGGCAGTAAATGGGTCATTGCCTTTAGTGGTAAGCATGCACTAAAGGGGATCGACCAGTACAATTTCTTGTTTGTCTACAACAGCCCATTTAGGTCCAGCTTGAGCTGTTAAGTGACTTCAGTGCTCTCATCAGTGATGTTACACAGTTCTGATCTTGGAAGAGGAACTGGAAAAAATGCAGAGAAGGGCAGCCTGGATATATGTACGGAGCAGTTTTTGCACGAAGAATGATTGAATAGCCTTTTTACTCCTCAGCTTGGAAGGGATTTACTCTGGCTTGGTACGATGAAGATATCTAAGACTATGAAAGATACTTTTGTTCCTTGTCTCTTCTAATACAAGTCTTAGAGGACAACAGATTAAGCTGGCAAGTGACGAGTCCAAACCAAACAAAATAAAGCAGTTCTTCACTTGGGATTGTGAAAAGCTGTGAAACCCTTTCCTGCAGGATGCAGGGATTGCTAAATGTTTGCATTGATTTATAGACCAATTGGAAAACTAAACGAAAGACAAAGGGGGTTTTTATGTGCAAAGACAGTATCTTCAGCTAACAATGTTAGCTAGACTACAAGCAGCTAAGAGGCTGAGAGGGTATGCTTGGAAACTGTCACTGTAGGTTTGCATTGCTTTTAAGTTTTTTGATTGGTTTCCCTTATAGACTACTAGAGAGACGATACTGGGCTGGGTATCCTATAGGCATGACAGTTCAGATTTGTTCAGACTGATTTGACTCAGGATACTTTGATTTCTACAGTCCTCATGGCACAGCCTGACACACTGTTTGGTTGAGGCCACAGCTGTATTTCAGCAGGGTGCAAAGAGGTGCTAATTACTAAGTGCTTACAACTGCGGGCAGAAACAGTGGTCGTCTGCCAGGATGTTGAGACAGAGCTTCACTGCTGAGTTTACTAAGTTATTAGCACCCCTGATTTGGAAACTGTGCTGATATAATCATGGTCTCTGCCTCGAGTAATTCAGATAGCTTTTATAGTGCTTCACTCCTTGTCAGGTGAAAATCGTTCTCTCTGCACCTTGAGCTTCTTGACAGTTGCAGTAGTTGGCTGTGTTGGTGGGAGCACCAGGAGGTTTGCTGTTGAGCTTTGGCAGCTGGAGCAGGTAGGTCTTTACCTACTACTTGGGAAGAAAAGCTCAAGTTGTATTGCAGGTCTCCAAGCTGAAAAGGGAAGAGTGAGCATTCTGCTCTCCCTCTCTCGAAACTGTTGATCTGAAAGTGTAGTAATGATAACTCCTGGGTGTATAGAAGAGAGACCTCCTGGAAGGCTGCGGTTCCTGGTGGTGCAGGAGCCTGAGCTCCCACATATAAGGTCCAATCCCTGTAACAAGTTAGAAGGTATGGCAGATTTGGGAGACTTTTTCAAGTAGACATCTGACTGATGAACAGATATGGTTTCTATGACCTGTGCTGCTTTAATTTGGGATTTTTGGTGTGTGTCTAGTCTCTGACTGACCTGAGTTTTGTGTGGGCTGAATAACTCACTGGCACCTGCCTTGCATGTCCAGGGAAGTTTTTGCTGTTGCTGGTGGAGGATCCTTCTAGGGAGAGACTTTTCAGACAGAAAAGAATGGAAAGAAGGTATATAAAAGAAACATACTAAATGTGGTAGAATTAATATACTAAAATATGTCTTTATCGCTGATAATTTCATGGAGTGATTTCCTTAGGCTGAGGTTTTAGCACCTTTTTTCAGGTGTTGTTGAGCTACTCCGAACACCGAAAGAAATCCTGAGTCAGTTTATGAAACAGCTGGGTCCCAGGAGGGGATTCTTTAGCTGAAGTTCTCCAGCCTCTTCTGTGTGTTTTGAATAATGGTTAAATAAATGAATTTAAGTCAGGAGACTGTCTGCTTGCATAGACATTGATCATTGTGTTTTGACCTGGAATATAAGAAACAATGACTGCACTGCATTGCTTTTCTCCTTGGGATCACCACATTCATTTCTACCCTATTGATTGCTCTCTCTCTTTTTTTTTAATGACCAGACTCGTTGGAGTTGTGTAATGTGGTAGGATAAAGTAAAAGCTGCCCCCAAGAGAAAATTGCACTGATTCTTTTTCTAATACAACTGTTCACAGAAGTGTTAATATGGCCTAGGAAACATGAAGGCTCTGTTTTGGTTTTAGAAATTGTTCTACAAAGTTATCAGATGATTTTTTTTTTTTTCCTCTTGTTTTTTTGCCTGCTCTGTTTTTCAAGAACTAGCTTTAGGCTGAACCTAAGGAAAAAATTTCCTGACAGCAAGATTCATTAGGCTGTGGAATAGTCTCCTAAGGGAGCCGATAGAAACTTTGTCACTTGCGCTTTTAAAAGTAGCTTGGGCAGGGTGGGGGAACCAACCCAAACCCCAAACTTTTAAAATGTAGCACATGAGGGAAAAAATGTGTTAGTAGAGAGAGGATGGACTAACTGGCTTGATAAGGCTATCTTTTTATGTCTGGTTTCTATAGATATTTGCACAGAAAAAGAAGCATTGCTAATTAACTGCTCATCTGCTTCATGTGCTTATGGCTTACCAGCTATAGTCAAATCCCATCTGTCACTTGAGGACAATTAAGTGGGCTAAGAAGCATCATTTTATGACTGCACCTGGCCAGGAGGAGGTATTCCAGATGGACAGCATGGCATGCAGGAGACACCTAGAAGAGGAAGAGGGGAGGCTGTCTCTTCAATAGGCAATTACGAGTTGTTGTAAACGCATTCATATAAAGCAAAAAAATTGTTCTGGGGTGGTACTGGTAGAAGCATATAAAACTCACACGTGTGCTTCCAGTATCAATACAAGAGCTGTGCAGTTTTCTTCAGACTGCTAAGGTTTTTGTCTACATTTTTCTATTAGCTTTGTCACTGGAGACAGGCAAAGATGTTTGGAAACTGCAAGAGCTGACCAAAAGCAAATAAATGGCATGAAGGCTGTTGGAGACAAGGAAGAGATAATATACATCCATATTATCAAGGGAGGCCCAAAGCTAGGAATTGGGTAGTGGTGCTGCAGCACAGGTATATGATACTGTGTCTTGGGTCTGTCTGGGATGCAGTCCTGGGGGCTGCCCAACTGCGTTATAAAACAGTCGGGCTCGCTTTTCCACGGTGCTGTCAGCTCTCGCTTTGTGCATTCTCATTCAGGCTGCTTTTGCTGTCTGCTGCCTGTGGCTTACAGTGCAAAGGCCCTTTCGTTTGAGTCAGAAAATATGTGAAGAATAATTAAATTTGTCCCTAAATACAATGTTTTCTCAAAACTCTTCAAGTGGTGTCAGTGGCTCTTTAGAGGCCATTTTCAAAGCTTACAGCAGTATCCCCTGGTAATGAGGTAATGATATTGCCTCAATTATGTACTGCAATGGAAGATGAAGGCTTAAACTGCCATTCAGCTTTAGAATTACTGCTGTAATTTTAAAAGTATCTGCCCTCCCCTTCTCTTTAAGCAAAATCATCCCACCCTATTTGTCAAGATAATGCCTTCTGTGGCCAAGAAGGACCTCTCCTTGCAATGATAGCTTTCTTCAGAGGGATGACATTAACAGCCTCGTTTTGTCACACCTGAATCCAGATAGTTTAATTTATCTCGATTCTACTTTTTTGGCTGTTACTTGCCCGCCATATCTGTCCATTATGCACGACCAGGAGACTGAAAGAAGAGCCACCAACCTTTGTGCTGATGCTTCCCAGCAAAGATTATATATATAAATATGCATTTTTATCATATATTCTATTTTATCTATAAGTAGGTGTATGTGGAAGAGAGTTTGCTTCTTGGTAGGCCCCAAAAAAGGACTGCAACTTTTCCTGGAAGCAGGTATTACAAATCCTGGCACGGTGACAAATTGCTGTGGGCTCTGGGGTGCCCCCCTGCAGGGCTGCCCTGCCTGCAGCCCCTGGCTGGTGTGCGGGGGGAGCATCGGTACGGCTCTGTGGCCTACGGCCCCTGCTTCCCCTTTATCTGTGGGAGGACAGACAAACGTCGGCTTTTCTCTTGCTCCTTGCACAGTCTCACATGGGGAAAGGTTTCAGATAAATCTACCTCTGTCTTGTAGAGCAGGGGTCCTGTAAGATGGTTGTGAAGAAACAGTAGGATATACTAAGTCTTGCTAAGCATAAGCATTCAGAAATCATCACTCAACATCAAATGAGATAAGATTATGTGGCATAATCTACCCTGTATAGAGCTGTCTATTTTTAGGCTCCCTTCTCCAGCTTCTGAACTATTGTGGACCATCTTTCTGAAAAATAAAAATAAGTCTTCCCTAACCCCATACCTCCAGGAGCTGGCAAAGTAAACCCAAAACCCCCTCATTCGAATCTTGCAGCAAATGTAGAAGTTAGCAACCCTGAGTCCTTACTGTCCATGTTGCCTGTGCAGCTGTATTAAGGGCCATTTGATATTATTTTCTTTGTGCATTTCAGACTAAACCAAGACAGTTTCTTAAAGCTATGCAGGATTTTGTGGGTTTTCTTGTTTGTTTTTTTAACTTTTATTTTAAAGCAGATTACATAATATAATAGCAGGGTTGGTTCTTTGTTTTTGTTTTTCCTCCATAGTGTTTCAAATATACTTTTCTAATTAATGCTCAAGTATTCTCGGAGCCAGAAACTTGAACATCAGTGTACCTGTCGGTTCATGAAAACCAGGAAATAAAATGGATTCTTGTAGAGAGAGACACCGATTTGTCTAACCCTACTGATCAAGACAAGAATGATGAAATAAAAGACAGCAACATAACAGGTAGAAAAAGAATTTAAAATACTTTCATTCTTGCCTATGCAAAAAGATTAGTGTAAGGAACATAGGAGAAAATTTTAGACAGAGGTTTATTTAGTTGGAGCTCTTCTCAATTTAAAAGACGTACCTGGACAGACTTTCTCAACCACAAAAGTCAGATGTAAAATAAATACATAGAAATTCAGGCATGCTCCTTCTAACCTGTACATCACTTCTGTTTTAGAATTAATAACAATACCAGTTTCTGGATTTTTTTAGAAGTTCAAAACCTGTAAAAGCTCCTGAAATTTGTTATTAAAAGGCTTAGTTGTTTTAACTCTCGTCACTTATCTTCTTATAAGTTGCTGATGCCTCATGAAGAATTTGGTGGCTGTAGAGAAGCCAGGTTTCCAAACTAAAACATGCATTTTTTTCTTCTTCCCTCCTACCCCCAAACTTGAATCAAGCTCTAAGGTCTTTCGTAGCCCTGAATGAGGGATGATGAGTCAGGTGTATTTTTAACAATGTATTATTTTTTTTAATTCTGTTCTTCCTCTAATACAGAGATTCTATCAAGGCAAAAATCACACTTTGATGCCTGTATCTGGCACTAGCATAGCCAACAGCCTGAGATAAAGTAGTGAATAACAGGGAAGAATAATCAGGCCTATTTTGGCAAACTAGATATGCAGTTTCAAATGACTGTGATTACACTTTTCTTCCCCCTTCCTTTTCTCACTAACATGACAGCAAGCACATTTCCTTCAAAAAACACATTTTGAGCCTGTCAGAGATAATCATTTAAGGTCAGATTTTTCAAATGTGCTCAGCATACTGAATGCAGATGGGCTGCTAAGTGCTTCAGGTTTTTGTGGGTTGTTTTTGTGTTTTTGTTTTGTTTTTCTTTTTTTAAATGATCTTACAATAGGACTTCTGGGTACAGAATAACTTTGAAAATTCAGCTTCTATGTACATACCTCAGGTCTGCAATAGCTGGTTCTTAATAACCTTTTCTTATTTTGGAAAAAGCACCTTGGTTGTGGGATTTTCAGGCGTTCTCCCAGTTGGCCAAATTCTGCCCTCATTGAAATCAGCGAATATACTTTTATCTTAAACAGATGCTATTTGATGCGGATATTTGGTCCTGCTTGCCATCTTTACTGTTTGTCCGTAGGTATATGTTTAGGAATACACTTTATCTGAGCTCACAGAGGGCCAAACCTGTGCCACAGCACAGGTCCGAGCTCTTTGCTCCTGTACTGTAGGTGGACCAGGCGCATGTGGTACCAAGTGCCTTACATCTTAACCTGCCTTAACCAGGTGTGCTAACTGTGGCTTTTCCCTAAACCTACAGCAGACATTTGGGGTTTAGATGCCTGTATAGTGGTGTTCTACGTGTGATCCTTTAAGATTGGTGCAGAGAAATGCACTTTCATGGTGCAGTTCTGCTCAGCTATAGTAGATGAAGCACTTACTAAGGTAGAGATCTATAGTAAGCCTGATGAATAATGGCCTAGAACTGCCTAGGTCTTCTGATTCATCCACAAAGGCCACCAGAAGACTAGCTAGTATGTGAATATCTACATTACGGGCCTCAAAGCTGAGGTGGAAACCACATCCAGCAGTGGCTGTCATCATGGATGGAAAACATATTGGTCATTCAGTGTGCAAAAGTTCATCTCTGTCTTAACGTTGCCTTTGTTTTTCCTCCACAGTTTTCACTTGGGAAGAGCAATTCAGTGTTAATTGCTTCTGAAATCTTTACTTACAGCCCAGATGCTGTGTAGCTGTACACTACACTATGGCCATTTCCCTTTAAAATTCCTTGCTTTTTTAATTGTGAGACAATTTGTCCCTGGGACTGTTTTAATACTGCAGACAGAGAAATGGAGCAGTGACTGATTCACTCTCTTAGACATCATCTATTTCATATTGTATCCATCTGTGGTATGATGATATCCTTCTTTATTTGATTATGTTCCTTGAACTATCTAGATGCTAATTTAGGAAATCCTTTGCTTAGCTTTTTTGTAAGCTTTTGTGGTTTTAGTATCACTATTATTATAGAGACAATGAGCAGGAGGAAGTATTTGGTCTGTTTGCTTGTTTGGGTTTTTTTTTTCTATTTATGAAAAGATTTTTATTTCTAACAGATGAACCTAGGATAAAAGAGACCACATCCTAGCACATCGGTGCTTTCTGGTTCTGTTACTGTAAGTGGAATACCTTTTTCCTTGACTTATCACAAGCCAATATAAATCTGTGTGGGTTTTTTTCCCCACCTCTTCTACCTCCTATTTTCTTAGAGCATATGCTGAGGATGCCACCCATAGCAGAGGATCAGTGTAAAGCATCTGTTGCAAATTATTGAAGCGAAATTGATTTATTGATTTTTCTTTTTATGCATTAAACTCTCTTGGTTTGGATTTCAACTTAGACCTCAAATGAATTTCAATAATGATACATGCCAGAACTTACCTGCCATAGAGCTCCTGCAATTCAATAAATCCAGCCTTGGTAATTAATTGATATTTAGTCACTGTTTGACCTTAAACCTTCCTAATAAATCTCCAGGAAACTAACAGGTTAACACATAAAGAACCCTTCTGACATGCTCCTTGTGGATTATGCTTCCAGGGGTGGCTGGCACTGAAGCTTGCAGCCTTCCTGCGCTCGAAGGTGGCTTGTTCTGGAACTCCTTATGCTTCTGAGATTTGCAACAATCCTTCTAGGATTGTTTAAATAGGATTTATAGACAACCAGTAAACCAAACTAGCAGTAAAGATTCTCAAATTATGGTGCTAGGCAATCTTCTGAGCTGTACTGCAAATGTAATCGCTTTCACTTATGAATCCTGATTTATTGTTTCTGAAAGAAGCCCTGTACTCTGGTGGTATTTTAGCCAGCTTATTTTGTTGTGGCAATAACTGCAATGTACCTAGTTTTCTTCCTCTATGTCTCTCAGTATTTATTGCTATCAGAAGTGAATCTCATTCAGTTCAACAAAGTTAGCAAGATAAGAGAGTAGGAAATTCACCTGTGACCATACCATTTGGAAGAAGGGATAAAGGTTCTTTGTAAGCCAGCCACATGAAATGGATGGAGTTTTCTTCAGCCCAGTTGGAACATTGAATGCTTGTCCAGCAAGATATTTTTAAGAGTTCAAAATCTGTTTCTGTTCCTGTTGGGAATGTGAAAAAGTAATTTCTCGCCACTTCCATGAAATGTTTGTGGATGGACCAGAAAGGGAGAAGATGATGTGGGCAGCAAGAGGTTCTTCTCTAGCCATACAAAGCAATTTCAGAAAATAAAAGGTATTGGAACTCTTAAGTTTTTTTTTTTTGTTTTGTTTTTTTTTTGTTTCTATGTGGAATGAAAAGTTAGGAATGTGAAACTTTCCTTCTCAGCCTTTTGACTCTGTGTTTGTTTTTCCCTTCCCAAAAGGGACAAGGTGACCCATGTTTTCATCAGGCTTTGCAGTATCATAACACAGCACTGAATAGGCAACTGCAGTTTATTTACAGAGTCTTGGCACAGAAAATCACTAGGACTTTGAAACTCAGCCGAGACCCATACACTGAATAGCAGAGCTGTGTTAAGCACCTGTAGCATTGTTGCAAACTATAGCATAAGGAACCAAGAGATGTTTTTCCTGAGTTTATGGGGACTTTTCATATTTCTGGCTTTCTGTTAAACAGGAAACCTGCAGCTAGAAGTTAGTTCCCAGGGAAAAGCAAAGCTTTTCCTTGTGGGATGGCTGAATCTGGGGAAAGTATGAAGATCCAAACAATGTTGCAGGCAAGTGCAAGAATCTCAGTTGCCTGCTGCAGAGCCAGGGAAGCAGGGGCTCTCCCAAAGCACAAAGTCAGCAAAATAAGAGCGCTCTCGCTGCAGGAGGTCTCTGTCTCCACCACCGCAGGAGAGAAGTGAAGGGAGGCAGGCACACAGCCAGGCTTTCTCCCTTGCTCTGCTCCTCAACAGGAACATGAACACAGATGGCCGTCGTCACCATTGACTCACAGGGAAGGAGAGGCCTGGAGAGATGCTGTCGCTAATGTAATATGCTGCTGCCTTTTGCTTCTGACCTGCCTTGCAGTGGGTGCCTTGCTCTTTTCCTGGTCTTCAGTTTGTTGGTAGCTGAGCCTTCCTTGCTGCATTGCATTCCAGCCGGTGCTTTTGTTTTCTTTTACACGTCCTCTTTTACGTTGTCTTACGCTGCCCTGCCTATACCAAGGTAAACGAAGGGGAAATCCATTGCAAGTGACTACATGACAAGCACAAGACAGAAGAGACATTGACTGCTCTATTCTTGTGACTGAGAGGGGATTTGAGTTCTGTACGATGTACCACAAAAGATTGCATACAGTGTTTGGAGTTTCACTTTTGTAGCCAAAAATGACTGTGACAAAGACAGTTATATTCTGCATCTGCTTTTGTCACCTGGATTCATGTTTTGTGGTGAGGACCAGGAAAAAAATCAGTCTTATTACAATAGGGCTGCATGTCATCTTTTTACAATACTTACCTATAAACAAAGACCTTCATTTGAATTGGGGAATGGTGGTAAAACAACAAGGAAGAGATTTGCACTGAAGTACACTTATGATGGGTTTTTTTGAGAAATGAAGGGGTACAGTGGAGGTGTTTTAGGCTAGAATTATGTCTATATAAAAAAATCTTTATTCAGTAACAATTTTTTTCTAAAACTACGTAATGTGAAGAGAGAGACATAATTCACAGCCATGAGTGTTTAAAATAATAAACACTAAGACCGAATGGTCCTTCTCAGTGCATTACACTTTGCCATTAGCAGCAGTATTGAAAAGGTGTTGCCGTAAGTACGACAAACCTTTGCTTAACATGCATGTAGCACTGTTCCAGGAGGTTTAACACTGGTGATCTAGAATATAAGTTGTTCCACCAGTTTCTGCTTTGAGGAAGGTAATTCACTTTCTCTTAATTTGCTAATGATACATTGTGGGATTTTTTTTTTTAGCTTGGTAAGTCATGCAACAGATTGGTTTTGTTTCACAAAGGAACAAGAAAAGGAATACAGGCTCAGAGGACAGATGAAATGTCCTGACCCTCCTTTTAAACCTCATTGGAGTAAACCTAAACCTTCAATTATGGCTCAACAATGGTTGAATAAGTATTTCCTTTCCCAGAGTCCCAGCAGGTGTCCTATTTGCTGACAGCAATTCCTGAATCTCACTAGAGCAGATAATTTGAGCTAAAGCATACATTGTCCCTTCATTTTCTGTTCAGATGGTGAGGAGGTGATAAGTGTTTTCTGAGGTGTTTCTGATATATGTGTTTCCCTGAGGTTGTGAACATTGATTACAGAAGCCAGTCAGAGTCCAGGGAAAAGGACGTTTCTGCTAGATAAACCTCTACGGTGTGATTTCTCTGCGGGTCAAAGATTGCCTTCTCTCAGAAAGAAGAAACCGTATTAACTTTCAAGGAGGCCCTTGGAGTCAAGAGCCAGGGCAAAAGGCAGAAGTCCTGTTAGTGGGCTAGAAACTGTTTTACTCTGCAGAGCAAGTTTGTGTTTTCAGACATCTTCCTGTTGCTTCCACAAGGAAAGGTGGGATAACCAGACTTGAGTGTTCAGCTGGGATGTAACAACCTACATTCAAACCGCTGTTCCTCTCCGTGTAGCCCAGGAACTCGGATTCCTGTTTCCCACCTTCCGGCTAGATGGTGTAATCTCCTGGCTGCTCTGAAGTTTGCTCATGCTTGCTTCTGCTGCACATGCATCATTAAAAACGGGCAGATGTCCAGGCTGGTGAGAGCGAGTGAGTGAGCACGACTAGCGATGGGGGCACCTGTGAGGCAGGAGGTGCTTTCCTAGCACTGCGCCTGAGTCGGGAAGAGCGGAGACCAGGTCTCCTGCCTCGGGTAAATGACGGTCTAAACTAGCGGGTAACTAAAGGGCTCTGGTTTCCTTCCCTCTCTGTGGTTTTGGGCAGAGTAAGTGTAGAGATCTGCTGCTCTGTTTTATGACTAGCCCCTTCCAAAAGAAACAAACAGCCTTTCCATCTAGTCCCTTGTCAGGTCCAGCTCCTGAGAGGAAATTTAGCTCATCTGGATGGTATAGGCAGCTGAAAGCTGTCCCATGTGAGACGTTACAGAAAGTTTCAGTACCTTCTGTTTGAAGTGGCACCTGCCACTTTAAAAAAATTACATGTTTGCAAAGAGATTTAAATGGACCCAGAAATCATGGGGGGGGGGAACCCACCTCGTATTGGATTAAATATTCAGGGTCACCTCCTCCACCTTCTTTTTCTTTTTTTTTAACTTTTTGTTGGAATCCCTCTACCCCAAAAACTCTTTCAGCTTGAAAAATCTCATTCCAGACCAGAAATACTTTGGGGGGAGGGGGGCGGGAAATAACTAACAGAAGGGAAATTAAAATGTCAAAACTAGGAACCTATTATCTACTCAGCTGTAGATAAGTAATCACACTGTAGATATTTGATTGTCATTTCCATGCCCTATAGCAAGGGTCAGTCTTTTCTTCTTTCCATAACTAAAAATAAAGCTAATGCTATCAGAAGTTCCAGATTTAACAAATCTGGAGTCTAAAGTTCTCTTGCAGAAGAGCACGGTAGGTAAGATCTGAAATGGCATGTACTCACATAAGGTAAATGTTTATCTGGGAGACATAAATATATCCGTGTGGCTTTCTGCTGCAGTGTAGTACTACTTGGAACAAACAAGAATTTTTGTGGCATAAACTGTTGTTCATTGTGAACAGTAAGGATTCACTTTGAAACATTCTTCTTGGGTCCTGTTTCTTTAAATCTGAAAACATTTTTTAGGCTTCTCTGGGTGTGTTTAGGCAGCTAATAGACATTATGAAATCCTTGGCTCATCTGCCCTGCCTGATAAGCACAGAAAAATGGACAGGGAAATGGGTTAGAAATTCCACCCCCCCCCGCCCCCAAGTGCTACAAAGCACACAACTTACCCTAATTAGTTGGAAGATGTACGTTTGTTCTCAGAAATGAAGGTGTTGTATTGGGTTTAATTAATTTTGGCTGCCTAGAGCCTCTCTAGGGGGAAAGGGGGAAAAGAAGAAAAAAACAAACAAACAAACAAAAAAACACTTTGGAAAAAATTGTCTTGCTCTGCTTTTGTGTTGGAAAACCATTTTGCTATTAACTAAAGCAAATGCTGAACAAAATTCCAGAGACTAGGGCTTTTATTGTTATTTGACAGATGGATGTGTTTGTTTTTAATGGTCCCGTTTTGCCTTGATTATCTGCGTCATGTCATTTCTGGCTGAGCACAACGAAGTTAGCAAATATGTTGGCACATTTCAATGTGGACTACCTGTCAGTAGGAGTATGCTTACAAACAATAACGTTACAGCTGGCATTAGCTTATTTTTTCTTTTTTAATGGCTTGACTGAAGCCTAGCATTGCTTTCTGGGCCCTGTGAACTTTCTAGTTTCTACAGTCAGCATCCTAGCAAGACAGGAGCTCCTTGCTTCTAGCATCCTCCTAGGGACAAGCAGTGTGAGGCCTTACAGTGGTTGAGTGCCAGCCTCCTGTCATTAATGGGTCCCTCCTCCTTGTCACTGCCACCTCCTTAGCTAGAAGCTAAGGTGGTGTTTTGTTTGTTTTTTGTTTTTTTTTTTTTTCCAAAGAACTGAAAACAGCCCGGGGTTTCTGGAAACAGTTACCATGCTAGGAAATGTGGCACCGGTTTATGCCTGTGCACTGTATTCTGTGCTGTGGGTTTTTCTGTGTTAGCCAGCAAAATTCTCAGGGCTGGCTTTAGGCACAGGCAAGAGAGTGCTTGCCAGCAAAGCAGGCAACTGGGAGGGCCACGAAGCAGCTTGTGATTCTCTGCTTTTTTTCCTGTGTTTAGAAGCCTGGAAAGCTGAGACTGAGAGAGATATTATGGAAAAGAGGTAGTAGTTGCTGCTGCAGAAGCACAGGCACTATCCTTCTCCCTGGGAAACAGAAAATTTGACCCTCTACATCTCTATTTTTCTGTTCCTTATCTTTATGTCACTTCTTTCCATAGCTGGAGTTATGTATCCCTGTTAGAGGATTAACTTTTCATCCTCAGGGAAGTGAAATGGTCCCGACATTCCTCAAAAAGCCTTGACGTGGTCTCATCCATCACTGTACAGCTGGATTCCTCTACCCTACTTACATAGTTATGCAGTTTGAGAGTTATGGGTGCACTGGAGCAAATAATTTGCTTTCCCATATCCACTTATGGAAAAATAAGTGCGCTTTTTTTTTTTCCCCTCGTGCAGCACCGAGCCCCTGTGAAAGCACCCATATTTCTATGTTTCTGTAGCATCTGGGGACTGAAAGTGCCTTTACCCTGCTCTACCTCACCTTTCTTCTCTCTGTGCCCTCTCTGAATGGCAGCACAGAAGGTTCGCAGCCTAGGGGGAAGACATGCTTTTTGCACATACTTCACGAACACTACCTGTTCCATGCACAGTGGAGTTTTTCCATCCAAAGAGAACAAGGGAGGACTTAACGCTGTGCAGAAACAAGCACAGGTGATTCTGTGATACGGATCCCCCTCTGCAGGAACGCAGTGTGCCTGAGCAGCATGAAGGGAGCGATAACATCAGGCAGGACCCAAAGCACTGCCCAGATAGATTTTTTTTTTTTTTTTTTTTTTTTTTGTTTTTTTTTTTTTTCTTTTTTTGGTGGGGGGGGAGCATGGGAGCCCCTCCATCCTGGAGCAGAGCAGCTCTTTCACAGTGTCCCAAGCAGCCCCAGTCTGATCAGAGGAAGAGCCAGTCTCATGGAAACCTTGGAAAAACTTTGACCAGCTTTCAGTATTTAACGCTGTGGTGCTCAGGAGAGAGCTGTAATTGAGAAGCGTGATCATGTCAGTTCTCTGTCTGCTGCCAAAGAAAGTTGTGTGGATCCTCAGCAGCCCCTTTTATCACGTTGGGGTGTGGGCAATGCGTGGCAGCAGCTCTCCGGCCAGCCCGGCTGCCTGCCACGCACGTGCAGGCTGAGCCCGGGCTGCTGGGGCTGGATTTCAGTGGGCAGTTTTCCTTCTCATTTCGGGGTATGTTAACGTTGCATCCAGCCATACCTCTGACTGGTAGCTCTGCCATGGTGTTTTTGTGGGGAATCTCCTCAAAACACCTCCATGTGGATGTCTCTGGGCAAATAGTCATTCACTTTCAAATGCCGTTAGCATATACGAAGTGAGCTATACAGTGCATTATCATTACTATTTGTTAAAGGTTTGGGCTGTGCTAAGTCCCAAACGCAGGTGCCTACATCGTGCAGTCTTTCACCACACCTGGTAGGCTGGCATTTTTCCAGACAGCTCAGCATGAGAGCCAGAGATCAAATGGCTCTCCTTAGTCTCTGAAGCTAACCTTGCGGTGTCCAACATTAATTTGGTCTCTTTAGGGTATTCCTTTGATGGAAATTCCAGTGTCCAACCTTAGTTTATTCTCTTTTTTTGTTTATTTTTAAAGCTCCTGTGGCTGGTGTTGGTGGAGTATTATTTCTTCTTTTTCCATTGCTGGCAAGAAAAACTGAGTAATTACACATAATCGAGTCCCAAGAGCATGATAGAGTGCTTCGCTTTCACGGTTGCTGCTGGTTTGTGTGTACATACATAGAGCAGCTGCATGTACCTCTATCTAATGTAGTGGTGACCACAGACATTACTGAAGTTACTTTTCCTATAGGAGTGTAAGTGGACTGGAGCAAAAAATTTACTAGCTTGGATTTCCTTCCCAAGTGCAAGTCAGTAGCCCACAAACAATACCATAACTTTAGAAATAAGGGTCCTATTTACAATTGTACAGTTTTTATTTGCATTAAACATGAACACTCGTGAATACTCCCATCCTACTAGGCATCAGCTGCTAGAACCCATCTGACTTTGAGAACACATGAAAATAGAAAGGTGGAGAGAACAAGATCCCGTTCCTCTGTTTAGTGTGATCTCAACATCAATCATGCTTCTAATTGTTTATCAATTAAACAGCAAGCTGATGGTATCCACTTCTGGCTCTTTCCAGCCGTGCCCAGGGACAGGACAATAAGCAATAGGCACAAACTGAAACATCTGAGGCTCCATCTGAACATCAGGAAACACTTTTTCACTGTGAGGCTAACCAAGCGCTGGAACAGGTTTCCCACAGAGTTTGTGGAGTTTCCATCCCTGGAGATGTTCAGAAGCCATCTGGATGTGGTCTTGAGCAGGGAGGATTGACCAGATGACCTCCAGAGGTCCCTTCCAACCTCAACCATTCTGTGACCTCTGCTCTTGTCCCTCTTCCCTTTTACACACTGAATGGTTTCTTCCGGGGCAGAGAAAATGATGGGAGGGAAAAAGAGGAATGACAAAGAATGGTAAGGGAAGCATTTAGGAACATCGGTATGGGATAAGGAGACATTAGAGAGCCCGTGAAACGTTAGGGAACAAGAGGTTGTCGCAAAAGAAACCTGGAAATGCAGAGCAGAAGAATGCCAAGGACTGGCCACAGATGCAGGAACTTCAGTCCAGAGAAGCTCATAAGCATAGAGTGCTCTGTGTGTGAACATTATTTGCTTGCATAGGGACCTAGGACTGGAAGAAGCCTCTTGGGTGTCGAGTCCTGCTCCTTTTTATGACACACAGCTGTTGTATGGAGCCGTGCTGTAACACTTACCATCGAGTACCTAAGCTCCCTGGCGATTCTTGCCATTGACTTTTTTTTCCAGGTCCAGGAATGGGTCATTTGACAGTGTGGTGCCTTGCTGCTCCAGGGAGCCTGTGCTGTTATGACCCTGGGGGCTGCACAGAGAGTGTCAGCCTCCTACAGTGTCAGTCCAGACATGCGATGAACACAGACTGAAGAAAGGACACCTGTCTTTATACCCTGTGAAATGTCAAAAGAAGCTGTAAGAGAACAGGAAGCATTCTGTATTTATCACCTTGGCATAACCAGAAAGGCTGCCTTTTTTTTTTTTTTTTTTTTTTTTCCTTTTTTCTTGCCACGCTGCCCCATGCTAATGTCATTATGTCTTTGCTTTGTGGGACCTGGGGGGAGTCACTGATGCCTTCGTTATGGGAAAGATCCCTCCATACCACAGAACAGATTGAGGCTATGCCTTTTTGGTGTTTTTCTTTTTTTAAGTTGAGGAGTAGTGTTTGTTCAGTCACCCTGCCCAGTGATAAGTGACAGGTGTCACTCCTCTGAAGAGAGATTACATTGAAGTGTGAGCACAAAAGTCTTTTTAGGAGGCTTTTATATTAATGATAGCTAGCTGCATTAATGCTTAATTCTCCATTTTTATTTTTTAAATCTCCGTTGAATAAAAACATAAAACTGTGATGTTGCTGTGGCCACTTGGAATTTAATCAGAATGCTTATTGTGTTATTTATCTGTCCTTACTAGCAGTAACTTTCTTAGTTTCTAGGCTATTGTTCCTGAGACTCTTTTCTTTCAAAGAGGCAAGGGTATCTGTTGTAGTGAACAGAATTAATATATTTTTTTTAGTGTAGGTAGCAAATTAGTTTCATCAGAGAAGCTCTTACCACTCAAGGTAAGAGAAGTTCCTCGAGAGTCTGCTGATGTGTGCATGGGGCAGCTGGTGTTAGGGGCTGGCGTATGGCCGCCACTGTGGGAAGATGCTGTTGAAGAGATGTTCCTGCCTGTGTCTGTGGGCTTGTCTTCAAGACCAACATGTGGTTCTGAGGCACTGAAATTCTCCAGAGTCCTCCGGAGTAGGAGCTGCAGTGCTCCTGTGGGAAGATGGTGGTGGTAGTCTGGGGACCAGAAGCTGGGAAAGCTTCAAGGGTTAAATTGTATATGAAGGTTTTGGGGGAAACTATCATCAAAAGGGCTCTGTTGATTTTTCTTGTCATATGAGAGCAGCCCCTCTGACAGGCGCAGCATCTGACCGGTACCAACAGGAAAAGAGAGAAACAGCTTTCACCAACCTCCCAGATCATCTTCAAAAAGTCCCTCCAGAGTCGCCTACTGGGAGGGAGCGTTTCAATTTCCCACATCATAAACTACCATTGCTATCAGTGGGGGAGGTTAGCAGGCTTAATGTATAGATTGAAGAAGGTTTTCTTTGGTTTGGTTTCTCCCATCACGGGGCTTTCCAGAATATGAAAAAGCACTAAGGTGCCCAACATGAATGGGTAAGTGGATTGGGTGTGCAAAGAGGTCTGATGGTAACCCTGTCATCTTTCTAGTGCATTTTCTGGTTTGTTGATATGTCTGAATACGGGCCTAATGTACCCCAATCCTGACTGCAATCCCAAGTTCTGTCTTCTCCTCATCCTCCTAGCATTTGTAAAGCACATCTCGCCTACGCTGCAGTAACACTGAACTTCCCTGATTTGGTAGCCACCTTTTGTGCTTTCCATCAGGTCACAAATTCTTGAAGCTAAATCCTTCTTCCCTAACTGATTCTTCATGTGTCATTTTCACTGTGTTTCTAATTTTAAACTTCATCAGTACCCATTAGTCTAAACCTGAAGCATCCCATGAGAGAGATCTGCTTTCTGTTTCCTTGGGAAAGTGTCCTCTGAAGTAGCCTCAGAGTGTTCACTGAAGTTTCTAAAGTAAAAGCAGCTTGTCAGGGCTCTGGAATATCCAGAGAAACTTTGTGTTTCCCAGAGATGCTCAAATGTTCTACACAGTATTTTCCAAACGTTGTATTGTGTTTTCCCTGTGGCATTCACATAATCTTATTTCAGTAATTGAAAGTTAAATAAATTGGAGCTTTATCATTTAATAACCTTCCTACTTGCTGTTTGCTCAAATGACTATTATCTAGTTAAAAATGTTATGTAAATAGCTTTATAAACAAAAAAGTAATCAGTCTGTGGAGGGAGGAAGGTCAGAGCAGGAATATACTAAAAATGAGAGAAAAATAATATACCTGAGACTTGACTTCAGAAAATTCTGATCATTCCCAATTTTATGTGAAAACAGTGTATGTGCTGACTTCTTAACAGCTATGAAATTCTTGCTTTCTTGTAAAGTGTTAACCCCAGGGGTTTTTGGGTGACATCAAGTGAGAGAGTCTTAATATCTGACTAATCTCTTATTGGGGCACTTTATTCTCACTCGTCAGAAAGATGGTCTCTTCTGTCTTTTTATGTCTGTGATTTAAGATCCCGTCCTCCACTACAGATTATGGTTGGTTTTTTGAAGTGGCAAAATACAAGTCAGCACCAGAAACAGAATAAAAGCAAATCTCAGGCTACTTCAGGGAAGAGGAGGACGAGGGCACCTGTTTGGATCTCAGTTTGAGCGTTCAGCTCTGAGCCACTGCATATTTCATGAGGATATGTTGTACATTACTAGAAGAAGTCTCTTAGCATGAATGTTAAAGTACTTGATAAAGACCTGGTGGTTTGATCAATCTGTAAGAGATACCAACTTTTGGGTTTTTTTAACTTTACTTTCGGGAAGAGGAAACATAAGGCATAATTTCACCTGTTTTGGGGTAGAGCTGCTGTCTGTGGAAACAGGAGGTGGCGGTGGCTGGGGGAATTCGGTAGCTGGAAAGAAAGTCTTGGAGGTTTCAGTCCAACATAACCTCCGAATTTTTTTGATAGAGGAACATGATAGTAGACCAACTAACCCTACATAAAGAAGCGTATACTCTTGGCCTCTGTTGACAGTTAAGAACTCCAGTTGTTTAGGAGAGGAGCCAAACACACTGCTCTAACTGTGCAATGTGCAAACATCCTAACAAACCAGTTAAGGATGATGGTATTTCTTTCCCCTCGTCAGGTGATTAATTGAATGCTGGTCAGTGAGCAACAAAGTCTGTATCTGCACAGGGCTCTTTTCTCATAGCTGTGTTTGAAAAGATCCATAAATGCACAGACTTTTCCTTCTGACATTCAGATGTAGCTGGCTGTCCTACCTTTATAGATCTGACTAGATTTACCCAGCTTCTGCTCAATGTGTAAGGCAGACTTTAAAAAGGAAGAATGTGATTTCTGTCCCCAGCCATCTCCTCCCTCCCAGGGCACCTGGTACAAATTTTATTGGAAATTGCTCCTGGCAGTATGTGCCACTTATTTTCCTTTAATCCTGTTTTCTTCTCACCTCATAATGATTTCAGGAATGTTTTTAGTTTTCAAAGCCAAAGAAGTAGTTTCTTCTAGCCGGCAATTGCATTTGCTGTTAAATAAAAAGAAACGCACTCTTCTGGCTAAGGTCTGTAAAGATGATTGTACAATCTGTACTGTACGCTTGGAAACTGCCGCAACAAGACGTGTACCATATGGTGCGTGTGGCATCCGCTTACCTCAAGTGTTTCCGTAGTCAGGCTGGTGTGGTTGGTAATGAGCTCATATTGAGTAAGGAGAAATAGGCTTGCTTTTTTTTGGGGGGGGGGGGGGGGGGGGGTGGGCAGTG
>JAVKLA010000054.1:2144260-2168492 GCA_034782735.1 Sagittarius serpentarius | reverse complement strand
GGGGGGCTGGGCAGTGTCTGTGCATGCAACAACAACGGAGCAAAGAGATGTTATTTTTCCTCACATCAGCTAGTTTTCTCATCACCTTTATGTATATAAAAATTCGGAACTTCATTAGGAGAAAAAGAAAATCTGGGCAGAGGGTTAAGTTTAACATGATGCCATGAAAGGAACATAGAATTTAAGTAAGAATGGTTTTGGCTCCTCCTTCCCTCTGGCAAAAGCATAACCCATAAATACGTTGGAAATAGGCATAATAGGGAGGTGAAATGCCATGATCAGCTGGCTTTTACTGGGTGAGAAGAGAATGGGAGACCTAGTATCCTTGAAATACTCCTGCCTGTTGTATCCTTCATCTTGTCTTCTTGGAAGCCACCTCACGGTAAAACCCTAGGAGTGTGATAAAGAGAAGTCAAAATTAATGTTTCTTATATATGTGTGTTCCCGAAAACCAGAGGCAGAGAGGGAAATCCATTTAGACCGTCACTGGGCTTAGGCGAATTGATTTTAGCATGCCACCATACTTGCCTGATCTGTCCTAAAAAGAAATAGCCAGGTCAGGGAAATTGCTGACCTGTATGGCCAAGCTGATGCAGAACGCTGTTCTAGACTCCCTGCTACCAGATGTATTGGTCACAGCGCATGTCCTGATAAAGGATGTGCTCTCTGAAATAAGTAGTAGACCAACTGAGCCTATGAAACCTTGAGATAGAGCTTTTTTTTTTTTTTTTTCCCCCTTTCTCTGAGATGCTTTATTCTACATTTATTGAAGATGAAGTCCATCAAAAATTACATGCTGCTGCCACTTAGGAGTGTGGAAAAAATCAGCATGAATCTTGTGCACTGCATTCATAATAATGACTGACATGGGCCATCCCTCTAAACTGAAAGCTAAACCGACATAATGCTTTGCAAACAGCTTGATACTGCTCTAGATTTTCTTCTCATAATGAAAATAACATTATATTCTATACCTGCAACAATATAGTAGCTCCACAGGCAGCTGTGAGTCCCTTTGGGCTATACTATCCTTTCCCATTTTCCTGATAGGCAAGCATTTATTCCCATCCTTTTGCAGTCAGATTCTTGAAGACAAGCAAAAAGAAAACAAGGAATAAACACAGTCTTATGCCCAAACCTTTGTCACCCTCCTCCCCCTGTTTATCATTGCAGTTGTCAGGTATGTAGACTGAGGTGTAAGCCAGCTAAGAATAATGCCCTACTGCTTGTTCTTCTCAAAATGACACATTTGTTATTGACAAGTCCATTGTAAAAGTTACTCTAAGAAGTCTGAAGATCCTTGAAGTGTTTGTTTTGGCTTTGGTTCTGGAAATAGATATGGGATTTATGTGCTGGTAGCTGGTTTGTGAAAATATGCTGTTGGTAGAGACTGTTTGGAGAATCTCCAAAGGCATCTGTTGACTTGGGTTTTCAAGGTCTGTGGTCAACAGCAACTTCAATCAGAGCACCGTCAGGCGTATTAGGAATGAATGTCCATGACATTGTCTCGGGCAGAAATCCAGAACCTGGGTAGAAGGTTCTTGAGCTTGTATTTTCATAGTAGTCTACTGTGATGTCCTAACATAGGATGAATCATGAGACCAAAAGGAATAAGTTGATCCTAAATAAAGGGAACATCCTTTGTCAAGAGCCAAAATATGATCTTTTCATACAGGCTATAAGTGCTACAAATCCTGTGTAGAATTTTCCATCAAGGACCATGACACTAACCTGAGAAGAAGGTGGGTGGATTGTGGAAAACGGAGGCACACTGGGGGCTGAAACTGCAACTGCCTATAGGGTGAGCTGCATGAAAAATAAGGGCAAAAAGCAGCACCCGTTTGTTCATGTAGTGAAAAAAAAACCTAGCCTGGAGTCCCATTGTAGTTGCACAATGAATATTGTCAGTGCTGCCTTCCCAAGAGCTGGCAACTGAAGGGACTCCTAGTAGAACTGCTTCTGCCACGAGGGTTGTGACGAGTTGCCTTGGAAAGCGAAGAGAGCAAGGGAATTCTCTGCTGACGATTCTTGCTGCAAGGTGATTCAAAGCCCCAGGCTTCTTCCTCGAATGAAAATGGTCCTATTACTCCCTGAACTTTAGGGATATCCTTTCTGTCGAATCTTGGATTCTCACTTTCATTACCTGGGGACAAAGTATGCCCAGAAAATGGGAAAGATGACTGAATCCTTCTTGTGGTCCTCTCTTATTGTTTTAGCTAAAGACATCTCCGTGAGGATTCATGCCAAAATGAGTATGTATTGTGTTAAAGGGCAAAGAACTTAATTGCTAATTTTATAAGTTTGAAGATAGGCATCAAGAACAGAGCATTTGATTATTAGACAAACAAAAGCTGAATTTTCTAAGCTTAAATTGACATTTTTTAATGAAAAATAGATTTATATTGCAATGGCTGTTAAGAAATAGACAAATATCTGTGAGGTATCACTGATAATATTAAAATGCAGGCAAACATGAATTCTTTAATTTGTCATTATCTGAAGTCTCCAAAAGTTCATGAGGGTTTCCTACTCTGTTTTTTGCAGTGAGCTGGGGAAGGAAAACATGCCTAAGCCAATGAAATATCTTTGCATATCATAATCGTAGAAAAAAAAATAGTAATTGCATATATGTATATATATGCATGCTCAGGTTAGAAGTCAATAAACACTTGCCTACTTGTCTGCACAGAATCAGGCTTTAATTCCCCACTATTTTACTTCTCATCATTTATCAATCTGCAAAGCAGAATTTAAAATGCTATCATGTTGATTTGGCAACAGCCCTTTTGCATTAATTTGCACTGGTGGTGTTAAGCAAAGGAGAGAATCCGAACCTGAAACTTCAAAGTGTGTCAGTTCAGAAAATTGTCAGACAGGGATATATGTCCTTCTGCTCCCACGTGGGAGTGGACTTGAATTACAAATCCCAAGTTGTACTTACACTGTGGATTGCTATCTTACTTCCTGGGATGCACAAACCCAGTTCAAGGTCAAGGATCATTTCAGTCTCTGAAGTGTGAATGAAAGTGATTTCACCAATAGTAAAATAACTATTCAGGGGCAGCCAGAGAGAGAGATGATCCAAACCCATGTTTCCTCAAGAATATTCAGTCATGCTTTGCAGGACAGACAAAAGATAATAAACCTTTGGGGGTTGTACCATGGCCTCCTTGTCCAAGAGTTTCAGAATATGTTATTTTCCTGGTACTTAACGTATATTGCAACTCCTGGGAGAAGGGCTTTCAAACACAATATCAAACATTTGAACTATGAGACTGATCCTAAAGACTTTTCACAAAATTCTGGCTTCCAGTAGGAGCCTCAATATAAATAAGAGGTTAATCTCATTTGAAAGCCAAATACCCCATGAAACTATATCGGTGCTTTTCCTTGTAAAATTCAAGATGGGGACAATATTCAGTTTCCACAGAGATTTTCCTTTTGGTTTTCAAACCACAGTAGCTTGGAGGAAGGTTTTTTTATGAGAAATACCCAGCTCTGAGGATGGATAAAGGTGTACAATTTCTTTTTCTGCTTGGGGTGAAGAAAAGTGTTTCCTTCTGTAACTTATTCCAAAACCAATTTGACCACAAGGTTTGCCGAAGTATATGCTTACCTGCAGTTCAATGCAGAAACCCTTGAAGACACTTTACTACCTTGTAATTGCTCTTACACATGTAAGCCTAAATCTTCCTTGGGGTTCCAAGCTGTGGTGATTGGAAATCTTCCCTGTTATGTAGACATGGGTTTAGCTGAAAAATCATTGCACTTACTAGGAAATCTGTTTAAGATGCCGTGTTTCTCTGGACAGCCTCTTGACCTGAGCATATCCACTACTTCTCATGTTGTGTTACATCAGGAAAGGATGAGCTTGAGAACAGTGTCTTAGTTGCTGCTTCCAAAACAGTGATTATCAGCTTATTATTGTCACCTTGTTGCTGTTTCATCCTTTTAACACACACTGCTTTGTACATATGTATTGTACTCCTTATAAATTCTTACTTCAGCTGAAAGCCAGATGCAAAAGCAGGTGGGCTGAACCCTATCATAATCTGCATCTTTTAATTTTTTAGTGTTACCTGGTCAGCCTGTTTGCTGACATGCTTCCATCCAAAGACTGAACTCTTTCTGGACTGTATTCCACTCTTACAAATATATATCAAACTATTTACTCTTCTCCCAGCCCCAGAAGACAATAGATTATGCAAGATCTCATTTGTCATAAAAAAAAAAAAATACTTTTTAACATGTATACTTGTGAGTGGAAGCCTAGGGATTTGATCCCTTTCCCCAAGGTTCAAAAACCAGAAAACAAAGCATAAAGCAACCTGGCATGATATCAGTTTTGAATTTTTTGTCTTTCTATTGGCTCAATTTACAATTTTTTTTTTCTTTTGTGTTTTTGAGTTGACATTCAGACCCCTGAATTACAAAAATCTTATTTTGGACTTCCTGAATTAAAATTCCATAATAGCTTGCGGAGGTTTAAAAATTCAGGGGTCCCTTCGTTAAAATTGTAGCCCCAGCATTGTATCACCATTCTGAGCAGAGATTAACTTCATTTCTCCAAAGTTAAATGTGATAACAGTTCTGTGTCTGAGTGAGGACATCAGGATCTGAGTGGAGCAGGGAATATGGACCCACAGTATAATTTTCTTCTGGCCTCTAAGGATCAACATTACTTTATCCTGCAACCACTCAAATCCTCTTGGAAGCCAGGAAACATTGATATCTTGGTGATGATCAGAAGCAGAACATGCATAAGGATCCAAGCTGTGATAACCTAAAATCAGGTGAAAACTGAACGCTATTCTTGGCTTCTCCAGTGTTCCCAGGAACTCCTGTTTCTCCTTCTTGCCTGATCCCTCTTCGACCAAAAACCTCCACCGCAGGTGTCTCACCCAGTGTCTGTGGCGGGGGGAATGGAGAAGGCATATTCATTCCCACCGTCACCAACCAGGGCCTTGTCCCTGGCTGCAAGCTCCAAGTGCCAACTTCATACCAACAATAACAACAGCCACAAGACACGTGTTTCTCAGGCAGAGTGGAGTCTTAACACCATATGGTTGTCAGCGTTTACAAATGAGGTGTTAATAGGTTGTCAGTTACTTACAGAAAAGAAGGGGAATGGACTGGATGAGGAGGAAGGAGTGACCTTGAGTTAGTGGAGACTATTGTGACACTATGCAATGAAAAATCCCGTAGTTAATAACTAGCTTGTTCTCATCCATATCCCTTTTTACGTGCACCTTCTTTTATTACATCAATGATCAAGTAGTCAGTGCATATGGCTGGAGGCGAGGAATTAAAAGGTATAAATAACACACATTTTAATTGAAATCCAACTGTGAATGCCTGGCCTCTGTGATTAAACCTTTTATCACATGGTTTGTCCCACCACAGGTGCATTCATACTACTGAGAACTGCTTAGCTTTAAAAAAAAAAAAAAGCACATCTTTCAAATGTCCACATTGAATCGTCTGAGAATTTCTTTGACAGTAACAGGACAACTGCTGTGGACTTAAACACTTTCTTGCATGTATGCAAAATCTTGCTCTACTCTATGCTGCTCAGATGCTGGTGGCAAGCACTTTGAACACACCAGCACTGCAAAGAGAGAGTGAACATGACAGCTGGCATTAAGTGTACTGAGGGTCAGCTGCCTTAAGGTTTTCCATCCCTATTACAGCTCATTAATGTGGTTCCTAGGATTTTAAAAAAAATAAAAAAAATTAAAAAAAAATCTATTGGATTGGGCTAGAGCTGACTTAGATCAGCTTGTGTCCTGCCTGCCTAGGGTTGCCTAAGTACACAGGCTTGGTGCTAGATTTCTCCAGGCGCTCTGCTTCTAGCAAACTTCGGTGCACAGGCTTGATGAGCGGGCTGCTGAGCTCGCAGTGTGATTCCTAGGGGGATTTAGCTGTGAGAGTAGATCAACATTTGCCTGACAATAGGGGCACTGCTGGTGTCATCCTTTACACGGTGTATAACAGAGTGGGACCTTGATTACTGTGATAGAAACAGGAATGATAGTGGTGATGTTTATTATAGATCACCTGATGGGTAGACTGCCTGCAATGTCAATGAACAAATTTTTTTTCTGGGGAGTTGGGGGAGACTGGCTGTTGGTAAGCCTCAAATTTGGGAGTTTGGTTTGTTTCTAACTTCATCTGGAAAGGGTTTTCCAGGCATTATCCAAGGTATACAACTGTGATGTGATGACCAGACTGAAAAAGTACTGCTCTTGGCAACAGTACCCAAGTATTTTTCTGGTTCAGGTGGCTCACATCTGCAATGTGATGGACTTCTCTTAAAAAGTGAGTGCTGATATGAACTAGATGCTTGGTATTCCCTAAAGCAAATTATGTGGAGGAAAATATCCGTGTCCAAGCTACACAAAAAGCTGATTGCTGCAGAGAATGCAGGAAAATAACCCTAAACCAAGCTCACAGTCCTGCGTTAGCAGTGAATAACCCTGATAATGTATTTTAAATTACTTGGTGAAAGATATTTGGCTTCTCTCAAGGAGATTTATCAGCTAAGACAAGCCCTTGTGGAATGTTTTTGAACCTAACCTACACAACAGAGGCCGGTAAATACAACCCACCAAAAGGAGAGAAGGGCTCCGGGAGCCATTAGAAATATAAATTATTTGGGTTTACTGCAGCATTCAGCTGCAAGGCTCTTCCTTGATTTAAACAGATGCTTTGTTTCCCGCTTTACTGTCCACAGTGTTTGCACTTGTCCGGCCAAGTGTCCAAAGGCAGTTAAGCCAGGTAAATCAACCAATTGGTTTGTGCTGCTCTTAACCAACCTGGTCATATTTCTAGCGCTGCAGTAAATGTGCCAAATGAATATGGCACTGTGTAGAATTCTGGATTGGAAATCTAACTGAGAAATCTTACTTGAGGGCAAGAAATGCCGGTAAAAAGAGAAGCTTGAAACCGGTAGCATTAGTTCTTCACCCACAGGAGCTAACATGGACCACAAAAGCTGTTTTATCCTTCATGCAGCAGCTGAGGTTTTGAACCTAAACTGTTTGAGCTTAAACTGTTAGGGCTTTCTTACAAGTTTTTTACCATATTTAAGTTGCTACAAAGGAGTATGTCTTCCATGAAGAATGTCCTTGGCATTTGAAAGTAGAAAATTCAATAGGCTAAATTATAGAAAGAAATAGATTAGGTTCTTCCACCAGGTCCCTCTTGCAGAAAGGATTCCCCAAAGCCCTTTTCAAATCAGCAGGTTCCATCCCAGGGGAAGACAGGATGAGGGCTCACCTTGTTGCAGCTTACACCAGGATTTTCTCTAATGTATCTCTATCAGCTTCCCTGAGGCTGCTTTTGCTTTGACGCAGGGTAGGAGAAAGCAGAATCCTGCAGGGACTGTGCAGGCAAAAGCAACCGCTCTGATGTATTCTACAGCGGTGCATACACAGCTGGGGATGTATAAAAGCTGTTTTATTGGCAAGGGGGTTGTTGGCCAAGGCATCATGGTTGTACAGTAGTGCCATGGGACCGTGAGGTTCCACAAGAGCAGACACTGTGCATTTTGAATTAATGTTGCCTCTAAAGCATAATGCTGCCAATGGTACTGTACCTCCACACAGTGGTTGTCATTCAGCAGTCAGACTTCGCCAGCTATTCTGAAATTCCACTGCAAATCAGTGTCTCTTCTGTATTTCATGGCATCAGATCCTAACGGTTCAATCTCATCCTGATACAAATGAGAGAAAGACTTTGTCTTATAAAAAGCTTGGTAAACATGAGAACATATACATTGTGGGGAACGATCCTTTGTTGCCGAGCCCTGGACTGCTCAGGAGACTACATATGTCTGTTCTGCTTTGGGCCCCTTTCAGTAACTCTTAGAAAGTTCCAGGCAAGCTGAATTATTTATCTTTGTGCCCATCAGTACGTACAGGGTTAAAGATAAAGCAAGCAAAAGCTTCCTGAAAAGGAAAATGTTTCTTATCTTCACAGGCAGCTTATCAAACTTACTGAAGAAGGTAAAAAACAAACAAACAGAAAATAACAACAACAAAACACCCTAACAAACCCCCCCAAAACATGCCTGGGTGGCTTTATCAAACGTGACATCCTACAGGCCAGAGGCTGTAGAACATCTGCTGTCTAAGTCAAAGTAAAGATTTACTAGAAGGTTTGCGATCTGTTTACATCAGGGTAAGAATAAACTGGGACAATGTACAAAGATGGGTTATGACCCAAAGCAGTCATTGTACACCGCAGTCTGCTTGAGTCTCGCTAACCTACAGGATTTCAGTCTGTTCAGACCCATCTCCTGTACAAGTCCAAGCTGTCTTGTGACATGTCCTCCTGCCCTTGATAGGAAGCACAGTATTCATTGGTTCTCAAAACGTCCTGGAAAACCCTCATTCTCAAATAAGGTAAGAAGCTATGATGTATTAGATATCATAAAGATTCACATGGGTCCCCTGGCACATGGAGAATTGTATCTTGGGAAAGGACTGTTGTCACCAGAAACGTCTCTGCTTTGAAGATGATCCAATGTGTGTCTCCTTGTATAGAAGTGACCAGCGTCTTGTGGCACTGTACAACTCCATTGTCATGATACTACCTGCAACATTAATTTTATGTGTGTGTATAAATTGGTACCGAACTATCTCAATTTTAGAGTGACAGTCATCTTAAGAAACAGAAGGACAAATGGAATGGGATTGCAAGCACACTTCAATAGCAGGCATTAATTATTGTCACTTACTGCCTTTAAAACTGCATCCAAATTTTAGGTGAATTTTGTAATGTTAGATTTAACTTCAGTATTGTCAGTAAAAATTTGGTGCAACCTTACTTGAACTTATTGTCTAGGGATAAGGCCAACAGGGGAAATGGAAGAGAAAGAGTGGACTATCCATATAAATTACTGGTTTTTTTCAGGAAAAAAAACTTTTCCCCCTCGGTTTCTGTTGAAAACGTGGCTACCTTACATATGAGGATTAGGTCTTGTCAACACTAGGAATTTTTGCTTTTTAACTGTGCTGATATCATTAAACTGGCAAACAACTGTAACGTGAATACAGTTATTACCAGTGTAAAAGTGCTTATGTCAGTAAATCTTATTCCAGCTCAGCAGGAGAAATAAGTTACACCTCCATAAATCACCTTATCTTATTCAGACTGTATCTGCACTAGGGCTTTCATTGCAGCACTTCACTGGCAGTCAGGCTCATGAGCTCCCTTTCTACACTGACAGTGAATCAGGATGTGCCAGTAGGCACAGCATTACACTTGCCTGTCTTTCCATTTTCCCTGAGCAAGCAAAAAGTAATTATGAGATCTTGTCAGAAAAAAAAGTTGGAGTTTTCTCTTCTTGGAAAGCATAAAATCCTTTTGACCTCAAAAAGTAAACAACTTCAGCTAAAAAGCTCTGTCTGAAACACAAACATTTAAATTCAGAATTCTTCCTCTGTGTCTCTTTGGAGATGCTTAGGTTGTTCATGTTGCCAACCTACTCTGTGCTCTTAACACTGTCTCTGAGACTGGCCTTCCAACTACCAGTCCTTCATCTTGCAGACATGTTACAGCTCATCACTGATGTCCTTGCCAAAGGGAAAAGGAGCCAGGTGGTGAATGCACCTCGTAAGGGAGGATGTTTACTGCCTGAAAAGCCATGGAGGTACTTACATGTGAAAAATGGGAGAGGAAAGATATTTGCCATTCATAAGTCTTTTTACAAAACCGTTGGGTTCTTGTTCTCCATAAAATTTTTCACAAGAAAAGAATATTTTAGGGAAAGAAAAAAAAAAATCTCCCAAACACACTCTTTCCTTGGTTGAAGACCCTATTTCCCTTTCTTCTTCAAAAGAAACTGATCATAGGAGAAAAGGCACTGATGAACCCGATTTCCTTCTTTTGTCAAGAGGGTGCAATTAAAAAGTTAAAATCACCACTGAAGAGTTAAGTAGTGTGTCATGAGCAGTGACTGAGACCATTCCCCTCTTACAGCAGAATATCTATGCACTTTCTTTACAGTGCTTTTCACCTTGATAGCCAAGATGAACATGTAAAGACCAAGCTTCAGGAAGTCATTACAAGAGGCTGCTGAAACATTGGTTTTAAAAGCTAAGCATTTTAAACACTACTTGAAAATAACATGCAGCTACAAAGTGTAAATCCAGATGACTGTTTGACCCATCAGATTTCCACTTCCCTTGATTCTGAGGTTTTACATGGTTCAATGACAAAAACAATTGTGCTGCAAGGTGCTGACAGAAGAGAGAGCAGAGAGAAGGCTGTATTTCTCTGGCTGCAAGTGGAAATTCAGATTTTATGCTATACCAGAGTGTTTTTAGATTCTTTTACAATGTTATTGTTAGTGTTTGGGAATCAGTGTACAGAGCCTCCTATTTTCTGCCTTAAAATATGTTTACAGTAGTATTTTAAATGTTAAAAGGTAATGTTCAAAGCATCCAAAACATGTTGTGCACTAGATTCATTGCAATTAGAGTTCCTTGAGTCAGATTACTACCAAGCAATTCCTCTGAAATGTAGAGATGCACGTGAGCTGGGGACCCAGACTGAAGTGCTCGCTGACCTCCAGAGAATTTAAATCTGGACTTGGGCATTTTATTGATGTGTTTATTTGATGTGATTTATTTCTTTTTTTAAAGTCTTTAGTTGCCTGTCTGGATTCTGATGCAATATTATCAAAAAACAAAGCATCTGTAACTTTCATTGTCTAGGTAGATGCAGGAAAGATTTAAAAATGTTAAGAAACCTTTTCTGGTTTTGTAAGTTTCTTATTTGCATTTTGTATTCCCAAGACTTTGGGACAAAAAATCTGAGGTTTGCATGCTTGCATGAACAGAGGACCCACGCCTTTTGAAGTGGAGACCTTCCTAGTCACAGTCTCACCAAATTACAGATGGGCTGAACGCTGATTATCCAAACCTTGTTTTTTTACTTGCGTGATGCAGTGTCACCATGGCATTACAAGACACAATAGTTTGGAAAGTCAGAATTTGATTGCCTTCATTTTCATAGAGCTTTGCCTTGGCAATCAAGTGTTTGTGAATGGTTTGACTGCAGTCAGTCTTCCGGGAGGCTGTGCCCTCGGTTAGTCCAGAAGCAGGACTCTGAGTCTGAGCAGTAGGGTGGGGAATCCCATATGATGTCTTTTGCTACGCAGCTTGTGACGTGGATCTCTTTTGCTACTTTCTAGCCCTGATTCCCTCTCCTCAGTGCTTCACCCTTGCCCAATTTTCACAGCATATTCATATTTATGCTTGCCCTGTGCCATTTCGTGGTGTTCCCCTTGTCCTGCTCAGCTTCACTCCTGATTCTTATCTCCAAATCCCTGCACAGCTTTGTGCTTCTGTGATCATGCGCTGGCCTTGCTCCAGCCCTTCAAATTTCTTTCTCTCACTTTTACAGGGATTCCCATGCTCCTTGCTTTTTGACCCTGTTTCCATCTTAATCTTCAAACTGGAATTTCCTTGGTTGCTCCTGCTTCCTGACCCAGGCCAAACCCTGGCCACTAACCATGCTTTATGCCAGACATGGTGGTTTGCTGTGACTTTTGCCTTCTCTATGTTCCTGGTTTGTACTTGGTTCAGATGTAATACATGGGTCTGCCCTGGTTTTACCCTAAGTTGTCCCGTCTGAAGTTTACAATTTTCCACGTCCTCATGAAGAAAAAGTCTGCTGTACCAAAGTAAAAGTGTTCATCTCCATTACCCTTGATCAGAAAAGCTTTTGGGCCACAAGGAGCTAGATTGCCATTTTCTCACCACTGATGCCTGCAGTCAGACTAAAGGATTTGCTGTTCCCTCTTTGGTTCAGCTACTGGCCAGTCTGTTGCCCATCCCTTTACTTCACTTTTATGTCCTTATACGACATGTGGAATGATCCTGCAGGCGGGCAATTTATGATAAAGGATCTCGCAGTGCATTTCAAATTGTTACTGTCCCCAAGATACATTTTCCAGACAGCTGGTTCAGCATGCAGAGGCTCATAACTCAGTATCTTCCATCAATGTCTTATGCACATTAGGATTGTCAAGGGGATTTCGTCAGGACCATTTGCAGAAAGAGTGGGCTAAAAGAGAAACGTTCAACTCAGTTTGCAAAGAATTTGTCAGGCAATGCCTATTAATAATAATGGTGATGATGACTGTTATTGTTTGTTTCGCTGGGATCTATGTCATTCAGATGTAGATTTTGGTCTGTTGTGACAGTTTTATTTGTGGTCTGATTTTCCCAAGGGTGTGAATGGATTGCTGTTTATACAATGCAGCTGTGTTTTGGGTAGACTGGTACATAAGCTCTGGACATGATTCTTCTCTGAGAGGCTCTGATTTTATTTCCCTGTGACAAGACTAATATGCAGCTTTTACAATTGGTACAAATGGTGGATTTTCTGCAAATTCTTCAGAAAATTTTTAAGCGATTATAACTAGTACCAATTATGAACCTACTGTAATTATAAAGTTACACAAAAAAGGAATAAAGACTCAGTAAAAAATCAGGCACAAATAAAGATTTGTATCCAGATTAGCCCTTCAGAACCGAGCCTTATCCTTCAAAACAGACCATTAAGTTAAATAATACAGGACAACTGGCTGCATATATGGCATTAAACTCTATGCAAGGAATTATTTGGAATACTACCATTGGGATAAAAACAGGAAAGAAAAATGAATAAACTTAATAAGATGAGGCAGGTGTATTTTTAGAAGTATATAATATGTTAGATCAGGTCAAAAAGTACTCCCATCAAAGCTAGTATCATGCCTCTAGCAGTGGCTAAGACCTCCAGCTGGAAACAAGAACAAAATCCACCCTGAACGTATTTAGGCAGTGGTGGCTCTCTGTTATCAGAGAACAGGGACTGAAAGGTAGTGTTCCTCCCTGTGTTCATTGAGGTGGGTTGATGGGATTGGACATGAGTTGGTACTGTCCCTGGAGAAACTACAGCTCTAAACTTTCACAACTCTCCACAGTGATAGAAGGATCCATCTAGGGGTTACTGGTACTTACATCAGCTCCTCAAAGGGGAAATGGTTTAAAATTGTTATCTAACACTAATATATCCCTTAAGGGAGGATGAGAGAGAAACATCTGGATGTGCAAGAAGGCAAACCAGTCAAGGATGTTGTCAGAGATAACACCCTCTGAAAAAGAAAAAGTAAACGCCAGTTCTTCCTGCTTTTTGGTTTATGAGGGTCTGGAAATGAGAGACCAGTATATACAGAATCAGCCTCATGGTGCTTGCAGGACATCTATAGTTAGGTTGGGTTTCTTTGGGGAAAAAAAAAAAATCCATAAAGAATTCTCCAATGAACCCTTTACACCCACACCCCCCTACCTCCACCCCCCCAAAAAATACCCCAAAACACCATACTATATGCCAGTTTCTGGGCCATGCCAAGTGTTCACCAAATTTAGTTTGACCTGTGGACCAGGAATCTGATCAGGAGTCTGGATGTCTTTTTTGGGAGCTCTCACCTTCTTTTGTGAGACCAGGTTTTAATTTCTCATCATGTATGTTTAGGTACTAGTCACGAATATGCCCTAAGCTACCAGTCGCTATTAAATTCCTCCGGCCTTCTGTTGTAATGCTCGCTCCAACCTCTGCAAATGCCGGAATGCATGCATCAGTTTTCCACACGCTTGTGAGCAAATATGGCAACTGCTTCTGTTCTAGCTGTGCACAACAGATGGGAGCCAAAAATGAAAACATTCACACAATGCCCACAGATAGCTGTTTATTTTGTTTGTTTCTTTGTATTTCTGAAGGTACACTGGAGGAGCTGAAGAAAAAGGGGAGGAGGGGAAAGAATTAAAAATTTGAAACGAGTCAGAGAAACAAGAAAGTAAACATGGGAGATGGTGGTTTGTGACTGCAACCCTGACGTTATGGCGATGAGAAAAAAGGAATGCCCTCAAGAGGTAGAATGCTACGTGGTTACAGAGCCCGAATTCTTATTGGAATAATGGGGTGTCACATTAAGGTAGCTATCAGCGTGCTCTCAAAACATGGAGGTGTTGCCTTTTAATTTCTATTCAATTTTCTTTCTAGTTCCATTCTTTTTCAAGGGTCCTTCACATCCCAGCGCTGTACAGCATTACAGCAGGGCTCTGCCTGCGCTTTGACATGCTTGTATCTTCAGACACACATAGACGCTGTGATGTATGAAAGATCCTTGAGCTGAAATACATCAATTCAAACCTACAGAATAATAAAGTCAATGGAGAGTCTTCTAAGTACCGAATATCTTTTACTTATAGGAACTCAATTTAAAAAGCAGATCAGAGTAGATTGCCATAATCCTATAAATCTATGTGGTGACCTTGTGGATCAGGGCCCTCTCTAAGCTACAGATAGGATAGTAAGGATTTGCCAGCGTGGGCTTGGAATGATTGCATTACTCACAGGTAAATAAACTGAGTTGTGGGAGTCTCTAAGATTAAAAAAAAAAAAAAAATGGCAAAAGAGACTCAGCAACAGATGTCATTCAGTCTCTAAGCAGCCGTTCAGCCTAAAAAACCATAGTTGCAGTCATGTTCAGGAGTGGGGAAAGGATCTTGTCAGGCCAGCCAATGCAGCAATGGCACCTCTCCCTATGTACCATGTATAAAGTTACTCCACTCAAAGTGTGGATGGGATCACCCACTAGATGTTTTTTCCGGAGTTACAAGTTGTGATTTTTTTTTAAATGCCTTATTGTTGCTAGTTTTACTGCTGTATCTGTACACAAGACACACCTTCACCCAGCCAGTTCCCTCACCCGGGCAGCATCTGCCGTGTCACCTACCCTGGCATTTGCCTGCGGGGGAGGCAGAGCTCTGCAGCAGGCATGGGGCTCTAGGCGCACCTTTACTCTTGCGTGTCCCTTTCCTTTCCCTGGTTTGCACTATCCTACCAGGCCTAATCTACAGTTGCAGACGCAAGGGCTTTATCCTCTGCTGCGCTGTGCTCAGCAGTTCATCTCGGACTAATCCAGTGTCAGCATAAAACCATCTTTCTCACTTTGCAGAGAGGCTTTCAGCAGATTCTTACTGGATCCAGACAGCAGGGACTGCGTGGTGCCAGAAGAAGCAAGGCTGTGCATGGATGCTTGGCTCTTGGGAAAGCAAGCAAATCAGTGATAAAGTCTTGCATGGCCTCTAGTGTCTTCCATCTGTGCACAGATTCTGGCATATGAATCTGCTCAGCCACACCATGTAGTGAGGTGAGGAAGATGCTGATTTTTTGCTAAGGAGCAAATGGGACTGAGATCCCATAAAGGCATAAATATATATTTTTTTAGAAATTGAAGGAATTTCTGTAGCTGTATTTTTGGGTAGTCCAGATAAGATAGAAAAGAGATATATTTTTGAGTTACAAGTATCCTGGGCTCTCACTGATTTCAATGAGAGCTGAAAAACTTTAGCGTCTTTGAGAACTTAAACACTTCAGTATCAGTCAAGGTCAGCATCTAAACCTAGCCAAAAATCTCAGAAAAAAATGATGCCTGTGACTTGTAGGTCACCTGGTCCTCAATCCAGGGAGGGAAACCAGGAGTCCTGACTCCCCATCCTAAAAAGCCACTTCGGCCAGTTTCCACTCCTATATATGTCCAAACCACAGAAGAGGAATTGCTCAAATCATGAGCATTGTGGTGTGTCTGTGGGTGCTTTCCTTCTGGGTCACAGGCTGTTTCATGTGGTTAACAGCTTGGCAGCGGACTAATTGATTAGGATGAGCAGCTAGTGAATCTCAGAACATTCCAAGACTTCAATTTAGATGAGTATCAGGAAGGTCAGACACTTCTAAGAATCTCCTCCCATCCCTTAACTGCAGAAATCAAACTGACAGGTGTGTCACCTAGAGAACTATATTGCAAACTGTATCGGAAGTGCCAGGACGTGCCAGATTTCTGTGTAAATAAGGGACCTGCTCTGATTATTCGAAGCTGTGACACGTTTTCCTGATTTCTTGGGAGAGAGGGTAAAGGTTTGAGGAAAAATACCTAACCCTTATACCTTAACTTACTTGAAAACTTAATATTCCTAGACTTTGCCAGAAGTTTCGTAAATTCCTCAAATCACTACAGAAACTGCAATAACTACTATTCTCATAGATACACACAACTGATACCCTAGATTTCCTTGATTTGTGTCCAGTAGCATGACGATAAGCTTGATGGAAAACCTTAAAACTGAATGATTTTATCTTATCCAGCCCCACCTTGTAATCTAGGGGTATCTTACACCAGTCAAAGAGCCAACGCAGCTCTTTATGCTACGTTTCCCAAGTTTTGCTTAGTCTATGCCCACATACCTCAAACGACAAGTCTTACACCAAGAAGGTGCTTCACCATCAGGTCCATCGCCAGGAGACTCCTGCTCCCCCACATTGTTCTACCCAACCATGACTGCAGGTTACATACTCCTTGGTTTTGTCTCATTAAATAATTCTTTTGGATGTTACTGTGTAATTAATAGTTCAGAGTAATAACCTTTGAAGGAGATACTAATGGCACTTTAGCAGTTGTAGCATTGCAGCTGACCCTTTTTAAACTTTCCTATAAACCTATCTACTTTTGGCTCATGAAAGTTCCTGAACAATAAATGACTTGGAGGAAAGTCCCAGTCAGATCCCAGTATTTTAGTTACAGGAATCTCACTGACCAGGTAAATAACATTGTTAGCTATTGATATTGGCTTCTGAAAAGCTTGTGAAAGGTTTTTATCTGTGTCAAAATGTCTGATGCTGTAATGTGATGGTATCGTGTTCTCTGGTTGCCTCACAGTCTGAAGTGTTTCTAGCTTGACTTTCCTAAGGGGTCCAAAAAAGCAGACCCTGAAATTAATCTATAACTTGAATGTTTCAGTAAAAGAGTATTTTTTTTTTTTTTTAATCTCTGCCCGTCATCTGTCTTAGCTTTTAACAGTGATGGTAAATGGGGATGTCAAAAGACTACTCCAATGCTATATATGTGTGAATTGCCCAACTCCCTAAGTCCAAGGGGGGAAGGCAGTTCAGATAAAATTATGGCAGCAAAGTTGTACATCAAAGGTGTCCTTACACTGATACTCAGAGCAACTGCACCAAGCAGTTAGGAGAAGCAGATGGAGTATTAGTGGGGGAGAAAATAGGTAGAAATGCTGTCAAATGCTTCATTTATTTATTTATTTTCAATAAGCGGTTCCAGTGTGTGTCTCACTTGATTATTGGGCTTTTGGTTAAATCTGAAAGCACCTGGGAATTGATGAACTTGAGCATTTTGAGAGGAATTCATCAGGCAAGCCAGCAGAGGTCAAGAGGTACACCCAAGCAGCAGTGGTCTCCTGATCTCAGGCATTTCTCAGCCTTGCCCTGTAATGCTCTTGTAGTCAGGATTTCTGAAGCGACAGGCAGCACTGAGGAAAGTTTCACACCCCTGGGAAGTGATCAGAGAAGAAACAGGAGTGGATTCTTCTCTACTGGCAAGGTGACCCTTCCTCTCTGAAGGCACTTCCCAAGGGGATCTGGGGGTGAAAGGATCTCTTCACTCTGTCCTGTCTGTGTGAATAAAGCCCCCTCCTGTTCTTCACTTCTTTGAAATAAAGTTATTGTCTAATAATCTCTTCTAGCTGAACACCTATTTTGCCAGTAGGAAAACAAGACCGTTATGCAAATTTACTGGAAATAAGTATTCATTTCCAGAAGTGCTTAAATATGTTTAACTGGCACCACTGTAATGAAGTTGTTAACGCTACAGACTTCTGCTGAACTGCAAGCTTGGTTGTAGAAACAGAGAGGTAGGGAAAATGGGAATGAGAATATCTAACAGGGCTAACTCTTCTTTTTTTCCCCCTTCTCTCTCTCTGTTGTTGTTTTTCCCCTTTTGTGAATTTAGTTTGCCTCCTCCCAAAAGACAGGAAGGAAGGAGAAGCAGTAGAAAGGCTTACACTTGTTTGCTAGTTAGACCAAGAGACTGGATTTAATTTCTCCAGATATTCATGCTGTTAGGTTGGTTTTTAAGCTTTTGCTGATGATGGCTTAAAATCCCATGTGTTGTTATGGAGTCGCACCAAGAACTTGTGAATGACCTGAAGTGGAGAGTATTCTTTTACTTTGGGCTGTATAGCATGACTTCAGTAAGAATGGTGATAGGGCCCTGGCACTGCGGGCAGGGTTTTGGGCCAGGCTATGGGGAAGGTGGACCAGGACCTACGTTCTCTTTGTACAGATTTTGGTCTGCTGGCTCATGTGGTTATCAGCAGGCTGTCAAGAGAAAAAAAATAAGTGCAAAAAGGGAAAACTTAAAAGACTGTGAATCATGTCGCAGGAGCTGCTAATGATCACCCTTCAGCTGCTAGCACAATGCCTGTAAATGCCTATTTAGAAAAAGAGCAACATGAATTCTAATGCCAGTGATCAGCACTCTTGTGGTTAGTAGTTACATGCGAGGTGTCATTTTCTGAGGTTAAATCACATCTCTTCTTTCCCAACCAAGTGTTCAGAATGATTTTGTCTTTTTTCATAGCTCATTAGAGAAATCAGAATATTGGAAAAGCCACTGTGGTTGATGTGTTGCCACTCTCTGATCCTAAGAAAGCTAGTTGACATGTTTTTTCCTGTGAGGAACGTTCTCTCTTGCACAGAAAACTATAGGACTGAGAGCAGAAACACAAGGTAGGGTTTACTGCATCCTCTTTTCTGCATGGGTACATGGTCATAATTTCTTACAGCCCTACCTATCAGTCCAGTAACTGTCTTTGCCAGCTCTGTACCCAGCGCAGTGTCAAGTCAGAACTGTTGCCATCATCCTTTTCTGTGAGATACTGCTCTGCCATCTCTTATTCCTCACTGTTATGATACTTTTCCTTCTGTTAATTTATAGTTTTAACTATGTTTAAATTCACACCAGCCCCATAGCATCATCCCTTTTCCCCACAAAATTACTTTTGCTGATGTGTTTTAAACTTTTAATCTACCTGTAGGCATATCTTATGTTCTCTGTCTTATTTTCCCCCATTTCCTTTGTACAGTGGAATTCTGCAGAGAGTCCAGCCACAAGGTCTAGGCAGTCCATAAATCCCACTTCTCTAAAACCAAATATAATGAGAATTGTTCTCTGGTTTTGCTCCTGTGACTTGGCACTGACTGGAGAGCCTCATCCAGTCTCTAGACAATGAAATTAGACGTAGTTTTTGTGGGGACCTCTCATCAGGAATCATTACACCTTATAATGCTTTTTCATGCAGCTGTATATTTTTAACCAAATCCATTCATGATTTTTACAAATATCAAATATAAACAAAAAAAAACCCAACAAAAAACAACACCCACCCTCACCCCCAACCAGTCAAGACTTGTTAAATTTATATTAACTTGTTTCCTACTCATTCAGAATAGGAAACGCCAATCCTTGTTGTTTTTCAAAGAGTGAATAGCACATCTTTTTCTCCTGGGCTCAGACCTTTACATGCCAAATTTCAGCCTGGAGCACAGTTTCTCAAACCATGTATGTATTTCTGAGTTGTGTTGATCTGTTTCAGTATGTCAGCAAGAATCAGACCTTTGGGCTCATGTTCAGCCTCATCATGACTGTTTGAAAGTCTTGGTGTTTCCCCTGAAACTGTCTGGGGTAGAAGACTCAGAACTGCCTGGGACACTTACATTTTTCTAATGACACAACACTGAGAGAGGAAACCTCCATCCCTGCACGCAGACCCAATAATGAGTCACTAAGAGATGAAGGGAGATCTGAGGGGACAGTTTAGACTTTCTGTTGCACGATTCTTGAATGGTCTGATAGCAGGGCTAAAGATGCCAAGTTTGAGATGTTCATCAATTCATTGTTTGTGATTTATGTTTTAAAAAATAAAAGACAAACAAGGAGTTGTTCCAGGGGCAGCAGCAGGAAAAGTATTGCTGGAGGGAGTTCACAGCTGGAAATAATTTAGGAAAGGTTATTTTTCATTTTACCTGAAATTAAAGCCATATGCAGTCATTGGCTCTTCCCCTTCACCAGGTCTGCTCCTCAGTGCAGTCGCTGTCTCTCTGATAGTGGTTAAACTCTCCAGACAGCGTGCTCCTAAAACCAGGCATACCCCTGCCTGTTTCCTTCTCTACTAATGTTTCTCTGGGATTCTCCAGTTTCACAGTGGGCATCCCAGTAAGGTGGCCCACAGGTGTGTAGTCAGAGGCAGATCTTCCCTAACTGTGTTGTTTGGAGAAAGCATATGTCCAGCAATACCATTAGCTCACCTAGTATGTTCAGTTGGCAGATTTCCCATCATTATAGGGTGCTCTTTTACCTCAGTTTATTTCCAGTCACACTATGACTTCATTCTGCAAGAAGCCCCTTAACCAGAAAAGGAACTAGAAGATGGACATACTTGCAGGTCAAATGCCATGCCCCCCAGAGCCAAAAATATTAAAACCAATCCAAACTGACTGTCATTTCAACTGAGGGGAAGACTTCTGGGTCTGCCGCTTCTCACTGTACCAGCAGTCAGGCACAAGCTCTGCTGTAGGAGGTGGAATAGCAGGCACAAGCCATGGGATGTTTCCTTGCCAGTAATGTCCCTGCAGATTTCAGATACATTAAGCTGGTGTTTTTTCAGCATAAAATAATTTCACAGACACTTCCGTGCAGCTGCTTTCTGACGACGGTGATTGACAGAAACAGGCTGGGAAACGTGCTCAGAGCTCAAAAGAAAGGCTGAGGAAGGCAGAGAGAGTGGCAAATGGGGTGGGGGTAGGAACTACCGGGAGCAGGAATCTACGAGGAGGCTTTTCTCTGTTCCTAACATTTTGCATCATGAAGAAAAGCCTCTTTCCAAAGCCCCCTTGACCCCTATTGCTCTTATTTTTTTAACGAACACAACAAACGCATATGTAACAACTACTGGATGGGACTGTGTCTGCTATGCTTTTCACTATGCCAAGTGTGACTTTTTTGTTATTAATGAATTCAGTTAATTCATTCAGTCCTTCCCCACTTGTTCATCCTGTGTTCTGTTGGTTGAATAAACACTTTCTATTCTGAGATCTGAAGGACTGTGATGCCTTGCTGTTATGATGCCTTGCTGTTAAACAGACAGGTATGGATTTCAAAAGCAAGTCACATGTCATTTTTGTCTCAGTAGTGATGTTGTCGCATGTGAAGAGCTATCTCTGAACATGATTGTGGATAGACAAGTACATATATTGTGTTTATACTTAAGGGGCTGCTTTGTGGCACTAAGAAGTCGGTGAAGGTATCTGTATGACTGTTAAGAGATGTGGTACCAAACTAACAGAAGGAAGTCAATGAAGATGTTATTTTTGCTCTAACCACTGCTTTGACATTCCAAGTTTCCTTATCAGCAAACGCAAATGTCCCAGCAGTATTTTGTCAGGACAGATATTTTGATTAGTCTTTTCTAAAGCCTACTGAAGTCAATGGGAGCTTTTCCATTGACTTGTAAAAGCTGTGAAGCAGGTTGTCTGTGTTTTACAGCTGGAATTCAGGATGGGTGTATGGATTTGTTCTTCAAATTTATGTTATTTTCTTGCAAAGTAGAAAGGTTATTGTGTTCTCAAAAATTGCATTCCCCAGCTTTGAGGTCGTGTCTTTCATGTTCTTCAATCTTTGGCTTCACAAAAATTCCGGATGTCCACTAAGACTGTGGCACAATTGTTATCTGCTGTTTGCAGAACATAGCATTGCACAGTAAGGTCTCCTTGTTTTTAATGCATTATTTCCACAGCCTTACTTGGGGAGTCAGGGGTCTAGATTGGTCTCCAGCTGTGAAGGTATGTGCCATTTGCTCACTTTGCTCTCGGTAGGCTGAGATAAGCTAAGTACAAACCCCTTTTCCTAGGGTTTGGCTGCACCCCAGTCAGAAGCCCAGAGCATGAAATCAAAGGGGAGCTTTATTAGCTCTTAATATAAATAGCTTATACAGAGCACAGCATCCTACTCTGCTGTATAGGATTGTGACAGACCAGTATAGCTCTGGAATTTTAATGCTAGAACACAGAACTGTGCGGAAGAGAGAAGTGCGAAACTAGATTATTAGGTCATTCATAATCTGTTATTAAGATATGGAAGGTTTCCTCCAAATATTATCAACTGCTTTATTCATATATTTATTCTTAACCATATTTGCTGTAAACTTAGGCTTTTTTTCAAATTAATTTAGGTGACATTTATGTTTATGTAGTGGGTGGCATAAGGACTGTAGAATTTTGTGTTTTAACGTGGCAGAGACAATGCCTCTTGCTGTGTCCTTATTCACAGCCTAAACTTTATCATTGTCGTGTTCATCATAAAACCCTGACAGTCTTTTAAGATGCTGGCTCCCAGAAGTGTTCCTTGAAAAAATATCAAGGAACAACTTTCAGCTTCTGTTTTATCTAAGGTCCCTTCAGGCATTTGTAATGCTTTATTGTGCAAATGGTCACCTGATTTCCTCTTTTGATCACTTGAAACAGGGGGATAAGGAGAGGTAAGCCTTAACAAATACTTAGCTTCTGTTAACACTGACGAAACTTTCATTAGGAGTGAAAAAACTGTGGGAACAATCAACAAGCTGCTGCAAGTAACAGAGCTGACTTGCGGTATTTGTGAATGAATAGTGGATCAGGAGTTTTTGTTTGTTGCTTTCTGGTTTATTTTATTCCCAATGGAAATTATGCTATATGGATGGTTAGACTATTGGCAAGATTATTGCATAACAACGTAATGGTTAGATTTTTTTGGTCCAGAAAAAAATATTTTCTTTGGCATGTTCAACAACATTACCATTTTGGAGGTGCATTCTTTTTATCTATACATATCTCTAAATTACAGGGAGCCTGAGGAAGACATAATGTCAGACAATGTGTTGAAATTTAGAAAAAAAAAAAAAAATCCTCGCAATCAGAAGAAAGGAAATCAACCCCCCAAACCTACAGTGCTGCTTTAGTGGCTTATATGCCTGTGCCTGCACTAGGGAAACTGTTTTCCCCAGTCCTGCTTCAAAGTTATCCAAGGTAGGCAATCTGTCCGAATCAGCTGGGGTTCTCTTCTCGCACATGTACTCAGATTTCCTCCCCAAGGATGATGTGCACACCTAAGGACCAGGTGCCTTGTGAATACACTTGACATCTGTTTAGATAAAACTTACATTTAACGGTAATCTGTGCCAAGACTCTCTTTTTCTAGTAACTGTCTGCCATAACAGTTACCAGAGATGGTGTTTAACGCAACGATGGCAGAATGGTTCACTTAGCTCCAGCCTTTTGGCTTTGCTGCAGAAGACCTGGGGCTGCATCTGTGGTACAATTTACAGCAGAATATGGGTTTTCATTCCTTTATCCCCAGGAGGCTGAGACAGTTTACAGGGTTTATGCATTTGATAAGATCAAAGGGCTTCAGAATGAAAGATGATGTTCAGATGTATTAGCATTATTATAAACTCAAATGACAGCTTATGGTCAGTGGTGTTTTCCTGATGAGTGGCAGGGTGTTTCAACTGCATTCACAAATGTTTCAACAAATATCTGTGGTACAGGTGATTGACAGCTCTTTGAAGGTTTTAAAAGTCAACGAGAGTCTGTTACACAAGATGACCATGCATCTTGACTGAAGTTTGCCTCCTTATTCTTCCCCCCTCCTCCAAGTTCCCACTTACATCCTGAAATATTTTTCTTACCTGATGATCTATCTTATCTTTTTCATCTAAAGTCAGAGCAATAACGCCTTAATTTTTAACCCAAACAATAACCCATCTTAGAACCTCAGTTAACATGCCACAAATCTCTAATTACTCTGCTCACTGCTGGGAGGTTGGTCTAGACTGATATCTTAACATAAATTGTTGCTAACCTGTTTCTGAAATTCACTGAGAATTAAAGCTTACAAAACCAACTAGCATTTCACATCAGTATGATTTAATTGTGATGAAAATTTCAAGCATGTTAACTAGCATTTTAACATCAAAGCTTTGGACTCTAATTTAGGCAAGTACTGCTATAATTATTGGTATGTACCTTAATGTTCCTGAAAAACTAGCAAAGCTTTAAAAGTCTGGTATGCATATGGATAACTAAGGAGCCAATGTGGTTGAGAGGTCTAAAACCCACTTAGAATTAGGACATGTGTATTCAATATGCAGCAAAATTATCTTTTTTGTATGTATTATATAAATGGTTTTCTTTAAAAAAAAATAATCGGTGTCCTGGTTTCAGCTGGGATAGAGTTAATTGTCTTCCTAGTAGCTGGTACAGCGCTGTGTTTTCAGTTCAGTAT
>JAVKLA010000054.1:2124290-2144160 GCA_034782735.1 Sagittarius serpentarius | reverse complement strand
TTCTGTTAAACTGTTCTTATCTCAACCCATGAGCTTTACTTATTTTTTTTCCGATTCTCTCCCCCATCCCTCTGGGTTGGGGGGGAGTGAGTGAGCAGCTGCGTGGTGCTGAGTTGCTGGCTGGGGTTAAACCACGACATCAGGAAGTGGTATAATTTCAACAATAATGTACTCAGCTAAATTTTCAAAGAAAATAGGTAAATTCCTATTGTGTTTCTTGAATCCACTGTCGTAATCCTTAAGAAGTCAGTTTTCTTAAGAAAAAAAAAAATAAAACCAAAAACCAAAAAACCACACCAGCCAACCAAACAAAAACCACCACCCCCACCCCCCAAAAAAATCCAACCAGTACAGTTACAAAATAAAATTACTGTTATATTTGTGAACTAGAAAAGCTTCACATAGTCCAAAGAACTGGAATGAGAAGCATTCTGCTTAGAGATAATTTCCTATTTTCACAGTTTTTACTTCTGCTATTGTTTCAACACAAACAATATTTTCTCCATTCTGTTCTTTTTTGGATGTGAAACAACATTAGGTCATAAAAAATCCTTTTATTTATTGCTGCTTGACTTGCCACATCTCCCCAGACACTGTCGTTAATCGATTTATTATTAAAATTTCCCAGACAACATCTAACAACAAATAAGCCAAAAATCTTTGGTCACTTGAACACAAAATTAAAATAACCTTGACTTATGGTATATTGTTTTCAGTTTACTGAGAATTACCTCCTGAAATCAACTTTCCCTGTACAGTCCATATACTAGTGCTCAGCAGTCTTCTACAGAACTGCCATTTGACTTTGTCAGGATTAGTTGTAGTTATGTGTTCTCGTATTTAGCCTCAGGGAAGCACTTTTTCCTTTCTATTCCTTCCTTTTCTCAGCTATTTGAGACATTCCCATCCATTTTTACTAGGCAGCAAAGGTGAAAGCATCTCTGTAATGAAAACGTGTGTGAGGAGAGCAGAGCAATTTGCAGTGTCACAACATTATGACACTGGCATCACAACACAAGACGTGAATGCTGCGCTCCCAAGCAAGGAGCATACCACCCAGCTGCTCCTGGCAGGGTGTCGGAACTGCTCACGACTTCTCTTATCCCTTACTGCAAAAGATATAAAACCCTTCAATCCTCATTATTCAGCACTATTGGAATACAGGGCAGCAGAAGGCAGGGGGGAATGGGTGAGATTGTCTTGATGCTTTTGAGGAAAATAAGCTGTGTCACTGAGGGTTTTCTGCTTTTAGTTAAGAGCACCAAAGTAGTCCTCTTTCTGGGGCTTAACATTCATGATGCACAGTTTACTTTTTGCATAGTAGCTATAGAGGATTGATGATAGGGTCAAATCTTTCAGCATCTCATGATGCAAATTTGGCCCAGTGAACTGGCATGATAGCTGTGTAACAGAGGGCTGCAGGGAGGACAACCCTATGAGCTGCTGAGCAGCAGGCACCGAGCCCCAGGGTTTATAATGGCTGCCGTGTTGTGAGTCATGGGTTAACCACAGAGTTTCATTCAGCCACGCATTGCTTGCTCTACTTCTACAAGCTAAGGGAGCTGCTAGCTTCAAAACTCATTAAGTGTTTTCAGGTAAAGAATGGATGTGAGCTTCTTTCCTGTCCCCAAGCTCCACCTTTGCTTTTCATAACAACCATGGCTGATCATACAGCCTGTCATCTTGTTAGGACAGCCCCATTCTCCTCCTCACATCAGTAGAGTGTGTGAGGAAAGTTTACCAGGGTAGCACTGCAAAACAGCCTCACCTATGGTAGGAGCGACAGCCATGGGCTACAGAGGAGATGCCTGTGAATTATCTGATGATCATCAAGAAAAACTTCATCCTAGCCAAGTCAGACACATGCTGAATGAATATGGAGCCAAAAGTGTTTGAAAAATGGAACTTGGCACTTCTTATCCAAAGGACTTGGGGCGGGGTGGGGGGGGTTGCGGTGCACACAAGAAAGGGATCCATCCCTCAAAGACTTGGCAAGGAAAGGCTAAATGCAGATATGCAATCTCGGTGATCAGGTCTAAGTCCGACAAGTTAGACCTTGCACTGAGGGCTGTGGAGACCAGGTGAAATATTATACTGGTGGATGGTTAGCGTTTTGTAGCAGTAGAAGCTATTTGGCATGTGCACTCTTTTTGGTACTGATGATTTTGCTTAAGCACTCAAAGCAGGAGTTTCTCACGTTAGCTCCTTACCCTGTGGCTGCAGCACTACCCATGCTCTCTCAAAGGGGTGACTACCAGTGGCTGTCCAGCACAGCCGCTCTCACGCTTCTACCCGCTGTGCCATGGGGAGCAGGGAAGGAGTGAAGACAGAGAAAATGGAGGTAGTGTAAACCTGGCAGTGCTATAAATCAGCCCCATTACGCTGAACTCTATGGGGCTGATTGGAGCAACTGGTCTGTGCACAGCACAGAAGAGTCCCTTCCACAAACAGCACTGTCAGCAAAGAAATGCTTGGGAGTAATGATGTGAGGGGGAAGTCTTAGCATCCACCTTGAGTTCTTGTCACTGAAAATTTTCTAGTGCTTTCTAAAGAGTGGATAGAGTGGTACTGCTTATTTAAGTGCCTGTGAAGTAGAAACAAACAAGGGACTTGGTTTGTTTGATCAGTGGAAAAAAAACAGAAAAAAATCCCTTCTAGTATAAACATTTTGAATCCCTGCAGCCATCATGTAAAAGATATGTGTAGAAACTTGATTCTTGTTAATCTCAGTTGCTTCCTAGTTTTTGATTAGCAAACTTAACCTATGGCTATTGAAATTCTTGCCACTAAAAGACTCTATAGAAACCAAGGAGCATCCTACCTTGTCCAGCTAACAGAAGGACCAGCTTGAATACCTAGGGTCCATCGTCTTCTCCAAAGGTGGGTCCATCAGCTTCTCCATCATTAGAGAGAGGATGGTGTCAATGGTTGAGCTTAGCTGGCCAGTTGTGTGTGTCAGATACAATGTTTTGCTCAGAGTTGTTTGATGGCATTTACTCTCCGGTGTACGTTATTAATACTAACAGACCTCAATAACTCCTTGATGTGTACGGCTGCTTACCCCCTCCAAAACAGGTAAGGGTAAGGTGCTGTGATCGAGCCCTCTGACAGAAATAGAGACTCATTAGAAGGAGAAAGGAAACCATGCTTCTAAGCAGTTTGCAGTACTGTGTGTTTGTGCAGGAAATGAAAGAGCCTGTCTGCTGTGTCGAAAACTGAGGGGATAGTTCCTCTCGCAGTCAGTAAACCTCAGTAAGGATATTTTAAAAATAATCAATTGTTCTAGTCCAAGTGAAATAAAATGTCTTGTTGACTCTGTATTGTAAAAGCACATTTGAGATTCACCTTCTTTTAGATATCTGGGCTGATTTGATTTAACAGGACATCTTTAATGTCTTTCTATGAGAAGAGGGAGAAGTGGTTTGTGGTTGAGTTACACCATGTGCCAGGATGCTGAGGCTCAGCAGAGATAAGATAACCTCACAAATAAACAACAGATGGCCGATGGCCTAATGCTTTGCTTTGGGTGAACATGACAGGGATTTATTCTTTCAACCTGGAGAAGAAGCCTCAGAAAGGCTGAAACTGCAGAAATGCATGACATGTGGGCAGACACAGTTTGTTATGGGGATTCAGTCTGAGCAGATGGTATTAGAATACAGATCTATTATTAGGCATCTGCTTCCCATCCTAGTTATACAATGCGTAAGACTTGGATTAAATTCCCCAAGGAACACCTGGATCACTTACTAATTTCTACATGCACATCTCTATGTGTCTTTCTTTGAATTCAGATGATGGGCTACATCCTGAGCTAGGTTATAGAGATGTACATTTGTAAAGCAACAGCAATGTAATCGGAGGCAGCATCTGATCAGTGTTCTCACTGCACAGAGAACTCCTTAGTGATAAACTATTAATTAAGGAATAATACTCAAACCAGAAACCTGTGTGTTGCCTGAATAAACATTCATGGATTCACCCACTGAGAAGGCAACAACCTGTAAATGTTCTGTTAGACCTGCAATGAGGCAGAAACAACATGGGTCAGGATTTCTTTCTGCCTTATCTCCGTTTCCCCTAGTGTTTAGGTATATCACAGGATTGGTGCTATGGATGCCTTCATGTCAGCCTCTGCTGGGCTTAAGGTAGGAGCAGTCCCAGGCCCTGAGGGGAGGTTTTCAAAGCATCTGTAGTAATGAAAATTCCATGTCTTGTAACAAGCCAGATTCTTAAAGCACTTTTGAACTCTGCTTTTATATGTTTCCCAAATGAACAATGCGAAGCTGGTCAGCAGAGCTCAATGGCTTCCTGCCTTGAGGGACTGATCCCCTGCTCACCCTCCGGCAGCAGGGTCGGACACAGTCCGTGTTTCAATGGCACGTACACACAACTGCTGTGTTTAGGAATGGGGGTATGTTACCAAAGTTAGTAGCACTTAAGTGTGAGCAAGCTCGCATGTCTGATCCCAGCTAGAGTGGGAGAAAAGGTACCAAAATTCCAAAGTTTACTCAAAAGTTGTGTTCTTACCTCCACGGTGAGCTGAGCCTGCATCCTAGGGCTGCTAACGTAGGCGAGAGGCCCGTGCTTTGTGGCTGAAGGCAATGTCCAGCTCATTAGTAATTCAGTTCTTCAAAGTCTATCAGGATGAGGTTACTATACTGTGGAAACCAACCAAGTAAGGGACTTCTGGTAGAGTTTGGGGGCTGCACATCTTTTATGCTGACTTTGCTGATCAACCTGAGCGTGCAGTCATTGGTGGTCCAGGATTTCCACGTGTCCATCAGCTTTGTCAGACATACAGCTACGTAAAAGCCCATGTCCTTCTTTTCCAGTCAGGCAAGTATCCCAGCTACTCCAGACAGGTCTCGTGGGGTGGAAAGGGAAATTAGACACCTTTTTGCTGTTCTTTCTGTAACTATAAATCAGTCTGGCTCAAACCCAGCTCATGTGATTGCATGAGAACAGCCATATCTCTTCTAGCTGTAGTGTGGTTACAACCTGATTTAATTGCATTGTACTTCATTTTTACTGACTACTGAGCTGATCTCTTGAAAGGTTAGAAGACAGGTGAGGCATGATAGTATAGTAATTTCTCAGGGGAAAGTTTTCTCTAGAAGGACAGAGTGGAAAGGTATGGGTGGAGAACTGAGATCCCAGTAAGCTTTGCAGGTGGGGAGGGAAGTTAATAGCTAGGGGACTAGTCAAACTATTTCAGTCCTGAAAAAATCTGTGTCAAAGGCTATAGCACTGATCCAAAAAATGCTGTGGATTATTAAGCTTTGAATTTTCATTTTCAGTACTAAAAATCATGCTAAGTGGAGAGAAAAAATAAATACAAAAATGGGAATGGAGAATAAAGACCATTTCATGAAAAGAGATGTAATGAGCAGAGAAAATTGCATCTTTTCATTACAGCCTTAAGCTTGACCTCATGCTCTGTCTCACAAGCTGTATTTTTCATTATTATCCTCAGAAATAACTTATATTCCATGTGCTTTTTCTTCCTGTTGAAGAGATTCAGACAATGACAGCGATGATGGTGATGAGGAACCCTGTTTTATGGGAGCTAACCTGTGGTGGCTGTTCATCCACTCAAGGCTTCTAAAGAACCTGAAAGTGTTTCTCTCCTAGCATTTGTAGTCAACTAACACTTTTCACCCTCAGCTGATGATATTTCAGATTGAGTAAACTGTATCTATCATTGCTAAAGTGGAGCTGTCAGATACATGAATCCCAGATTTCTTTCATTTAAAAAGAAGGAAGAGGATAAGCTTTATGGGTAGATAAAGCCTGTAGGAGTCTGCCCTAGCATAGTTTGCAGATGGCATAAAAAGAAAATATCAGACTTTTATTAATCACAGCCAACAATTGTTTCTTGTTAAACTTAAAACTTGGCAAGAGCCTATCTAATTCTCTCAGTATTTTACTGAGGAGGTAGAAGCTGATGGGGAAGAGTGGCAAAAGTATTTATACCTCCTTTCAAAAGCAAAATAGAATTAATCCTAAGTACAGCATTAGATTTCACTAGAAACAGGGGCATTTTGAAGAACGAAACTCATTGATGTTGCTGAAATCTTAAATTAATAACATAATGCTATATCCAGCTAAGGAGATCTAGAACACATAACTGTCCAGAAATATGCAGTAAAATAAGCCTGAACAAGGAGAAATACATTTGATTTTTTTACATTTCTTTATTCCATCATTTTCCTTTAATAACAGGGGATCGAACTGCACTACCCATTAGTCCTCACCACCATGCACCATTTTGGGAGCTGGAATCCGAGTTGCTTATCAGTCATAGCCTGAAGGCTTATTTATAAGCCACTGTTTTCCAGGATATGGTTTTTTTAACTTGTTTTTTGGTGGTTTTTTTCCTGTGTATTTATGGCCTGCATTCCTGAACATACTGCTGTGCATTTGGCTGTGTTAAAAGAAATTCTAAAAAAAACCAAAAAAAAAATTAGATTTTATATAGCATTCTATTACTGGCTAATCTTATCATCATTCACAGGCTTTCTTGAATCTCTCTTCTTCATTCTTTTCTTCTCGGTATCTCCTCACAAGAGACAGTTTCCAGGTTCTTGACGACTCAGACTGGTTTTAAGTGAAATTTTACTTAGTCCTAGTTTCTTGTTTTATTTTGGATATATGCGCTCACAATATTACTTTATTCTACATTAAAATGAAGTGGCTATAATCATTTGAATAAAAACCCAAGTTTGTAATTGGGTGGAAATTGTATTGAAAGTATTCACTGTGTTTTAAAATATTTCAATTTTCTTTCTTTTTTTGTCAAAAAAAGCAGATTCAAAATATAATCTTTTTTGGACAATGAAACGATTGCTTTTTCCATCCATTTTTTTGCTGAAAAAATATTCATTATTGATAACCAAAAATAAATGAAGAAAAAAGTAATTTTTAGACAAATTTTTCTTCCCAAATGCTGAAGGTTACAGTCATTTTATATGTAACTAACATAACTCCATAGTAATTCCACTAGTTTGTACCATCTCAGAATCTGAAGCAATGTGTCAGAAGAGCTGAGATGTTTTCAAACTTGGTTGACACCCTACATCTTTAACAGAAGTTGACAAGACAGAGCTCCTGCTCTTCCAGGTCTCCGTGTGGACTTGAAAAAGTAAAATCACCTTCCCTACTCCTGCATCTGTCAGGATCAAATAGTCATCATTAGACAAGATACCATATCCATTATTTTAGGGGAAAAAAAAAGGTGGTGATAAATCCCATGGGCGATTAACACATCCAAAGAGCCTAGCAAGTTAATTCTCTGCCTGTGCACCACTGCCTCCCAATCAAAGCTTTGCAATTGAAGAGGAAAGACCTTCTCTAGTGTTTTTCTTATTGACATGGTCTTTTAGTGTTTATTCATGCTCACTATAGCAGGGAAGACTTATTTTCCTCCAAAGAGCTTTTTTATACTGCTTTCTAATTTTACATTTCAATGGCTTTATGACTTGTCCTTTAGCTTTGCAGAGTTTTCTCTGCTAGAGGAGTCTTCCTCCTCTTGCAACGTGAGAGGCAAGACTTGAGAAAAAGTACAATGTAAATCCCTTCCAGCCCAAGCCATTCTATGATTCCATGATCTTTTTTCCAGTCAAATCAGGTAAAAACCCCATGAGGTGTGAATGTGCCTTCTCCATTTCCTGCAGATGTCCTGCTGGCCAGCCAAGTGATTTAAGCCTCAATTTAAAAAGCCTTAATGAAACAGGAAGGAGTAGGAATGCCAAGCCATCTCTAGAGCATGATGGGTTCAATGTTTTTTGCAGCTGTTTTGCAGGTACAAGAGAGGTATGTCTGTGCCTAATTGGACTTGGCAAGAGTGAAAGACCACAGGGACTCAGGCTCAGTGACACCATGGTTGAGTAATCCAGCTCCACATCAAATGCTGACACAGCTTGTTTCCCTTTTTCAGCCAAGTGGTTCCTGTAATTTCCCATGAAAACAAAGTGATACACAAAAGAAAAATAGATTATTTCCTTCCTTTCAGGAACGACAGTGAGTTAGAAACACCCAAAGGAAACTTGGGTGATTTCTGGAGCATGCAATACCTAGGTAGGTCCAAAAGTATTAAAATTCTGGCTGTTTGGGGAATTCATTATTGATTTATTTTTTTTTTTTTCCCCTTCTAGGATTTTCTACAAGGTAGGGCACAGTTGCATACAGGGAAGGTAAAGTTCTTTTCTTGAAAGTGCTTTGTAAAGGTGATTAAACTGTCTCGGAACACAGATATCCCCACTGCTAGCTTTCTCTGTGGAAGGTTAAGGCCAGATCCCTCTGATGCAAACTGTGCTGTCTGCAGCTTGAGGCACTGGGGACAAAAGTCACAACTACTACCTTTTTCATCATACCAGCCACTTCTTTGGTCTCTCATGCACTGCAAAGATTTCTCAAGCTAGTTTTCATTACTCTGGCTGCTCAAACTTTCATTCTACTTAAGGAGCTAGAGGCTGCAAAACCTAATGTTGAATTTCTAATCTCTGCTGTCTTTGTTGTACACATCACACGGAAGACTGGGAAGGGCTGGTTACTGGCTGCTCTGGTAGATCTCTGTTTACTCCACATGAAGTGTCGGTAAGAACCACGTTTATTTACTCTCTGAATATCCTGTAGGGGATGGGAAGCGGTCCATCATCAATGTCTTTATCATACAATCATAGAATAATATGGTTTGGTCTCTAGACAGACCTCCTGCTCAAAATGGAGTTAGCTGTGAGGTCAGCTCAGCTTGATTAGAGATTTATCCTGTCAGGTCTTGAGAAATTCCAAGGATGGAGACCGCTCCAATGCTTGACTGCCCTCACTGAAAAAGTTTCCTCTTGTATACAGCCTGAACATATCCTGATTCAGTTTATTACCATCTTTTTTTTGTTGTCCCATCCTGCTCCTTGATAAAGAGCCTGGCGCTGTCTTCTCAATTACTTTCTTGTTAGGTCCCCTCTAAGCTTTTACTTCTCCATCCTGAAGTTATGTGTAGGCAATTTTCCTTCTTTGGTCACTGGTGCAACAGTCAACTAATACCGAGGTTTTGGTGGTTGTGTCTGTTTATTTAATAGTTAGATGCATATTATAAGTCATATGATGATAAGCACTAGTAGAGTGTCGTGGTTTAACCCCAGCCACCAACTGAGCACCCTGCAGCTGCTGACTCACTTCCCCCCTCGCCCAGTGGGATGGGGGAGTGAATCTGGGAAAAAAAGGTAAAGCTCGTGGGTTGAGATAAGTTTGATAGAACAGAAAGAAAAAAACTAACAATGACGCTAATAACAACAAAAAAGTGACAATAATAATAAAAGGATCAGAACACACAAGACAAGTGATGCACAGTGCAGTTGCTCACCACTTGCTGACCGATGCCCAGTTAGTTCCCAAGCAGCGCTCCTCCCCTGGCCAGCTCCCCCCGTTTATATACTGGGCATGACATCCCATGGTATGGAATATCCCTTTGGCCAGTTTGGGTCAGCTGTCCTGGCTGTGTCCCCTCCCAACTTTCCTGTGCCCCTCCAGCCTTCTTGCTGGCTGGGCAGGAGAAGCTGAAAAGTCCTGGACTTAGTCTAAACACGACTGAGCGTCAACTGAAAACGTCAGGGTGTTATCAACATTCTTCTCATCCTAAACCCAAAACACAGCGCTGTACCAGCTACCAGGAAGAAAATTAACTCTGTCCCAGCCAAAACTAGGACATAGAGTGACCCACAAATCTGTAGGCACTCTTCAGTCTAGCCCCATTCCCCTGTTTAGTCAGATGAAAATTCTCTGCAATTCAGCCTTATCTTTTTAACGTGCAAACTTTGTCTACTGAAGCACTGGAAGCAATGCTCCTCTGCCTCAGCAATGCACTGCAGGTTTCTTTGAAAATATGGTGGGAGCTGACACAGAATTACTCGTTCACTCATGGGACACAACATCTGCAAAGGGCTGAAGGCAATTTTCCTAGCAGGACTATATTTTTGAAGGTTTTTTTTAATATATATAATTGTTTCAGGAATAGAGTTATGGCTTGCTAGCTAAGAAATCTGTGTATGAACTAAGAGACGTGGTTTCAATCCCCTGTTCCACTACAGATTTCTGTTTAGACTGCATGGGTCTAAATAACAGGGCAATTATCTGTTCTTTCTTTATAGCTAAAGAAGGAAAGGAGGCACTTCCAGGGAATGATCAATTCTCTCATAAACCAGACGCTTTTCAGCCCTGTAAGCACCTCTTTTTGTCTAATGACTCTTAAGGAAAAGCCTAGTTTCCTAGCTTAGGTGAAGACACCTACATTTCAGACTTCTAAAGTTAGTTGAGATGAATCCTACCCTGTTTTTCTGACCCTCGGTTCTTGCTTTTAAAATTGTCAGCTGTGTCTCAGGAGGGATTAATTGGAAGGATAAGACCCTTAAGGATTTTGAGGCATCCGGGTGCCCTGTAATAAAGGGAGCTAGGGACTGTGGTTTAGTAACATACATGCATCCAGTAAGGTATAGATAATATCACTGTGTTGGGTGAAAGCAGTACAAAGAATATGCTGGAAGATCTGTAGCTGAGGTCCTCTCAGAAAGAGGCAACAACACACCTCCCAGCTTCTCCCTCCAGACCAGGGCATGGAGAAGGTGTTACTGCTTCTCCATGCAGGTCAATCTGCCTTTCATTGTCAGCACCATGCTAAAGAGGAGGAACTAAGTTAATGAAACTCAGAAATTCACTTCGGCTTCCTCAGTTGCAAGTCGTGCTTTAAATTTTTATATGGAATGGTGTGATGGGTATAATATACGATTGATTCCATTTCAGGAAATTACATTCTGCCTGCTTAAAATTCTCCCTGTAGTTTCCACTGGGAAAATGATTCTTCATTTCTCCCTCCTGCACCCGGCTGAGTAGGTACTATTGCTGTTAGAGCGTGGCTGCTGTGTGCCACCCCCGTGCCCTCCGTGTACATACATACACAAATTGCGCTGATGTTAGATTGAGCCCTGCATATGCAGATTTTTGTCCTGCCTGTGACTGAAATTGGTTGGAATTGCCTGGGCGTAGCTGAGAGCAATATTTGACCTGCAGTTTTCAAACCACGGGGGATGAAAGAGGTTGTGAAAATTCAATGTTATAGTCAGTCTTTGTATCTAGAGAACAACTTCTTATCAAGGATCTGGAATCATATAATTCTTCCTCATCACCCAGTGAAGCAGATGAATATCATTTGATGGATTATAAAACCAGGTAATCTGAGGCAGGGAGAGTTTGAAGCAACTTGCTGGCTACGAGGCAGTGTGAACGGAGCCGGGTGAATGCTTGCAACCTAGTCCGAGCTGCTCAGGAAGGTAACGGCCTCCCAGCTGGATTATGTGGTTTTGCAAAAGGTGATTTAATCACTGCCTGTTGAAGGAGGTAGTAACCAGAAACAGACAGGCGATAGCTTGTCTTAAAGCTCCAACCCAAACTGCCAGCATTTTTTAACTAGGCACTGAGTCAATGGGAAGATATGGCTAGAAGGTAAGCGGATACCAGCTTTTCCCTCTTCTGCCAAACGCACACACAAAGCAAGCCTTATTCTGTGGCCCTCAAGGCTAGTCCCAGAATTCATTTGGATTTAAAGCTCCCTAGGCACACATGAGGGGTTGTGTTGTTGTTTTGGGGTTGGGGTTTTTTTTGAGCTACTGTGTCTATATTCCCAGGCAGCTGCAGCACTGTGGTATGTGCTAGCAGTCCTGGAGCCTGCTTCCCGGTGGCATGAAATGAAGCAAGAAGACCCAGGTGTTTACTCTCCAGGCTGTACTGCTTCATTCTTCTCCTACATTCCTACAATTGATCAGTTTTCCCTTTTTTGCCTCTCTTTTTCTTTTTCTTTTTTTTTTTTTTTTCCCCCAATTCCCTTGCAAATGTTTCTTTCTCAAGATATATTTACATTTTATTCATGACTCTGTCAGGATTAATTTCAGCGCTTCACGCTGCCTGTGACTCCTCATGTATAATGAATGAAGCAGCAGCTGCTGCAGCTGACAGCCTGGGCACTCCAAGGGCATATACACACCAGCATCATTGGCAACTTCTTACCAGAAACGATTTTAATACCCCTGCTGTCTGAACTGCACTTCTGGCCAGGGCATGCTTTAGGAAAGAATCGTGGCAGCTCTAAGCAGAAGGTACTTTTCAAATTACTTTCTTGCTCTTTAACTATGTGCATTGATAATAGTAAAGACTTTGGGTTCATCAGTGTCTAAAGGCAATGATGCCGAGTGTCTGGACTTGATTACCTTGGTGAAATCCTGTAGAATTACTTAGGCATCTCATTACTGTAAGAAACGAATCCTGGATCGGGAGTAGCACACAGACACAGCCTCCATTTTTCCTTTTTCATCACACAGAATAAGTTACTTATAACTGTCCGGAGGCCAAGGATGCTTTTGCATCCAATATGCCCCCAGGCAGTCAGAATGATCCCTGGCTCTGCCACTGAGTTCTTGAGTAGCCATTGGCATGTTGCTTCCTCTTGGTGTCACGTGCTCTTCACATTCAAAATGGAGGTCTAATATTCCTCTTTTCCTCTCAGTGTTTTGCCTGTTTAGATTAGAAGTTTCTTTAGAGGGGTGTATTAGATGTTTGGATGGACCCTAACACTCTGGCATCTTGATCTTTCTGGAGATATTTAGGTTGAGGCATAATAAGAGCAATTACAGTAACAAAACAATGCTTTTGGGATCCCTAATTGTATTGCTTCCTCAGCCATGTACAGAACCCGTTTGCAGTCAAGCAAAAAAAAACAACTGTAGATGTTATCCCAAAAGATAGTGTTTTGTCTCTTTTTTAAATGATGGAAAGATCAATTTTGAGGTAATTTGGAAAAAGGTATTTCAGATTAACCTTTAAAGATATCAAAATATCAACATTTCTAGATGATCAAGTTTGCTTAAATAGAAAAGGTCATCATCTTATGTTTCAATATTTCTAATTATTATCGACTTCTTTAATTTTCTCTCCATAAATACGTTTAACTTTTTGGCCTTTTTGCCATTTTGGGGTTATAAAACAACTTCCAGCATACCAGATTGTCATCTCAGGCTGGAACTCTTTTTTCAAACCATGTCAGACAAAACCTCAGATGACAGAACTCTTTTCCATCTTCACGTCCTCTTGTGAATACAGTCCAGAAGACAGGGATATAGAAGCCCCTCTAATGCCATTGTAAACTATTAAGTTTCTTATGGCTCATAAAAGTCATGCTTCTTTGGAAAAAACCCAAAACAATGTTGAGTCTTATAAGGCAGTGTTATTAAAGCTTATTCCAAAATACTGTGTAAATATTGCAGTCTTAGAGAATAATTAGATGCCCAATTCCAGAGAAATTGGACAGATTAGCTAGGTGAAAAACTATTCACCCAGGGAGTAAGCTTTTGTGCTCTGACTCTTGCTGACTAATTTTAATGCTGTCAATTTGACAAATGAAAGAGTTCGTTAATTTTTCACAGGTGGGGAAAGTGAGGCCTGTGATGTGCAGATGGTTTGTCGTAGGCTCAGTCACTGGAAAAATCAGGATCATCACTCGGAGGGATTCTTAGCCTGCAGCACTGCATGCAGCCCAAGACGCTGGTTGGCATCAGCAACCTGAAATAGCGAGATGCCACCCAGAGTAGAGCACATACCTTAATGATGGATTTTGCAGAGGAAATGGCTCTGGACCTTCACTCTGCCCACTCCTGCAGGGGAATGCAGGACCACTCTTCCTTACAGTGTTTGAACATGGATTTTTTTCCAGCTCGTTTGTCCAGTACTTTGTTAAAGCGCAGATACACCCACTTACCGTGACTTCCACTAATTCTACAGTTCTTCTGTACTTGTATCTGCTTTTTTTTTCCTTCTGCTAGCTAAAAACAAAGCAAGGTAAATTGTCCCTTTCACAAGCCAGACGTCTCTCCAGACAAGAGTTTCAGATTAATTCAGATAAGCTGTCACTTAAGTAATTCTTCTTTACTCATCTGTTGTATCCTTGCAAATTTTGTAACCAAAATAGGTCTAAGAGAATTTATTAAACTGGAGAATCCAGGTGCTGGCAACTCAGAAGAGGCTACTTTCCTCTTTGCAAGTGCAAATCCAGAACAGTTGTGATGAGGACACTAACCAGATCTGATCCCCCACGCACAAAGCCATTCATCCTTGCAATTATCAACTGCACAGTAACTCCTCCTTTGTGAGAGTTAACATCCTGGCCATCGTCCAGGCTGCTCTGTTAATACATTCAACATACAAATTCTAAAATATACCCTGCATTTTCATCTGGGTACTGTATTCTTTATCAGCTGCCACAATGGTATGTGTTGTTGCTATGCACAGTTAAACACTGAGGGACAGCTCTGCATTTGTGTGGATATCGCTATTTTGTGTACAGCATTTTCTGCTATAGAAACCTCTAGATTCATCATTCCCAAACTTGTGAAAACCAAGCCTTTATTTCCTCTTAGGGAAATAAAGCCAGTCACACATGTCCTGACTCCCACAAGATGCTGAAAAAAGACCTATTTGCGCATAATCCCCTTCTTGGACATTCACATCCCCCAGCTCAGGATACCTTTGATTTTACTGTATCTGGTATCCGTCAGTAACCTGCCTTTATAGAAAGCAATGAGACCCCCAGAAGAGGTTGTAAAAATATTCTTAGAAGCTGAGAGGGCATGAGTGTAATGTAATTCTTCTAACTTTCATACTCCTACATGGAAAGGTCGTTCTGATGCTCAGTGCCTCTGAGGACAATCTTTGTATTGAATGTCTCCCTTATCCTCCTTTAATTTATTCAGATGTATTTATATCATAATGCCACAGGCTGTTAGGCTGTTTGATCCCAGCAGCAAGGAAATTAAATTGTTCATTTTTCTGTCATGGAAAAATAATCAAAAATCTTGGGGACTGTCATTATAGTCATTAAGCAGAACAACTTGTCAAGAGCACCGTGGATGTCTGCCTCTGGATTCTCCTCGCAGCACCTACCTGAGCGGGGGGGGGATGCGTGGCTCAACTTCTCATGGCTTGCTTCAACCAGCCCCATTTGAAAGACTTTCAGGAATAAGTCAAACTCAGGAGAAGTCCAAAAGTAGATGATACGGAGTGCATTTTAAAAGAGATGACCATGTGGGCAGTAGGTACGCTGATCCCTGACATCTTCTACCCCTGGGGTGGTCTGTGCCATTCAGCATTGCTCTGAGCAAGAAGGGAGGCAGGCATATCTGCTGGTCTCAGTCCTGACTCTGGGGCCGTTTGCTGAGTTTACTGTAGCGTTTAATCAAGGCAGCTTATTCTTTTCTACTTTTGACACTGCAATTGCAGAAACTTGCTCACCAGTGGCAAAACAGTCATTGTCTCAAAACTGGGCTAGAGGGGCTGAGCAAGCCCCCCTTGTTGCTGGCAGGGAGCCAGCCAGGCTAACCTCATATAGTCCCACAGGTTAAAAAGTCGCACATTGTGCTCAGGTTAGCAGTGGGGACATGCTCAGTGGTTTTTTCAGTCTAAAACCTTGGTTACAAACCACTTGATGTGCCCCCTGTAATATAGATTGATGGCATTTTCTCAGTCCAAGTCACCAAAGACTTCACAGAAAAATCCCTCATTATTCAATTAAATAGCCTGGTTTAATGTAGAGAAGAGTCAGAACCAGAAATGGAGAATAACAAAACTCTTCTGCTCCAAAGCCTGGTTAGAAGAACTAGGCAATAGGGATGCTTCTGTACACTTTACCTGAACTGTGCATATTGCCCCATACTGTACCAAAAAGCCAAGGTGATATTTTTTTGGCATGAACAATATCTTCATTTCAAGGTTTATCTTGTAATATGTAAATAAGAAAAACACTGCAGCAAGGACTGTTAAGACCCCCGCAGATAGTTCCAAGTTAGAAATGAGTTTTCAGGGGCACTTTTGGGAACCGTTTGTGAGTTTGTTCTTCTCCCTCCTTCACATTCAGAAAAGAGGTAATGACTTGTTCACTGATGAAAGAAAGTGTATCTTGTATTGGTATGTCTAAGTCTGTAGAAGAACAATTCCCTGGGAAGTAATCTAATTCCAGCCGGAAGCTGGAAGTCTGTGTATGGCTATATACATACATATATTTTAAAAGTGACCTTTATTTTCAGTTTGCTAGCAATCCCTAATTCAAAACGTTATAGCTTAAGCAAATTTGGTACAGCAATGCTGAGCTTATTACAGTTCAGGATTTTAAAAAGTGTCAGAAAAGGTTCCTGGGCACGCGAATCTAATTGCTTATACTGTTACATTGCTGGAATGGTCCCTGGAGGGGATTTGGCTCGTGCGTTCTCCCAGACAATCACTCAGGAGTTAGAAGGGGCCACAAGCTTTTCTCAGTAGGCAGCCTGCATGAAACTACCCTGTTGGAAGGATGAGGGAATTCAGTGGAACAGATGTATGCCAGTCTGTAGCTATTTTCCTTGGTGCTAAAGAGAGTACTGGCATAATTAATTTATGAGCATGAGAGGCAAAACCATAGCATCTCTATATCTACACACAGAGCTGCTTTTTTTTTTTTTTCTCCAGGGTAGATAAGGTTATTGCTGCACACAGGCTTCATTTGCTTTTACGTACAAGAATCTAAATTCAGAATAACAAGACAGAAATCAGTGCAAGTAATCCTGATGGGCCAGTGGCAAAAGAGATTAGAGTCACAGGAGAAATTTTATTTCACTTTTCTTAAACTAGGATCTAAAACCATAATTATTAAGGAACACCTTACATATGAAACATCTAAACAGGGGACTAACCCCCTCAAATTACCCAGCTTCTGCACAGTGCTTTTCTATCCAGACCTTTAGATTCTCTAACAGTCCTTATTGAGTAGAAGGAAACTGCCGGCAGTATTTCTGCAGTCAGTATTTAGAGTGCACTTGATTGCATTAATACTTGTATATGGTGTGTTACATAAGCAGAAAATGATTAAGACACATTTGTTGAACTGTAACAACTGTTGTTCTTACCAATAATAACAGCCATCGTTATGCATGCGAAATGCAATCAGATGCTGTGCTTCAGGATGTCAACTGATTGCTTCTGTTGCTGAAGGTATGCAGAGGAGGGTCAGAAAGCAATTTTTTGTCCTTATGTATTGCCATAATTTAAGGGCTGAAGGAAGGTGGACATGATGAACTGCTGGTCTTATAGAGAATGGCACATATCACTAAGATGCAGGTTAGATTTGCCTTGGCGCTTTGTCCGGGTGACTAGCACCTAGTAAGGACTCCCTTTTCTCTTTGTTTTTGCTGTGCCATGAAGGATTTTTCAGAAAACTGGGCTTGCTTCCAAAAGGCAGCCAGACCTTGTGCGTAGTATCCTGCAAAAGTCACCGGATGAGTAAGAAAGTTTAACTCTGGTTTTGGGGCAGAGTAATGGAAGAAATTGTAGTGAGGTGAATGTCAATATGGCCTTCAGCAAGCAGTTCCTCTTTCCTGAGCTGTCAGAAAAGTAATCATGTCTCTGATTAACCGTTTCTTCCCAGAGCACCTACTGGGAATATAGTAGCTGTGTACTCTCTCTTCCTATAAGGATAACCCTTGTAATACCGCGCAGGTCCTCGTGCCCACACTGCTACCCACCTGTTTCTCCAGGACTTGTCCAAGCCAGCCACTAAGGCAGGTCAGTCAGCATTTTCATTTCTCTGCGGACCATAAAGATAGGCGCAGGCCTATTCTCTCGTACACCCGCACCAACCGAGCTTCTGCAGCTGAACTCCAGCTTTGCACCAGAAAAAGAGGAAGCAGATTCAGGCCAAGCAACTGTCTGTGAGTGATTAGAGGCAAATGGGATTTGGCAAATGCTGAGTTGGCAGGAGGCATTAAAGAGCAGCTCTTCATCAGTGGGTTCCCCATGGTGCTTTGAAGGGTCATTCTGTGTACTGGCGGGATTCTCATGTTTTCTTGCTTTCTCCTTCCCAGAGGCATTTTGAAGAGGAAGATCATTCTCTGCCACATAATCACTTCTTTCCTCCCTCTCCCCATAGCTCACCCTTCCTTCACATGCTTGTTTATCGTGCTGAGCCATGATGCAGGGTTTTGGGTTTCTGTTTCTCCTCTGCCCCGCTTTCTCTCCTTACATAATTTTTTGTTGCAGAAGCAGAGCCTCAAGAGATTTTTTGATCAGTGAAATACTCAGGGCTTCATGAATTGCTTCTAAGTCTAAACGAACTCTGCATTTAATAGGATCCTGGCAAGGAACTGAGTGAATGCTAATGGAGTGCTGGAGGAGGAGGTCCTGCTTCATGTTTAACCTCGCAGGCGTCTTAGGCATGGGCAGAAGTCTTTAACTCACTACTGTGGCAGAGACATCTTCCTTTACTGAAAGAAAGGGGCAGACTATGGAAGAAACTATGGAGTCTGGGGTGGTTCAAGCTTTTCCGGCCCTTTTCTTCACACTGTAACTGATCTAAGTAAATTTCTCCTGCTGCCTAGGCAAGGGCATTTATCATATTGGGGCTGCATGGTGCATCCGGAGACTATCAGATCAGACAGGTAACCAGAGATTTGAACTCCCCCTAAATTGCTATATTCCATGTATCTCAGGGGTTAGAAATGTCTGAAGGTATAAACTCAGTCAGAGGAAAATATTAGCATGGGGACTTGGGTGAAATTTGGGTCATTTGTTTCTGGGCTTTGTTGAATTATTGACAGTTGTGGCTGTTTTGTAACATTAGCAGAGATAAGACTTGCTGGAGAGTGAGATAAGGGTCAAAGAGAGGAATTATGTGCTTGGGGAAAAAAACCAAAACCAACTAACAACATTCAGGCTGCAGAATGGGTATTCATCAGGCTAGAGTGCAAGGGAAGAATGGGACAGCATAAAATGAAGTTTGATTTCAAAAGGCTGAGAGAGCTTCAAGGTAACGTGTTTTTGCTGCAATGGGGGATATAGTTCTTCCGGACAGAAAGAGAGGCCACCATAGAGCCATGGGTCAAGTATTTCAGCGTCGCAGGCCCACCACACTGGTGTGGTGCAGTCCCCATAGCAATCAACAGAAAGATTTCCATGGCTGTGATGGAGCTCCCCAGATTCCTTCTCAACCCCCTGATGCCTGGCCTTGCCAGCTGAGGCTGTCCTGGGTCAGGATCTCGGAGGTGGAGTTCCGCATACCTGCCCAGTTGCTGAATGCAGTTGTATTACAGTGGCTCTATGCTGGAAGTGGATGTTATCCATGGGTGTGGGTGTGAATACGCACTTCTCTGCTAACAAAATCCTGGGGTTTGTCAATCAATGTTTGAGGAGTTTATCTTGTCCATACACTAAACTGTCTGGTGAATTACCTGAGTCCGGTTTTGCATGCTTCAGCTGCAGGTGGCAAACTTATTGAACAAATTCCTAATGAACTGATTACTCAGCTTAGCATTTAAACTGCCACATTTAACATCCTTCAACCCTCATAAACATATTGAACTACTAAAGGGATTATGGCTGCCAGGTTTGCTGTATCATTATTAAAAATTAACGTAGGGTTTTAATCAAATATATCATCAGAAACAAGAAAATTGAAGGAGGTTCTAAGATGATAAGAAATATCTAACTCAAAGAAAAAACTTTTGTACTGAGAGTTCATTTTCAAGAAAGTTTGCTGAAAGTAAGTGTAAAGGACACAAGTGCAGTATTTTCCCTAAATACATGTGCAAAGTTATATACAGTGTTTGGCCATTTTTAGCAAACATTTTCACATTCTCAGGCTTTTTTTTTTTTTTTAATTTTCAAACACCTTTTTCCAAGGCCAGGAATGAGGGGAAAACTGCTGGGCTCTTTGAAATCAACACAAAATTTTTCATAGAATCATAGAATGGCTTGGGCTGGAAGGGACCATCAAAGGTCATCAAGTCCAACCCCCCTGCAGTGAGCA